>JAODKE010000043.1:33337381-33351685 GCA_026779605.1 Mormyrus hasselquistii
TATGTGTTCATTTGAGTATGTCTGCACAAGATAGTGATTAACCACATTTAACTATTCAAAATATGAGTTCAGTCATCAGGTAAACGCAAGATACTGGTTTCCTGTTGTTCCAGATGACCCATCCAGTACTTCTATAAATTGTAATGGTGCAGGCTGAAATAAGGGTGGATGACCACTGGTGGCTCCAGGAACACGAAAACGGGGGTTTATTAAAAAACAGAACACACTACAAAAACAACAAAACCAAAAGGACCACAAGGGGTCAAAAACTAAAACGACATTAACAAAGACTAAATTTACAAACGGTGTCAAGACAGGCAGGCTACAAACAGAATATTCAAAACTTACCAGACATCCAACTATCACAAACAATGAACCACTGGGGAATAAAACTCAGACAGGAACTTAAATACAAAACTGAACGAGGTAATGACAGGCAGGAGTGAACAGACAATTAATCAATAGGGAAAAGTGCAGGACAACGAGCAATCAGGAAAACACACAAGGGCAGACACAAGAACGGGCAACAGGTGAAACTAATAAACTCACAGAACTGAACAGGGAAAATGAGACCTAGACCAAGGAACAGGGAAACAGAAACTAACACTGGTAAATAGAGACAGGTATAAACACAAGCAAGCACACAAAGGAAAAAACCAGAACCATATACAAAATCAGACGCAAAAACTAGAAAAACTCAAATGAAACAGTAGGGAGCAAAATCCAAAAACAGAGGAGGTGGGATTTGAATGCAGGACAGAAGGGTACACAGACAACTGGCTACTCAGCATGTTGAACCATGAGGCCAACAGAGAACAAGGGGAAAACAAATACTCACATGAAGGACGGGATGATCAGCAACGCTTGCTGGTCAAACGGGGAAGGAACACAGAGTAGGACAACAGGGGTTGACCCTGACAGTACCCCCCACCTAACGCGCGGACACCGCCAGGGCCACAGAGACCGGGCAAGATGCAAAACAGGACAGGGAACCCACTAATGAAAACCAAGGGACTGGACAGACAGAATCAAGAACTCAAACAAGAGAGGAACAAAAACAGACAGGGCAGACACCAGGAGCTGGGACAAGAACATTAGACGAGAGATCACAATGGACGTGGAGAAGGAGGAACAGAACCTGGGGCATGAGGTGAAAAAAAAAAGTGTAGGGGAACCAGAAGGGAATGGAACAAAAGGAGCAGGGCGAGGGAAAGGACCAGGGACATGAAACTGGGACTGATATGGGGCAGATGAACTGAAAGGGAAGGGCAGAAATGGGACTTGTTGGGGCAGCTGGCCAGGTAACAGAAAAGGGAAAGGTTGGGTAGGATGTGGGCCTGGTGGCTGACTAGAGGGCGAGGAGGAAGGGACTGCAGGATTGGGGAACGACGAGGAAGGGACTGTAAGACGGGAACTGGGGAGCAATGAAGAAAGGACTGCAGGACAAGGACGGGAGCTGGAGGTCAATGACGAGGAGATGACCGTAGGATGGGAACTGCTGGGCGCAGGCAGAGCAGAGGCGGCGGCCCCCTGTGGGCAAGGCATGGGAGAAGCGACGGGTGCGGCAGCCCTCTGTGGGCCAGGCTCGGGAGGCTTAGGCACAGCGACGGGTGCGGCGGCCCCCTGTGGGCCGGGCGCGGGCAGAGCAGAGGCGGCGGCGGCCCCCTGTGGGCTGGGCGTGGGCGGATTGACAGGTGCGGCGGCCCCCTGTAGGCCGGGCGCGGACAGAGCAGAGGGCGGAGCAGGAGTGGGCGGAGCAGCCGGTGGAGGCAGGGCCTCAGGCGGAGCAGGTGCTTCTGAGGGCGGCGACGCAGCTGCTGGGTCAGGCGGATCGGGAAAAGGCAGGTCAGGAACAGGCAGGGGCAGAGGTGCCCTGTGGGCCGGGCCGGGAGGCTCGAGCAGAGCGACGTCTGCGGCGGCCTCCCCTGGGCAGGGCTCGGGCCTCGCGGCTGCGGCTTCCCCTGGGCAGGGCTCGGGCTTCACAGCAGCGGCTGCGGCTTCCTGGCTGCTCAACATGTTGAGCTATGAGGCCAACAGAGAACAAGAGGAAAACAAAGACTCACATGAAGGACGGGATGACCAGCAATGCTTGCTGGTCAAACAGGGAAGGGATACAGAGTAGGACAACAGGGGCTGATCCTGACAGGCGGAGCAAGTGACAGAGCTGTCTAAGGAAGACAACGCTGTCGTTTCCGACAACCCCCTTTCTAGATTATAATGTCTTTTTTGCTGATTTTTGGAAAGCAAATAAGTGGGCCATTCTACGAGTTCTTAAATATTTTCATTTATTTAAAGACTGATTTAGTCATGCATGTGATAACATAAAATTTAATGAGCTGAACATATGAAGATTTTATTGAAGATTTATACTTTAGAGTTCCTTGCTAACTACAATATTTCCATGTCTGACTTTCAAACTGCAGTTATATCTTACTGAATATTGTGGTTCTCTGAGCAGGAGACGACATGGAACCACATCCAGTCCACTGCAGCCAAGGAGACCCTCCTGCTAGGCCAAATCAAAGTGGTTACACTTAACCTCTTCTACTTGATTGGCGGGGAAACAGACTGGAAGCATGGGGTGCACATCAATAACATAACAGAGCAGCTGAAGAGGGTGAGTATGTCCTCACAAGTGTCATTACTGTTCAGATCATTAGGACATTTTCAAGATTAATACAGGGATTACTTGAGTTATTTTGCAAGGATTCTTTTGTGAATGTATGCAGACTGTTTGTTTTTTATTACTGGCCTGCCATTGATTATCTATCATTTATGTTGCCTAATAATGTTTAGAAGCAAAAAATTATTTGCCTTGGATTTTATTCAAAAGTGGTATCCTGCCTATTGTCACGATCGGGCAGTGAGCGAGTGAGCGAGCGGGTGAGCAGGTGGGCAAGTAAGCCCAAGAAGCAAGCGGGCAACGCAGCAGGACGGGGAAACGAGGATCCTTAATATAGACAGGACAAAACTCACGAGACATTCAATGACGGATCTGTTAGACTGGGGAAAGACACGGACTGATATACACAGGACAAGTAGAAACTAACAAGCAACAGGAGAGTACAATCAGGGAAATACACGTGGGAAATGAGGGGGCGTGGCACACGGGAGGATCGTACGGAGCGGATCATGACACCTATATTTACTATGCCATTTTATTGGTGTAGGAATATTTGACAAGGTATTGCTTACCAATGATAATGACTGATAAATTAGAGAGAGCATCCATCATCCAGAATTTAATTAGTACAGGCTTGGGGTTAGCCTGGGGTATGAAAAAGCATGAGACAAGAGGTAAAGGACTGCCCAGACGGGATAGCAGTCCATTACAATGTACATACACATATGTACAGATATACACTGTCATGAACAATGCGGTACGGACCACGGAAACAAGCAAAGGAGATCAAGAATGGGGTAAAATAAAGGGATTTAATGGGCAACCAAAGGGGCATAAGGAAACAAACAGCAGAACCATCCACAACACTACAATGACTGAACTAGGGAAACAAACTTTGACGTGGACTTATACACCAAATTAATAAGGACAACTCGAAACAGCTGTTAAACACTAGGAAATCACATGAGGTTAATAAGGGGGGCGTGGCACAGGAGAATTGGCATGATTGGGTGTGGCATATACTATGGGGAATTCAGAGACAGTAATGCACCAGTGTACACTTCTCAATTAGAATGTATTTTATACTTCAGTGAGGCAGCATCATTTTTAATATGTATTTACATATCGATGAGCCAAAAAATTATGACCACCCCCCACATGTAGTGAATATTGTTGACCATCTAGTAGAAATGGTGCATGTTATGGTCAGAGATACATAAGCTATGGTAAGCTATCATTCGGCACTCGATACTGACATGTTGAATGCAGAAAAAGTTGGCAGGGATGAAGATTTGAGTGACAATGGCCAAATTATTATGGGTTATGGGTTATTATGGGTAAAGCTTGTGGGATATACATGGTCAGGGTATGTACCTACTGAAAGTGGTCCGAGGAGAGAAAAACCATAAACCTCAGACAGGGTGTTGGACAGGGCCGGAATGGAGTCAATTTTCAGCCCGGGAGTTTCATGCCCATGGCCAGCCCACTTTTTTCAGGAAGGTGAAAACTGGATAAATTAAGCAATTCTTCAATTCTTATTATTCAGTAATTTTATTTGCTAAATTTCAAATTTGAATGAAACACTAGTCCCATCCATCCATCCAACCATTATCTATACCACTTTATCCATTTGGGTTGCAGGGAAGCTGGAGCCTATCCCAGCATCTTCGGGCTAGAGGCAGGGTACACCCTGGGCAGGTTGCCAGTCCACCACAGGGCAAACACAGACAAACACACTCGCATTCACACCTATGGACAATTTAGAGTAGAAACACAAGTCAAATGAGTAAATAAAATAATATCAAAATTAATCTCTCAGTTCTTCACATGTGAGGCATGTTTGCACTACTATACAAATTTTTAACTGTAAATGGCTACAATTAATAACAGTAACATAAAATCTATAACAGTAACAGCCACCTGAGTAGTCTACTGGTCTCAGCATCTTTGTTTATTACTGTCTCATTATCTATCATCATAAGGATTTCCTTCTCTGTGCACAATAGCATCAAGGCGTCCAAGTGCTCCTCAGTCAGTGAGCTTTGTAACCTGTTCTTGATGAATTAAAGGGTAGAGAAGCTTTTCTCACAGGCAACCTGAGTGATTGAAAGTGTCAAAAGAAACGTACATGCCAGTCCAATTACATGGTAAGCATCTGTGAGGAGATTATATTGTGAAAGGATTAGATGAACACAAGTGGCACAGTTTTTGCAGGAAGAACAGGTCCTGGTCTTTGCTTCCTGTCGCAGTGTCCAACATTACATTATGGACATGGATCTCAGTCAGCATTTGGTGATGCTATTGGGTCAACTTCTAAAAGCTCTCCTGGCATTTTTTCTTTCTGATTTCTCTGGAAGTGCAGTCTGCACTACTAGCTCATAATTGCCCATCTCTTGCAGATTTTCATTAGCCCAACTTACAAAATCATCAGCTGCTATTTTCACTCCCTCTAAGTCCCTGGCTTATTTTTTAGGCTATCCTCTGCCTCCTCAACTAGATGCTGCGCTGCCAAAATATCCATTCCATGTATCTGCTGATACTTTGAGAGGGGGGAGGTATGTTGGAAAATTCAAAGGAAGGTTTGAACAGTGACCATAGTCTCACACTTCAGAAGGGCTTCAATGTATCTATTTGCTTTGACCCTCTCTGTTGGCTTCATACTCTTATCTCCTTCAACTGTGGCTAGAGTGAGCAACTGGTCAACAAATAAAGTATCCTGGGCATGACCAAAACATACAAAGAGCCTGATTCTTAGCCTACCACCTTGTTTCCCCTATTGGGCACACTCTCCTGTGACGTTTATCATCACGTGTCTCTTCCCAAGTCTGCATATGCTTATATGATTCTCTGAGGAAAACCACATCATTAAGCACTGAAAAAAAGAGATGCATTTTCTACAACACTGCCTGTTGTGTCTGCCAGTACCAGATTGAGAATATGTGCATAACACCAGACATGAATCTGTGTAGGAGACTGATCAGAAAAAAATGCAGAGAACCCTTTATAGTATCCCTGCATGTTAGCTGCACCATCATTGGAGTTGCCTATACATGTGCCAATGTCTATACTGAGCTTGTCTAATGCCTGTTTCAGTAGCTCTGTCAAATACTTGTCTGTGGATCTTTCACAGTCCACCACAGCAACTAATCATTCATGAATGACGTCTGTAACACATCTCAGAATGAATACTTTGTGGCATCCTGTGTAGTGTCAATTTGGACTGAAAATACCTGTCTAACCTTATCTGCAATTGTGCCCTTTATCACTTGTCTGAGAACACCAACAATTGTACCCACAATGCCTTTTGACAGCAGAGTCACAAGAGAACCTCTGCCGAGGTTAATGCAACTGTTAATGTGCTGTTCAAGGCAATGATCATACCTAGGTAAAAATATTTTTAACTCTAGAAAGTTGCCATGATTGACTGCAGTATTTTCTAGTGTATGAGTGTATAAGTCCACATTTACCTATTACTTTTATTATACCAATTATGTGTTCCATCACCTGCCACTTCTTCTTCACTTGCTCATGATGTGGAGACATTTGTTTGCCTGCCAAAAGGCTTTTTATATCTGCCCATTTACTGTAGCCACTAGAAATTAATCATCTGTGCTATCTCTGTGCCTCTTACTTTTTTCATGTTCTTTTATCCTCTGATGAACATGTTTCCATGTGTTCATACCTCCCTTTATGAAAGTTGAATGATTGAGTGATTTTTCACTGTATGACAATCACTTACAGTTTGTGCCATGCTTACTGTTGAAAACATTAGCAAGCAAGAGATATTTTGTGGGCTGCTGAGGATGGTAAGTGAAAATCGTTTCAAGATCCTGCGATTGGGGATGTGTGAAATAGTCCAAATTATCAGTCTCCTCATCTATGCTATCTACCTGTGCCTCTGGGATCTTCTGCTGGGCTTCTGTTCTCTCACTGGGAACTGTCTCTGTCCCTTTCTCCACTTCCTGTCCTTCAGTATCTGAATAACTTTAACCTATTATTTATTTACTACTTTTATTTACGTGTTTTTTCATATACAACACAATACGTATGTGCTTGAAATATGCTGTACAAAAACATATGACTTATTAGTCTTTAAATTTCCTTAATACACCGATGTGCAGTATACCTCTGAATCTAAAATGTAAATCTCATCAACTTCTGGATATCTGAATTTCATATGGAATCCATGTATCACGTGTGTGTGTATATGACTTTATTAAGTAACTTTAATTCATATATAATACCTGACCCCTCAGCCCTCCTGGCATGCTCACTGCTAATCAGTAGTCCTTCATTATTGGCAGAACACTGACTGACAGGGGACTGCTGGTCAGAAACTACAAAATGATTAAATTGCCATTTTACTGACAATTCAGGTTGTGCTTTAGTTTTGATATATTTTTTTCTGAAAATATACATTTGCAAACATATTTATTTGTCATGATAACATGATAAGCTATAGAACTGAACTGGTTTGATATTTTCCAACTGGTTGACAATACTTACTTTTGCTAGTTCTTTTCGTTCTTTTGAAAAAAATCTGTGATTTTGGCACATTTGGCCGCATCCTCCTTCAACGCTCTCTTTTCTCTTAGCCTGACCTGTTCAGCCCCCCCGATCTCTTCTTTTCCATGCTGTTATGCTATTTTACTAAATTAAACAATCTGTAGGCTCAGAGTTGAACTGTCGGGTGTAACCAACTCGAACAATTGGGAAGGGAGAACTCCCTCAGCTGATAGTACCCATTTAATATATCGTTATAGGAAGGCTGCAATGTCAGCTGTAAATGTGGATTGTACGTGCTACTGGTTCAGATTCACTAACACGAGGACTGTCAAATCGAATTATTTTTTTCCAACCGGCCCAAATGTCAAGCAGTCCACTGGGAAATCTCCCGAACCTCCTCCTGATTAGCCACTGCGAACCTGGTGTCGGGTGTCCAGGATTCAGTGATGTGATGTGGACAACAGCTATCCCATTTCATACAATTGCCTACTGTGGCACAAATGGTAGATAATTTTGATGATGATCAAGGGAATAATGTCTCATGAAACATAGGGTGGTGGTGGGTGATATGGCAATATTTTCATCATACACATTTATACGAATTTCAGAGGTATTACATTGTGATAGAGCGCTACTGTACATTTACAAATATGCCTAAGCAATCGGTAAGGAAACTTATTAATGACTGTTTTAATTAACTTTTCATGAGCACTCTACCTTGCCACTCACCAATATTTCAAAATACCTAAACTATTTTTTTGCGATGTGCCTTTTGCATGTATATAACATGCAATGCTATTTTACACACCGCCATTTTGAGTCCGTATGTCTTCTTTCTTTTTAATATTGTATTAGCTGAGTTGTTGAGAAGAAAAATTAATAACATTTTAATAAGAAGTCTCTATATAAATTAAGCAGGCAAACATGCTGAGCTTGATTTTCACATGTGAAGTAATGAGTGTTAATTTTGACAGCATATTTTGCTTTAGTTTAGTCTTAGTATTGACAATAATGCAATTTAGTGTTAATCATTTTTTAGTCATCTTTAGTTTTAGTCCAGTTACAGTCGATGAATACTACAGGAAATTGTCGGCTAAATCAACTTTAGAGATCATGACAGTGAATTTTTGACACACATTAAAAGAAAAAATAATTTGTTTATGTTAATTGGTGCTTTTCCCTATTATTGCTGCTCAATGTAGCTTGCACTGTCTTCTTTTCCTTTTCATTAAATGTGAAACAGACAGAGACATGATGTACTGTATGTACTTGAAGTAGATTAGATCAGCATTACCCAATCATGCACAACTACAATCAATACTAACTAAAGATATAATGTCTGATTGGAACAGTATTCATTTTTTTCTTTTCTTTACATTTTATTTTTAGTCCTTGATTAAATTATTACATTTCATCATAGTTTTTGGCATCATGAACTAATTTGTATTATTTCCCATTTTTATTAATGAAAAATCTCTGTTGAATGCTTTTAGTCATAGTCTTCATCAACAAAAACAAACACTGGTAAAGAGGAAGATGATTGGATATAGAAATACCTGTTTATTGATCCCTGATCCTCCTGAGCCTGTGTTGTCTTCAATAGATTCAACTCTTTATCCAAGACCAGACAGGCATCATACATGATCAACAAAAAACTGGCTATGACCCAAATACAAGCAGTGTCTAGTAGAGGTAAGTGTTTTATAATAGCTACATCCTTTTTTTAGCCATAGCTAAAGATAACACGGGTCTATAGAAAAAAAAGTTTTTTCAGGTGCCAAGGTTTTTTGAATGAATTTAGGGTATTTTGAGGGTGCTGAATTCAAAAATCCCATTCCTTTTGCTGAATTGGTTTTAGTTTCTGAGATAATGGACATCCATGAAAATAATGCATTCCCCACAATGAGACTTGTGTGTTACCAAATGCAATAGCTTTTGGTCTGTCTTTTGACTCTTTAACAGTGTCTTTGTTAATGAAATATCCTATATAATTATTTTTTATTTCAATTTGTAGGCCTGCAATGCTATAAAAGCAACTTTTTCAAGCCAGAATTCAACTGTGAATTTGCAGAGGAAAGAACGTGGCTACAGTATAACGTTGTCACCCCAGTCTTGGTTTATACCATGTTCTGTCTTAATAAGTATATAAATACATGTAAACATTATGGCTTGATGGTCCTCAGATTCGTAAACTCATGAATGGTTCCAATTTTACCAAATGCATGAATGACACTGTGGCTTCGGCCTGGAAGAGTTTTGTCTCTGTTGTGAAGAACTACTTAATACTTGTTAGCCATTTAAACAGATTTCCAGATAATTTTGGAGATTTCAGCGAGGAACAACGCAAGAGGTTCCACCAGGATATGAATGTGATGGAGGAGAGATATAAAGGCAGATGGGACATATACATGATGGCAGACTACTGTTGGAGTCTCCAACGTGATTGTCCTGACGACACACATAAAAGGAAATCGCATAAACAGCATTTTTTGAAGCATTGACATTAATAACAATTAATAACTAATTAATATTGTACTAATTAATCAAATCATACATAATTTTTTCCTGTCACTGTTAGATATTTTTAATTTCTTTTTCGTATGATGTTAGACTGTTTACTTACTAGTTGTAACTAAAATAAAAATATCCTTGCAATTGTGAATGCTTTTCAAATGTGCTGTGTTAATTAATTAATTAACCAGTAAATATCTCAGAAACTAGAGCCAATCTGGCATAGTCATATTCTTAATCAGCACCATAAAATTAATATAAAACCGTTCAGACATTGTTGGCACCAAAATATACACCAGTGTAATTACATAAATTATATAAAATATATACCATATATTCACTGAAGTAATTTTACTTATTTCCAGATGCAGAGGCCCAAGGTATTTCTATATTTATTCTAACAAATAAGGCTGAACCTCTGCTACCAAGTCATTTTGGTATTGAACAGATAACAGAATGTGCACTCACCCAGTTTTTCAATTAATCAATGAACAGGAGTTAAAAACTAAAATAACTAAAACTGATATAACTAAAGCTGACTATTTTTCTGGGGAAATGATGAGCGTTCTGGCAAAACCTATAACTGCCATAATGAATGCATCCCTATCCTCAGGAGATGTGCCTGACCAATTTAAGGTAGCTGTAATCAGACTGCTACTGAAGAAACCAAGTTTGGATCCACAGGAGCTCAACAATTACAGACCTGTCTCTAACGTACCATTTTTGTCCAAAGCTCTGGGGAGATAGTTGCTGCTTAACTTCAGGCTTACTTTGAGGCAGAAAACATACTGAATAGATTCCAGTCAGGCTTCTGTTTGGGACACAGTACCGAAACTGCTTTAACTAAAGTTGTAAATGGCATAACAATGGAAACTGATGCTGACAATGTGCTAATGTTGACCATGTTAATGTTTTTGGACCTTAGTGCAGCCTTTGCCATGGCTTTTACTCTATTACAAAGACTAAAATTTAATGTTGAGTTGTGTGGAATGGTGTTGAAGTGGTTTAAATCCTATTTGACTAATCAACATCAATATGGTCAACTGTCAATTGTCTATGTCACCAGTACAACAGGGATCAATTTTTGGTCCTTTATTGTTTTCTATCTACATGCTGCCATTAGGTAACATAATGATAAAACATAATGTTAATTATCACTCCTATGCCAATGACATCCAAATATACTATACAATTCAGTTACACCCAATGACACTACATCTATGGCCACTTTAGCTTAGCTTTAGCTTAAGTGCTTTACCGAAGCAAACCTGAACAATTGAAAACCTTTTATCAGTAAATGCCGAGAAAACCAAGGTTCTATTGTTTGGAGGCAAGTCTGCGGATAGGAATGTTATAATCTCCACAATCCACTCCAAGGGGCTGCACTTTTCCCTCAGCAACTCAGCCCATAACCTAAGCGTCATCGTAGATATAAGTCTGTCATTCGAATTGCATGTGGATGCAGTATCGGAGATATGCTTCCTATAGCTACATAACATTGCCAAACTACCACGATTCCTTACTATTCAAGACACTGGAAAACTGACTGGATTAGACTACTGTAATGCTCTATTAACTGGGAGCACACATCGCACATTAAATACCTTGTAGCATATTTAAAATACAACAGCTTGAATTATCACCAGGAGCTGGAAATTTGAACAAATAACTCCTGCTCTTTGTTATCTGCACTGGCTTCCTCTTAGATTCAGGACTGACTTCAAAGTTCTCCTACTTACATATAAAGAACTTAAATGGTCTAGCACCTGCCTACCTAACAGAATTACCTCAGGATTACAAGCTGTATTGTCCACTCATCAGATCAGAATGCAGGTTTCCATGTTGTTCCATATATAGATAAGTTGACACCTAGCAGTAAAGCATTCTGCTACAGGGCCCCTATATTGCAGAATGGTTTTGCCAGCCTATATTTGGGATACCAAATTAGTCACAGTCTTTAAATCTCAACTGAAGGCCTATTACTACAGTTTAGCTTACCTGCAACTTAATACGCATAATACACTGTAACTATGACTGCTGGCGCTGCTGTATATGCCATTTTTATCTGTTTGTCCATTAAAGTATCAACGCATGTTCTGACCACCTATGCTCTCTGCCGTCCTTCCCAGATGCTCATGGTGGGCACCATCTGAGATGGAATCCTGGTTCAGTCCCATGGAAGGATGACAATGTGGATGTGACCTATGAACTATTACAGGCCAGCATGGAGAAATCATTGATGGACTTGGCTTGACCTGATCACACCTTGCTTTGACCAAGAAAGCCCACTCTTTTCTTTTTCCTATAATGTTAGCTTACCCAAGGATGTTGGGCAGCCAGTTGACCTTGGACCCCCAGAGGTTTTTTTCCCTATTTGGAAGTTTTTGGTTCCTCTCTTCCATTGTCAATTCATGATTTCTTTCATTTCTTTGTTGTTCTTCTTCCCTGTTTTTGCATTGTTCTCTGGTAATGATGTTGTAATACAGTACAACTAGTGCTGTCCGAAACAATTATTCTTTAAACTATTAATCTAGTGATTGTTTTTTCGATTATTCAACTAATCTATCAAACAAATTTTTCGATTAATCTGTTGATAAATTTATTGACAAGCAATCATTTTCAAGTTACAATTCACCCCTCCCCCACACACACATCTGAAATTCTCATTAACATTTCAATTTATTAAAACATTTCTTAAACATTACAGCATTATGAACAAAAAAGGCAAATCTTAAGTGATTCAATAGGATTTCTATGTTAGACTTTAGTTAATAATCACTGCAATAGTTTTGACTTAATTATTTCAGTACACCAATTTGACTTTAATGCTGAAATAGATGCTAAAACATGGAATGATTCCATAACTAGAGAAACATGTTTTAACAAACACTAGCAAAGGTAGCTTATAGTTAAGCTTCAGTGAGCAAGGAACGATTTTGTCTACAGTGTGTAAGAGTAGTCGTAAAAATTTTTTTTTGAAAACGAATTAATTATTAATAATATGCCATTGTTGAGTGTCTGTGCTGTAGGAGTGACTGGCAGCGTAATCATGTAATGATTCCTTATCACAAGATGACAGCATTCTATTGCATTGTACGTTAAGACAAGAGATTTAGTGATGCATGAATGCGACAGGTAGCGGTGACAGCATTATGGCTAGCAATACTACGACGACAGTGATGGAGAAGTTTTTGAAAAGGAAAAATGCTAACTCCGGTCTGAGCCCTGGACAAAATTCGGACGTAAATGAAGGACCTATTATGAGTGGAGGTCAAAAGAAGGCAAATACGATGAGCTCGATGAGCAATACAGCGATACATTTCATTTGGATTCACTCATGCAACGACACCGACTCCGTTGTGCTTGGTGTGTGGTGAAAAGCTATCCAACAGTACTATGGTGCCAAGCAAGCTTAAACGCCATCTCCAAACAAAACACCCTTCGCTTCAAAACAAGTGGACATGTTAAGTGCACTTTTTATTTGAAAGAAGAAATATAAAGGATGATTAAAAATACTTTTGTGTTTGATTCCTATTCCAGAATGACTATATTGTTAATATAGGCGGCTACAGAGTATAATTTTTTTTTAACATTTTTGGTTGGTGGTGTGCCTTATGATTTTTTCAATAAAAAATGTACCTTGGCTCAAAAAAGGTTGAAAAACACTGCAGTAGAGGTGCAGAAAAGGTTCCAACTTTGGAAAACTGCGTGCAAGCCTTTATTACCGCATGTTTATTAGGCTCCGGAGCTCTGCCGGTAGACGCAGTCATGTTGGCAGCGAATTTCTTTTTTGCAGGATGATAGTTGATGTCTCAATATTTATGAGAGAAGTGCTACGTAATTGTCCAGTGTATGCCTTACAAAATAGTGCGGCACTGCTAGCACCGGCGATATTAGACAAAACTATCGGAATTCGGTCTATAATTGATATAGTTTTAACGGTGCCAACAGTGAAACTACTAGCCAGCTTATTAGCGGAATAACTTTGTATTGTAAATGAATACCATGCCGCAGGTCCAATAATTAAAATATTGTAGCTCTCGAGTGGTGAACAGATCAGGTGGACAGTAAAGTTCAGTTATTAGCAGACTTTTATTGCGCGATTCTTCGCTAACGTGCTCCCGAGGGGATAACGCAGGCCCGGAGTGTGTCGCTTGACTTTTGGGCCGGTCAGAAATAAAATTCGACAGTCCTCGCATTAGTGAATCTGAAGATCCATATTTACAACTGACATCGCAGCCTTTCTATAATGATAGATTACATGGGCGCTAGCACCTGAGGGAGTTCCCCCCTTCCCAATCGCCGCCAACAGTCCGACTTTGAGCCTACAGATTGTTTAACTTGGTAAAATAAATTAGCATAACGAGGATGCGGCCAAATGTGCAAAAATCGGAGATTTTTTTCCCAAAAGAACGAAAACTGGCAACAGGTACATATTGTTAACCTATCGCAAAATATTAAGCCAATTGAACTAGAAGCGTATTTCTATAGCATATGATGGCGAATCACTGTGTGCGCAAATGTAATTAAGAAAAAAAAAAAAAAAAAAAATCTAAAGCACGATCCAAGTGTTACGGCTGGGCAAGAAGTAGTAGTAGTAGTAGTAGTAATTCCCTTTATTGCAATTGCAATTCACCATGTCACTAGTCACAAGTACCAGCGAA
>JAODKE010000043.1:33377419-33395857 GCA_026779605.1 Mormyrus hasselquistii
TGTAATCCCATTGCATCTACACTTCTGCTGAATATTAGGGCCACAGATGAGAGGCTACCAAACAGAGCCAAAGCACTCATGTAGAAAGCCCCACAGTGGGAACAGTAGAAAAGACAAAGGCGAGACCATCCTGCCTATGTTGAAAAGATGAAGCACATGCTATTGCTAAGTGTCCAACCTTTGCAGCAAGAACTATAGATGAAAAAGGGCCTTCATTTATGAACACCACCTTTGCTTTGGTTGCCTGAGAAAGGGGCACATCATGAAAGAGTGTAAAAGGCGGCACACCTGCAGCTCATGTGGTTGAAGACATCCTATGTGTTTGCATATAGAGGGCAGGATGAAACCAACTGAAACAGCCATAAAGGCCTCTGGAGTTGCGGAGGGACAGACTAGCAAAGAAACTCACAAGGTTATGTCCCATACGTTGACACGACATGCTTCAGCTACTTCTGGCATTGTCCCAGTTCTTGTGTCATCAGTAGCAGCACCAGAGAAGGAAATTCTCACTTACGCTCTGCTTGACACACAAAGTGACTCAATCTTCATATTGGAAGATTTAGCTGCTGAACTTAATGCGACCATACATTCATGTCAAAATACACCAAGCCTATACTCGAGACTTCATTCCTGTCGATAATTCACATATCCCTACTAAAAGTACAGCACTCCATTGGCCTCATCTGATTCACCTGAGAAACACGATTCCACCACTGCAGGACTGTGAGGTGAGACTGTTGATTGGTTATGACTGCCCATCAGCCCTGGCCCCCTGGCCAGAGGTATTCATGGGTCATGTAAATGAGCCCTTTGTACAGTGGACTGCACTTGGCTGGAGCATTATAAAATCAGCTAACCCCCATTTGGACAGACAGGGAAACCAAGGCTTTGTTCATCGAATTGTTATACAGGAAATTCCAGTGCCATCTGTCACAGATGTATTAAAGGGTTTAGAATCAGATTTTAATTAGAAGACTTACGAGGATAAGTATGTATCCCAGGATGATGTTCAATTCATTCAGCTTCTTAGGGACAACATTAGGCAGAAAAAGGATGGACATTATGAATTACCACTCCCCTTCAAGTGCACTGATCCACCCGTCCTTCCAAATAACAAGAAACTAGCTAACATTCGACTACAACACCTAATCTGTGACATTGAGAGGATGTTCCAGCAGTTCTATGTATCGTCTGAATGTCGTAACTACCTGAGGTTCCTCTGATGGGAGGAAGGTCAGTTAAAGGCAGAACCCCAAGAGTATAGAATGGCAGTCTACCTCTTTAGTGCTGCCTCCTCCCTTGGATGTGCTAATTTTGGACTCGGATATCTAGCTCAACAACAGAAGTCTGAACACCCTTCAGCAGCAGCTTTCATAGAGAAGAATTTCTATGTGGACGACAGATTAATCAGTGTTCCAACAGTGGAAGAGGCTACAAAACTAATCACAGAGATGCAGGAACTCTTCACTGTGTAGCACCATCAGAAAGAGCAGCAACTACCGATCCTCTCAGCATTAACCCTGGCGTCATGCCGGACAGACATGTACTTGGGATTCAGTGGTCTGTGGAAACTGACACCTTCGCCTTCGTCATTGATGCAAAGGATGGCCCCCCATCTCGCTGTGGAGTTCTGTCAGGAGTCGCCTCTCTCTATGATCCACTTGGGTTTGTGTCTCCTTTCACCCTGATGGGGAAAAATATTCTACAAGAACTATGTCACCGAGGCATTGGGTGGGATGACCCCATTCCTGTAAACCTGCAGCCACGGTGGGAGGAATGGAAGAATGGTCTCCAAAGATTAAAGGAAGTCACTATATCCAGATGTTATCATCCCCATGATTTTGGTAACATTGTTAGGACTGAATTGCATCACTTTTCAGATGCCAGTAATACAGGATATGACACGTTCCTACATAACATATAAAAATGACAGAGGTGAGGTCCATTGCAGTTTTTTAATGGCAAAGGCCAGAGTAGCACCATCAAAAATACAAAGCATCCCAAGACTGGAACTTACTGCTGCTGTCACTGCAGCCAGGATTAGTGTAATGCTAAAGATGGAACTTGAGATGAAATTTGATGAGAAATTCTTTTGAACCGACTCTCAGGTTGTGCTAGCTTACATCAGCAATGAAGCACGAAGGTTCCATGTGTTTGTGGCTAGCTGCGTCCAATTAATAAGAGCAAGTACAGACCCAAAACAATGACACTATGTCGACACAACACAAAACGTGGCTGACCATGCATCGAGAGGCCTAAAGGCAGAAGAGATATCTTCATCTAATTGGTTATCTGGACCCAAATTTCTGTGGGAACAAGATGTATTTGTGCCACCTAAACCCCCGACAAAATTGCTTGTTGGAGATCCATAAGTAAAGGCAACTCAAATATTTGCAACCCAAGTCAATGAAGAGGATGATGTCCTAAGCTATCTCAGTCGATTTTCCACCTGGACAAAGCTCACTAAGGTAGTTGCAAGAATTAAAAGACTTGGATCTAGGGAGCGGCAGCGACATGACGACATTGTGACTGTCAAGGAACGTAGTAGAGCCAGTGAGGCGGTGATTAAGCTGATCCAACGCCAAAGCTTCCCTCAAGGGATAAAGGTGCTTCAAATGAGTCATAAGGGCAAATGTTTCCCAAGTACTAACCCTCTTTTTCACCTTGACCCTTTTCTTGATGACGGAGTACTTTGTGTTGGTGGAAGACTGAAAGGGCCGACCCTCAGTCATGAACTAAAGCACCCTGTCATCCTTCCAAGAGATGGTCACATTACTGAATTGGTTATAGCTCACTACCATGCTCAGATCTGTCACTAAGGACAAAGTCAAACATTAATGGAACTGCAAACTAATGGCTTTTGGGTCATTGGTGGGAGTAAAACAATTACCAAGTTTGTTCACCAATGTATAGAATGTTGGAAGCTCAGGCGGCCGACAGAGGAGCAAAAGATGGCTGAACTCCCTATGGAACGCTGCCAAGCCTCAGCCCCTTTTACCTTCTGCGGTATGGATTGTTTTGGCCCATTCATCATCAAGCAGGGTCGCAAAGAGTGTAAGCGATATGGCCTTCTTTTCACATGTCTTTATTCTCGAGCCGTTCACATTGAAATGCTTGCAGATATGTCTACAGACACCCTTCTCAATGCCATTAGGTGCTTTGGCAGTCTTAGCTTAGCCCTCAAGCAATGTAATACAAGGGCCCTGGAAACATTTCTGGCAGATAAGCAATGTGAGTTCATTTTCAATGCACCTTCAGCAATGCGAGTGGTGTATGGGAGCGACAAATCAGAACAATCCGGAGCATGTTGAATGCTACAATTGCTAAGTGCCCTGGAAGACTAGATGACACTTCCCTTAGAACATTGTTCTATGAAGCGATGGCCATTGTGAACAGTCACCCATTAAATGTTAATGGAATAGACGATCCGCATGCTCTAGAGCCTTTGACTCCTAATCACCTCATTCTAATGAAGTCCAAAATTGCTTTACCACATCCAGGGAGCTTTGTGAGAGAAGATTTGTATGCTGTAAAAAGATGGCGCCAAGTACAATACCTAGTTGAGCAGTACTGGAGCAGGTGGAAAATGGAGTACCTCCTGAACATTTCTTTACGGCAAAAGTGGCATGTACCCCAGCGTAACATAAGGGTAAATTATATAGTTATCATTCAGGATGACCTGCTCCCAAGGAACGAATGGCGTCTCGGACGAGTGGGAGGGTCTCGATGGTTTAGTTCACCGAGTTAAGGTACAAGTAGGGGACCGTAAACGGATTGAGAATGGGGACTGTAAATCCAAACCCTCAATTATCGAACGGCCAATTCAAAAGCTAGTTCTACTCCTTGAAGGGCAGTAAATAAACTTAAACTATGCGGGGCTTACATCAGACATGTTTGTGTTGACTATTAAGGGAAAATTGTTTATTTGTATGCAAGGCCATTTCTGTCTGTGTGTTAATACGGTCTGGAAATCATGTATGATTCACTACTCTCATACCTTGGTGAACTCGTGCATCATAACATGATTTGGTGGGAGTGTAAGTGACCACGTAATCATCTTGGAGCTTTGTTTTGTAGTGCGTGAGACGGCGCGAGAGTAGCGCGTAATAGTGAGGGTTTATGGGAAAAACCAAGCCTTAGGATCACACACAGACCTCCATTGCACTTCTCATGCATCTTTGCGGGGGCGGCATGTAACGTGAAACGCCTAACAAGCCTGATTGATAAACGCTGAGAAAGTAAAAGTTTGTACCCTCAGGAAGTGGATCGAGATATATCTAAGTATGCACTGTTGATTGTTTTGTGACGCTATTCTTTGTTTAAATTACTCTGTTTATTAATATTCTTTTAGTTTCACGGTGCTCGCAGAGGCACAATAAATACATTGCACCTGTTTCGAGACACTCTATTATCGATTCCGAGGGCAGCAAGAGTGTTAATTTTTTGCTGAGAGTTGAATCTGGTGAACTGCACTTGGTTATATGTCTTGAAGACGTTTCCGGAAACCGGAAAGGCAAATCTTTGGAATTCAACAAAATGTGTTCATTAGAAAAAGTAAAGGAAGCATATATGACAAATGTTCTAATATTTAACAGAATTAGTATTTAACTGATGCAAGAGCTTTGAAGTGAGGATGATCTAAAATTCAAGATTCAGTGTCATCTCACCATTTAAGGATACATGTACAAACATTTGCGTAGCATGCCCTTGAAGGTTTCCATGAAATGTTATTTCTCCAGGGCCGCTTTGTGATAAGGTAGGGAGGCAAATAAAAAAACATGTAATATCGAACACTAGAAAAACCTTAGAAAAACCTTGCAAAACCATAGCACATAAGCCACATATATGTTTTCACTTCTATTTTCAGCCACACCATTTTTACACAAATGAAGAAAAAAATGCCACTATCTGTTTGAAAACTATACCCCAAAAAAGCACAGGAACAGTTTAGTTTTTATACTCCACTGATGGGCAGCTGTCAGTGTTAAAGTAAAACTCTTTCATCATCAAATAGACAAAACTCAGACAAGCCTTCAAAGAAAACTCATCTGGGTAATCAGATGTGTCATAACTCTCCCCTTCAACATTGTCAGTGCATGTGTACATTTTTGCAAAATAAGCACACAAGAGCAAAAATAAACCACACATTTTAATAAAACAGCTCTTTAACATTTAAAAATATTCTTTTAAAAGAAACATTACCACAGAATACACATAAAGGCTTCCCTTGACTGAATTAGCGAAATAATACAGGTGGATTTTAAAGCGATTATACTGCCCCTCCCCCACTCCAAAAAAGTTGTCCTATAGTTGGATGAAAGCTTCCAAGATAATACATACTGATAAAACCCAGTAAATATTTCAGTTTGAGGGTAAGCTTGTTAACACCCTCAAAGTCTTGGTAGATGCTAAATTAGCTTAATTATCTCTTGCCACACGCTTCATTTCTTCAGTACACTCCTGAAGAAGGAAGCATCCAAAAACCCCACAATTTTCATGCTTATTAGATCCCATACTTTAAATTGGTAAAAGCAGCACTGACCCTGGGATTATTACATCTGTCCTGCCAAAAAAAATGTTATAAAGCACACATACTTAAATCTGAATTTTGAGCAAAATGATATGTGTTTGAACGGACTGTTCAACAATTTCTGAACCGACTGACTCAGGAACTGGATATATGTGCAGATAGACATAATCCTACATAATCCTCCTTGCTATTAGTGTGTAATGAGGGGGAGCATAACCTAAGTTCTGAGTCCTACCAGCAGTTTTAGCGTTCAATAAAAAAAAAAAAAAAAACGTGGACACTGCAAAACGATGAATTGTAATGTAATGATGGACAGGAATATCATCAAGAAGGTTAGGCTGACTACTATCCCCTTCCCCATACTGTTCAAGGGCTTATTCTTGTTTGTTTTTACTCAATTTTGTTTACAAACATATTTATACAAGTATAAATATGAACATCAGATTTAAACTAAATCTAGTAAAATGCTTTTAACCCTGTTTATAGACAAAATCATGCTGAAAAGCACAACAAAATAGTAAGAAAACGGGGATACCTTGAAGTAGCTACATGGGGTTAAAGGTGAGATTCTTCCTCAGCTGGACCAATGTCATACATCCAGAGTGTTTTGGATCACCATTTCCCAACAACAAAGTTCTTCCTTACAGTTACTAAAAGCTTTGGGATGCCGAAACTAAATTCCCTCTCCCTTCCACAATGTCCTTCCTAGCGCACAGCAACACTCAGCCTACTCTCAGGTGTGGCAGGTAATGTGCAGGTGTGCTTGATAATCTATATTACACATATGGAATGCAATCTTTTCTGCTTTGTTATCCCATAATGTAGTTTTTATCTTTGACAACCAACACACAGAACAAGGTGGAAACGGAATGAAATTGGCTGTCAGGGAAGGGTGAGAGCAACGCTGGTCACTCAGTGTGTCTGGTCAGTCTCCTTTAGTGAGCAGGTCCTCAATGTAAGCATCCAGTTCATCATCTGTGTTGATATCGATGTCCTGTAGTGAATGTGAAAGACAGAACTTAACAAGGGTAACTGCTATGCCATAACAGGTATATGGCCATGCAATTTTTTATGCAGGGGCTTGGTTTTGTGATTCTTAATCTCCAAACAGATAAGTAGTTTCAAAGAAAGCCAGCAGAGGGCAGCACCAGAACCAACTGTTCTTTTATCCATATAAATAAGGAACCCAGAGGAAACAGGTAGACCTTCAAGCAAATACAAAAGAAACACAAAGAAAGAGCAGCCTACTCAATGTAAAAATAAATGGCAGCCACTGAGCCCCAATGCTGCCCCCATTCTATGATGATTTCAGCTAACAGAATGTTGTCATTTGGTCAATATTCTGAAACCCGACCATCAGCAAAATTCAGAAATGCTACAGCATTTTCTACTGACAATACATTTAACTTACAGTGTTCTTATATAACGCTTCAGTGACATAATTTCACTATGATACAGACAGCGTTAATGCACAAAATTTGCTTTAAAATGATCAATTGGTAGTTTGGTCTTTTAATTGTGCAAGTATGTTTAACAGAGATGGAAGAATGAAGGAAAAGTAGTGAAAATGACATTAAAAAAAGTTGGGGGGGGGGGGGGGGCTGGCCTACCCCCCTCTTGGACTTTCTGCAGCAGAGCCACAATATTGGTCCGCAGTTTCTGTAGCTTTTCCTCAGAGTCACGAAGGCGTGCCTCTGCACTATTGCTCTTCTCTTCCACGGCACGAGCCCGGGCATCAGCCCGGCTTTGATACGAGTTGCACAGGCTCTGTAGGCCTAGCTCATACTGCTGGAAGTACTCTTTCTGCAGGGTTAGGCTTGGCATTAGCTCTACATCCACCGCTCTTAGCACCTTAATTAAGTTTCTAAATTTCAGTCAAATATGAAAACAATTAAATAGTTAAGAATTTGCTGGTCAGTCTTAAGTGGATATAAAATATAAAAACACACAAGTGGAAGTGTCTTACATTAGTTTGGGTAATTTAGTAATTGAAAAGTATCACATTATCTATAGATGAATGTATGGACATTTCCAGTGACCAAAGGTTAAGCAGATAAACCAGCTCAGCATAATATGATAAACTTCAACATACCATTGGAAAAGCTACTAACTCCTCTGCTGTCATGCTGTTTATGTCATCTTTTGGAATTCGAAATTCCGGAGGGAAGAAGTAGCGCAGAAACGTCCTGAAACACAACACAAAGGACCGGTAGTCTGAATAGAGTATGTTTGGATATATGGAACTATGAGACTGTAGGGCTAGTAGCATGAAGTGTGTGGTGATACAAGCTTTAGATACAAACCTCTCATTCAAATCACATTTGGATGCAGTATCGAAGGTATGTATGGGAGGTATTTTCTGCAAAAAATAAAATGAAAATGATAAAGTAAAAACTCTCCACTAGTTTTCAAAGTCCATGCGTAAAAATCCTTCCGGAATGAAAATTAAAATGCATTTGCATTTCAATTTTTCACTCTTGCATGAGTCAGATGTGAAACATTTTTGTCTTTTCATTTTCCAATTTGACTTAAGTTCACAACATGCAAATATATGTTAACTGGAGCAGACAGTGGGCAGAACTATCGATCACTGCTGTGCTTTTCTCATTACGTCTGCCCATTCTGTTGTTGTTGTGTTCCTGTATGTCATACAACCAGTTGACTGTTATGAACGAAAAATCACATTATGCCTGGGTAATTTCACCATTTTCATTACAGGGAGACTTGTGAAATTCTTATGCTACAGCTTAAATCTTTGAGTCATATCTTATTTTATATTTTCAAAATATCTTGTGAAAAAACGTGCCGTGCAAACATTACCTTCTAGTAAAGCTACGAATAAGAAAAACTTAAGCTGCGAAATAAGACACTGCGAATAAGAAGCTAAATGAATCCAAAGCTGCAAATAAGTAGCTAACTTAAGCTGTGTGACTTTGGCATTAGTTTGAGCAACACGAGTGGCAAATGTGCAAGGAACACAAAAAGGAATCAGCAAACACACTGAGAAATCACAGCAGTGATCCATAGTTCCGCTCACTGCCCCACCTCAGTTAGCATATATTTGCATGTTGTGAACTTAAATGGAAAAAGTAGGAAATGGGGGGAAAAAAAACTGGAAAAGACAAAAAGGTTTTTGAATTTAATTAAATTTTTCACATTTGACTCGTACATGAGTGGAAAATTAAAATGGAAATGGTGCCAGGATTTTTGCAGACTTTGAAAAGTAAATGGCAAAGTGGAGATTATTTTCATTTTATCATTTTCATATTATTTTTTAGCAAAAAATACCTCCCATAGATATGCTTTCTACAGCTACGTAACATCGTCAAACTATGATGATTACTTAATATTCAAGACACTGAGAAATTGATACATGATTGCATACAGTAGGTTAGACTACTGTGATGCTCTGTTACTTGGGAGCACACATCACACACTAAACACCTTGCAGCATAATTAAAATACAGCAGCTCAAACTGTTACCAGGAACAGGAAATTTGAACACATAACCCCTGCACTGGGTTCCTGTTAGGTTCAAATTTCCCCTACTTACACATAAGGCACTTAAAGGTCTAGCACCTGTCAACCTAGCAGAATTACTTAAAGCTTACAAGCCGCATCGCCCAACTCAGATCACAGAATGCAGGTTTCTTTGTCGTTCCACATATAAAGTGATAGTTGGTGATAAAGCATTCTGCTACAGACGCCCTGTATTGTAGAATGGTTTACCAGCCTATGTTCAGGATGCCAATTTGGTCTCAGTCTTTAAATTTCGACTGAAGACCCATTACTTAACACATAACACAACGTAACATAACTATGGCTGTTGGTGCCGTTGTACATGTCATTTTTATGTACTGTACTTGTCCATTAATGCGTAAATGCAAGTTCTGACCACCCATGCTCTCTGACGTGTATCCCCCATGTCTGAGCGGGAGTCTTGGTTCAGTCCCAAGGAAGGGTGACATTGTGGATGTCTCCTACAAACTAACATTGTGGGAGCATTTTTCATCTGCACCCCACTCGGGCTGGAGTGGAGAACTGACTCACTGATTGATTAAATCAAGCCAAAGTCTAAGTCTATACCTTGTTTTTAGCAAGAAAGCCTACTCTTTCCTTTTTCCAATAATGTTAGCTGACCCATGGGTACTGGGTAGCCAGGTGACCTTGGAGCCCCAGATGTTTTTTTTTTTTTCTACCTACTTGGTTTTTGGTTCCTCTCCTCCACTGTCAACTGGCTTGCTTCCTCTTATTTCTCTGTCTTTCATTTTCTCGGTTTTGTATTGTTCTCTCAGTAATGTTGTAATGAATCACAACACATCTATGTAAAGCGCCTTGGAGTGACAAGGTTGTTAAAGGCGCTATATAAAAATAAACTGAATTGAATACAGAAGGGAAGAGGTTACCTCATCATGACCACCAGGCTATCCATCAGCTCCCGGCTACTGCCGGGCTGCGTGGTATCAGGCTCCATTGCAATGGATGCCCTCTCTGCTTCAGCTTCCTGTTGGGTGTCCGGGCTCTGAGTGACCGGGGATGGGGGTCGCATCAGTCGAACCTCATCGCTGCCCTTAAAAACCCTGCGAGTCACACATATCATCTCAGGGACTCTAATGGAATAGTACCATTGTGCACAATGACTTGGGCTGTCTAGTTGAAAGGCTTTCAAATGTCTATAAAAGATAAACATTGTGCAAACTCAAACAAAGCCTTTAAATGAATATCCCAAATACCCAACATACAGAACACTGTATTTAATGGAGGCCTTAAAGTTGAGTTACAGTTAACATTAAACCCTATTTTATATAAAGTGTATTTTACACACATTGATACAGACACACACACACCCTGCCCAATGACACCACATATGGGTGACCTCAAAATCATGTTTCAGAAAGTGGCTTTGTCCTTCAGTACTCCAGGATCTTAGCTCCCTGACCACCACCCATCTATCTCACCATGAACACTACTGCAGAATACCGAGACAGAATCCAAGTACAACCAACCTGTGGGGTGGACTATGAAAAAAGTTTTACATACCCAGGATTGATTTTCTAGAGCTGGGTTAATTGACCCTGTTCGCATTAAACTGTACTCAGGGCTCCAGAAAAAAAATGAATAAAATTTCATGAGCCATTGGCTCCTTAATCCAAAATATTTACGAGCCAAATGATTTTTAGGAGCTATAATCTCTATCACATGTCAAATGTAAAATAAGAAATACTTATATAGCACATTTTGTCTCTGGTCTACCTCACACTACCTTTTCTTTCTCCAATCTGAGCGATCTGACCTGCCTATTGTTGTTTTCTGCACCGTCTTGTACATAAGAGGAGAATAAATAACACAGAAACATGCTACACGTGGATGACCACAGCAGAAAGACAAAAAAATGTAAAACATTAATAAATATGTATAAAAATGTGTTAATAAATATGCATAAAACACATAATATAAAAGCTATATGGTTTGCATTGCCCCCTATAGTTTAATGTTTAAAGCACATTTAAATGATTTTTCTGTAATTTACAGCTCTCCACTCAATATCTATCGTATTGAACATTGGAACAGCTGCATTTGAAGTCTTTAATTTATACTAAAAGAAGCAACAGCATTAAACCCTGTATTTTTACATCCACCCGGTGCCAGTTCATCATCCACAAGCTAATGTGTGTGTGTGTGTGTCACAGATATAATATTCTGAGTTTCATTGTGGTACCAGTGTTTCACAGCTGCCCCCTTACCATCGGTCACGAGGAGTGGGGGTCGTGGGCACGTAATCAAACTTGACTTTCCAACGCACGCGCTGCTTACTGGCCTCCACTGCTGCTACCCTTCCCGTGAACCACTCCTTGTTGACTTTTACCTCCACCAGCAGACCTTTATCTGTATAACAGAGAAAAACAGCACCTTCACACAAATTCTCAGTTCAAACACAACTTCTGCAACAGCTGTACCCTATCAGCTATTGTTCACTGCGCATCACTTCACAATACCATCTGGTTAAACAGTAAATATAACATAAAAAATAAAACATTCACAGAACAAAATTCTTCCATTTTAGATGCCATGTCTTTTTGTAGTGTACTGTACAGCTCTTACGTTTGTGCATTGCCTTTTTGTAGTGCACTCTATAGCTCTGTTGTCAGGTTCATGCCATGGGTTTCTGTAGTGTATAATACCTATTAGGTTCATGCAGTGTCTTTTTGTAGCATATGTATATTTATTTATAGGTTCATGCAGTATTTTTATGTAGGGTTCTGTATAGTTCTGTTAGGTTCATGTGAAGTCTTTGTAGTGTATAATATAGCTGTTAGATTCATGCAGTGCCTTTTGGTAGCATACTGTATATAGCTGTTGATTTTGAAAACTAAGATGTTTTGTGTCGTCACAAGCGATACACTCTGTACAACAAAGGACAAAACAACCTCGATTTGTCAGCAGCTTACCTTTCTGAGCCTCTTTAAGCTCTTTCTCAGTTTCTTCGTCTTCGGCACAATCTGTAATCTGTATTTAAAAACCATAACTAAGAACAAAGTTTATACCCAAGGGGGAAAAAACAATCATATATCCTTTTTCCTAGAAAAGTGTGTACATTGTAAAATTAAATGCAGTTAAAGTCAAATATTTTTAGTATGCCATTTAACTCTTCATCAGGTAGGAAAAAGTAGGAAATCCTTGCTGGAAGACATGCTTATGTATTAGTCCAATACAGGGCCTGGAGGAGTCCAGAGGTTGAAGTAACCTGTCAGCTACCTGTCAATCCTAACACATCTCTGGCTTCTTGGCTACACCATTAATTTATTTTCATATTGGGGGGAAAAAACACAATGAGATTTAAAATTTTTGTGATAAAGAGGTAAGTTTGTTTATAATCAACCAATAATATCTTTAGTGGGAAATGCAAGTCAGTAGTTCATTCACATTCTTATTAACCCTTAACATCTGGATACAAAAATTATCAAAATTTAGTAATGTTGCTGTGAGTTTGTGCCAAGACACAAAGCACTGCGAACAGATTGTTTGCTCTTGTCATTTCTACAGAATCCAAAATATTTCCATACAGTGGAAGACGAACGTCTTCATGACTAGTTCTTGTTCACTTTTCTCCTCAGTCATTAATTTTTTACAGTGCCAAATTGTCTATGAGTGAGGCCAACTACAAGAACAGTAATGATTAGCAGCTCAGAGTGCATCCAAAGCTCATGCAAAAAGAGGTGGTGGACTTTGCATTGATTATTTTTTAAACATTTACTAGATCAGTGATGGGTGGCCCCCTGCACTCTTTTTTTGACCCATTTGCTATGCACAAATATTCAAAGTTGTGATATTAATCATTGGCCCCAAGGCAATCAAATTATGATTACTGAGGAAACGCCGTGATGCATTGGGAACCTTTAATTCCTATCCGGAGTCAGTCAATGGATAATCGGGTTTCTTTTGATAACCTCGATTCAAATCAAGACTTCACTGAAAAACATTTCACAAATATTACCATGGTAGCTTAAATTGACATTAACAGAATACTAAGAAAGTATTTCAATTGTTATTAAACAGGAAAACACGCCAAATGTAAAACTATCAAAGTTAACTACTGAACTGCAGTTTTTTTATTATAATTCAAAAAAAAAAAAAAAAAAACCAAACACATTAAAGGAAGTGCTACCTGATGGGGGGGCTGCTGGCGATGAAACTTGCCGAGCTTGCCGGCGAAGATTAGCGGAATGATGTTACATCGTTTTTTATTCTGTGGAAAATGAAAAATTGAGCTGCGGGCCAGATTTCATAATAAAATTATAAACATGTTGGCGTACTTTGAGATCTTGACTCTCTCAGGGTATTGCTCATTGCTATCTTAACTTGAAAAAGAATGACCTCTTTGCACTACAAAATAGGAGTTTACCAAAAGCATCATAGTGCAAATATCTTTACAGTCGTGGCCAAAAGTTTTGAGAATGATACAAGTATTAGTTTTCACAAAGTTTGCTGCTTCGGTGTTTGTAGATCTTTTTGTCAGATGTTTCTATGGTATACTGATGTATAAGTACAAACATTTCATAATTGAACACAAGTTCTCAATGGAACTAAGGTCTGGGGAGTTTCCTGGCTATGGACTCAGAATTTCGATGTTTTGTTCCCCAAGTCACTTAGTTATCACTTTGCTTTATAGCAAGGTGCTCCATGATGCTTGGAAAGGCATTGTTCATCACTAAAATGTTCTTGGATGGTAGGGAGAAGTAGCTCTCTGAGGATGTTTTGGTACTATTCTTTATTCATGGCTGCATTCTTACACAAAATTGTGACTGTGCCTACTCCCATGCTTACAAGAAACCTCACACATGAATGGTCTCAAGATGCTTCACTGACAGCATGACACAGGACTGATGGTAGCGTTCTTATGCTCCAAACAATAAGAAATGGGGATTCATCAGAGCATATGACTTTAGCCCAGTCCTCAGCAGTTCAATCCCTGTACCTTTTGCATAATATCAGTTTGTCCCTGATGTTTTTCTTGCAAAAAAGTTGCTTCTTTGTTGCCCTTCTTGACACTAGGCCATCCTCCAAAGGTCTTCGCTGCACTGTGCGTATGAAGGTACAGTCACACCTGTCTGCTGCCATTCCTGAGCAAACTCTGCACTAGTAGTGCCCCGATCCCACAGCTGAATCAACTTTAGGAGACGGTGCAGGTGCTTGCTGGACTTTCTTGGGCACCCTGAAGCATTCTTCACAACAATTGAACCTCTCTTTTTGAAGGTCTTGATGATCCGATAAATGGTTAATTTAGGTGCAATCTTACTAGCAACAGTATCCTTTCCTGTGAAGTCCTTTTTGTGTAAAGCAATAACTGCACACGTGTCCTTGCAGGTAACCATGTTTAACAGAGGAAGAACAATTATTTCAAGCACCACCCTCCTTTTAAAACAATCCAGCCTTGCCTTTGTCAACACCCTCATCTGTTAATGAGAGAATCACTGAAATAATGTCAGCAGGTCCTTTTGTGGCAGGGCTGAAATGCAGTGGAAATGTTTTTTTGGGATTTAGTTCATTTTCATGGCAAGAGGATGTTCCAATTAATTGCAATTCATCTGGTCACTTCTCATAACATTCTGGAGTATATGCAAATTGCAGCATAAAAAGTGAGGTAGACGTTGTAAAAATTAATATTTTTGTCATTCTCAAAACATTTGGCCATGACTGTATGAGTGTTCTGCAGTACAAAACAGAGGCAAGTTCCCTAAAGCATCATAGTCCAAAGATCATCACTGTAGCACAGAGATCAGATAGCGCTTCCTTTAAGAATATTAATGAACCTTTCCCTGCCATGTTACATTCTGGAAGTCTGTGTTTTGGCACTGCTACATCGTGCATCCACCAAGCGTCTTTATCTTGCCATCTTTGTCAAAGAATATAAATGACCATGCAGTATGTGAACACAAGAACCAGAAAGTAAAAGAATCTTTAACCCCCAAAAAGTTGCAGAAGTATTATAAAAAGTACATAGTAAGCAATGTCGGCAGTTTGTTTTGATCCCAAATATCTGATCGCCAAAGTCTTGGCTACAAGAAGATGACTAAATGGTGTAGTTGCAACATTCATTTGGATAAATAAGAAAAAGCTAACTCATGTCACTATTTCTGGCTTGTTTCATTGAATATGTAGCAACTTTCAAGTATATGAATGAGCCATTGTCACCTGGCCATGTCCCTCCCCCCTTTTATGGCACGCAGCGGTGAAACACGATCCAGATACATCCTCATCATGCCATAAAAGGAAGGAGGGATGCGGCCAGGTGTTAATCAAATTACCATGTGAATGCGGCTATTTAGAATGTGAATAGCGATCTTCAGGTGACAGCGACACTACACGCCCCCAATGCAGGTAAAACAAAGTAAGGTGACGGTTTACTTTTTTACCGATTTTAACCTAAGGCTCCATTAATGCAGAGTGATGAATACAGATTTTAGAGGAACATATGCAGCCATCCAGTCTTTTTTTAGAGGAGGTCTTGTATAAGACAACGCCAAACTGCATTCTGCATGTATTACAACAGCATGGTTTCGTATTAGCATATTCTGGGTGGTAGACTGGCCTGCCTGCAGTCCAGACCTATCATCTTTTGAAAACATTTGGTGCATTACGATTAGGGGTGTGCAAAAAAATAAAATAAATAATAATAAAAAAATAAAATAAAAAAATCGATCCATTAATATATCCTGATTTTTCCTTTCATGATATACTATATCGATTTCTAGCTCCAAAAATTGATATTTGAGGGGGAGAATCATGCAAAATACAACCAGAAATTTTGCGAATACCCTGGAGTCGGGCTATGTGATCCCAACCCGCAAATATTACGGAGGTAGCTATGCCCAGGATGTACAAGGAGGTAACGCAAGTTGTAAAAAAAATCTCTTCTTTCTGCAGCAAGAGTTGCCACTTATGTGCGATTGCTGGACTTCGTGAGCCACTGAATCATGCGTTACGATCACCTCACACCACATTGAGGATTGGCAACTGATTTCCCATGTTTTGTTGATGGGGGGGGGACCTTTTTCACTACTGCACTGCTAAAAATGTACCGCGAAAGATCAAAACGCAAGATATAGCTGACACTATAGTTGTCAAAAAAATTGATTCTCAGATATTAATCGATATAAAAAAATAAGTATCTGATTAGAAAAACAACTTCGAGGCGATTCTGGTCCACCATCCGGCGGCTCCAAGCGGGAAAACGGTGCAACATCAACACTGTATATGGTGGGGATGGGGTGCTGCTGACCTCTACTCGGGACGTTTTGGGGTCGGTGGAGGGAGTACATCGAGGACCTCCCCAATCCCACCAACACGCCTTCCACTGTGGAAGCGGAGTATGGGGACTTGGGTGTGGACTCGCCTATCTCTGGGGCAGAGGTTGCTGAGGTGGTTAAAAATCTCCTCAGTGGCCGGGACCCAGGGGTGGATGAGATCCACCCCGAGTTCCTTAAAGCTCAGGATGCTGTGGGGCTGTCTTGGTTGACACGCATCTGCAGCATCGTGTGGACATCGGGGGCAGTGCCTCTGGATTGGCAGACTGGGGTGGTGGTACCCCTCTTTAAGAAGGGGGACCGGAGGGTGTGCTCCAACTACAGGGGGATCACACTCCTCAGCCTCCCAGGTAAGGTCTATTCGGGGGTTCTGGAGAGGAGGGTCCGCCGGATTGTCGAACCTCGGATCCAGGAGGAACAGTGTGGTTTTCGTCCTGGTTGTGGAAGAGTGGACCAGCTCTATACTCTCTGCAGGGTTTTCGAGGGTTCATGGGAGTTTGCCCAACCAGTCTACATGTGTTTTGTGGACTTGGAGAAGGCATTCGATCGTGTCCCTCGGGGAGACCGGTGGGGGGTGCTCCGGGAGTATGGGGTGCCAGGCTTCCTTTTAAGGGCTGTTCGGTCCCTATATGACCGGTGCCAGAGTCTGGTCCGCATGGGGAGCAATAAGTCAGACTCTTTTCCGGTGAGGGTTGGACTCCGTCAGGGCTGCTCTTTGTCACCGATTCTGTTCATAGCTTATATGGACAGAATTTCTAGGTGCAGCCAGGGCGTTGAGGGTATCCGTTTTGGTGACCTCAGGATTATGTCTCTGCTTTTTGCAGATGATGTGGTCCTGATTGGCTACATCAGAACGTGACCTCTGGCTCTCGCTTGGACAGTTCGCAGCCGAGTGTGAAGCGGCTGGGATGAGTAGAGCCGCTGCTCCTCCGCATTGAGAGGAGTCAGATGAGGAGGATTGGGCATCTGATTAGGATGCCTCCTTGACGCCTCCCTGGTGAGGTGTTCCAAGCATGTCCCACTGGGAGGAGACCCCGGGGAAGACCCAGGACACACTGGAGGGACTGTATCACTCGGCTGGCCTGGGAACGCCTCGGGATTCCCCCAGAGGAGCTGGACGAAGTGGCCGGGGAGAGGAAAGTCTGGGTTTCCCTGCTGAGGCAGCTGCCCCCGCGACCCGACTTCGGATAAGCGGGAGATGATGGATGGATGGATGATTAGATATGCATTTTCACCATTACTGATACCAACAGTGCAGTTTTCACCTCATTCACGCACGCATGCGCACACACACACACACTTGCACAGCCCCTCCCCTCCTCTCAGTAGCCACTGAATGCATTTGCGCTGGTTACCACACACATACCGAGTTGGCCGATGACATATGCTGCAGTTCAAGGCACTTCACAAGCTGCTTTATTTAAAAAAAAAAAAAATAATAATAATAAAAGTGCTGTTTGGAAGTACTTTGCAGGCAAGCATGGAAAGACTAAGGATGTCAATAAGCCTCTAAGCCAACAGTGCTACAAAGTTGTGGCGACGAAGCTAAGTAGCACATCAAATCTGGCGAAGAATCTTAAAGACAGACATCCTGGTCTTTATGAGAAATTTCGCGAGGTCAGCAAAGCTTGCGTTCCATTAACACTGAAGTATTAAACACATCAAAAATATTAACTTGGCCGGCGCACACCTTAACATTAGCCATGTGTTATCATTAAGGTAGAGGATAGGCGCAATGGCTAATAAAGTAATATACAGTAAAACTGGTCCAAGTCACCGGCTTGTAACTCGTCAATGTGCACAAGTCGAAGCTCAAGCAAAAGTCCAGATTTTTCCCAATGATGTCTCCTTTAAAATTTCTTGTGTAAATTGCCGCTTGAAAATCGTCAAATTCCCTCAATCGTCACCTAAATCCTGGTCCCGAACACAAATGAATGGATTTTCCTACCTGTAAGTCAACACCCCAATCGTTGCATTCCCGCTGCCTGCTTCACACCACCTGCTTGTTACCATGGCAATATAGAAACGGGGAATCCCCACCTATCTACTAGTCGCTCCCTGGTCTTAAGTCTCGCATGTATAGTGCGGTGTAGTATCACAGTA
>JAODKE010000043.1:33425619-33442482 GCA_026779605.1 Mormyrus hasselquistii
ACCGGCTTATTACAAGTTGCCGGAAAATGAATTGGACCTCCCCCCCCCCCCAATTAATCAACAAAATTAAAATCGTCAGATTAATCGATTATCAAAATAATCATTAGTTGCAGTATCAGATCGATACCAAATCTTGTATATTCTTGTGTACTGCTGTCTTAGAAGCATTCTGCTGCTCAGTGTAGCCATCTGCCGGCAGAACCGTGAATAGACCAGGATTTATGCAGATCTTTTATTATTTTTAAAAGAGTGGTCTAATTTTTTTCCCCACAGCTGTATATACAGGGTAGAGCAACCTTGGGGTAATAGCTCAGGGTCAGTCAGCATGAAGCACCAGCGAAACAGGGCATTAAGAGCACAAGGGCCCACGGATGTGTTACTATTCTGCTGAGGCTCAAACTGGCAACTACCGATCACAGACAGAGGCTTAGCCAGCTGAGCCAACCACCACCCCCTATTTTCATCAAAAATGAACACAGACTAAATCAAAGTATGCTGTCAAAATTAACATTGGTTTGCATTAGTCTAAGTACCCGTCCATATGTATCCAATTTCAATAGACAATTTGGGGGAAAAAATGATCACCTCTTAACTTTTTTGCAATATATATATATATATATATATATATATATATATATATACACACACATTCCATATTATTATTATTTATTTTTTTTTAACTATATCTTTTACACAGAAACTACATATGGTTTATGCACGCAAACTGGATAACTGTTGACTTGGAGATTTTGGGGGCATGAGTGGGTATGTGCACAATGTCCGACAAACAGTGAAGCTAATATCAAAATTAACCTGAGAGCAGTTCAAGGTCAAGTCCATTCATATGACCAGACTTGGGTACCACAACCCTGCTGATCATGTCACTGATTGATAAAATCATGTTTCATATAAAAACACACATTCACAGCCTTTCAATGTATAATGAAACAAACTAAACCTTACCTTGGCTTATAGAGGCAGCAGGAGAGCCTCTTAGTGCGCACTTTGTGACCTTGTATGAAGATTCTCATCCTGGGGTCGATATAGAGGACAGCTGCATAGGCTCTGAAGGAGCGACGCTCCGGCTTTCTGTGATAGACCAGAGTACGATAAAGATGGTCATGGGTCAACAAATCACAAATATACTGCTCTTCCCTTAGCCTAAGGAAACTCCCAAACACCAGACACACACTCACACTCCCTCTGGTGGCGTCCCAGCCATGAGGATGTCCTGGCGGTCTGTTTCAACATCCAGCTCAGGCTCACGGGTATCCATCAGCTTCAGGTTGTAGATAATAACCAGGGTCCCTGAACAGACAACAGTAACACACTTATAGGTGTTCAAGTTCTTTAAAAAAAAAAAAAAAAAAAACTAGAAATCTAATATGGGTAACAACTAAATGAAAGTCTAATAGAATATTAATATCATGGTAGTGACTGTTGCCAAAAGAAAATTTTTGGTAAAATGCAGCTCCCCTTCCTCCTCCCAAGCTCAGTACTAGAGATGGAATCGTTAAATTGGATTCCCTTATCAATTCCTAATCAATGTAAAATCTAAATATTAATCAAACTAATATTCAATGTTAATCAAATATTAATTCATCACTGATTATAATTTTGTGGTAATTAGACCTGGTTAGCTACATATTTATTAAGAAAAGCAATAGTCTTAAGCTGTTTTCTGCACCAAAAGCAGCTGTTGTATTAGCTGTAGTGTAACATGAACAATAAACAAATTAAAAGTATGTGTTATAACACTGTAGTAACAAGCACACATGTGATGTCCGGATGAATCGTTAGACGAATCAGAGGTGCACGATTCCGGTTCTTCGCAACAATCAGAATTCCCGTCCTTACGCAGTACAGTAGTACATTGTACAAATGCACAGTTAAACAGGTTTATAAAATAGAGTTAAACCCAGATTTTGAAATCGTCATCCAAATAGAGATATTTATAACAATATTCACAAATGAACTGTACCCCATCCTGGTCAACATAAAGAGGACAAACCAGATACTCCTTCGATTTTCTTGAACTGCTCCATGACTTCAGCTTCTGTTTTAAAAGGCGAGTATTTGTAGATCAGCTCTGTCTCAATGGCAAACTTTTCCGGGTCCTGTGTGACAGGCTGCATGCTTGTGCTGTCCCACGTTGGGAGAGGCACAATAACCTGGAAATCAGCAACAGGCAGACTGATATTTCAGCAACCCAAGAAAAGTCTTGCCAAAAGTACATATACTTTGATTCATGATGGAAGGTAGCAAAGATGATGGTTTCATGAAGATGCAAAATTACAATCACGTAAGATCTTACCTCATCCAAGCCCTCTTCTTCATGAAAGGTTCGAGACAGAAAGAGGCAGGTTAACATGTCCTCTTTCTTTGTGAAAAGAATGAAGTCTTTTCCAATTCTCATAGAGCCCCTAAGGGATATGGTTATTTTTAGTTACTTTGAAAGATAGTTGCTTCATGAATATGGGCACCTTCAGTAGACCTTTGATTCCTTCATACAACGGAACAACAAAGACTTACGATTTCAGACCATTGCCGTACTGGCCAATGTGTGTGGACTCTGGGGATCTCTTGCTAGATTTCCCAAACTGGATGACATGTCTTGCTTCATCTGAAAAGACAAAGAGTACAACAGAAAAAACAATGAGTAGGTACCAAATGTGGTGTCTTACAGATCTCAGTAATATGTTAATGACAGTACATATACTTTGATTTTCTCCATAACATACTCACTTGGATCCATTCCAGTCCCATCATCAAGAAAACACAGCATGAAACCACCTCTGAGGTCAGGTCTCTTCTCTGAATCATACCAGCAGAACAAAACAAGAGAGGTTACCTAAAGGTAACAAGTGTGGCTTGGCAGACTGGACATACTGGCTGACTGAAAATCTGCTGATATTGTTTCACAAATTTATTGGCACAAAAATTCTGTTCAGCCTAGAGCTGAGCCATGGCAGATGCTGGGACAATTTATTTGCCTTGTTTTATTTATAGGTGTTAGAAATACACAACATGAGACAGACAACCAGCATCAGACATCGATTTCGGCAGCACAAATATCTACTACAACACGCACACACTACCTTTCCAATACTGAACTGAAGAAATGGGGTCAAAACAATACTCTACATCGTAGAAGTGGACATTTCACATCCAGAAAGTAAAAATCTAGACCAAGACCAACTAACCAACTAGTAGGTTGAACAAAATTTTGGTCTGGATGTTTACTTTCTGGATCTAAAATGTCCCCCTTGGCTGCTTCATACTTTAAAGACAACCCCAAAACAGACACCAAGAGTGGAAAACAAAATGGATCCTAGTCACATCATCTGAAAAGAGGGGAGGTGTTACAGAGCCAATCAACAATGAGAACCAACTGTACAATACTGAAACGATAAAAGTTCAGAAAGAGTAAGATAAATACAAAGTGCAGTCATACAAATTCATGCATAATATAAGAGGGTTGGTAATGTTTGATTGGGAATGGAAAACTTCAGGACCAGAAGTGATTTCTGTGCATGAACACAACTCGCAAGGTGATTTTAAGTAGGTGGCTTGTTTTATATTATTTCAAAACATTGGGTGTTTTTGCTGCATGAGTTTCGCAAATCGTCAATATCAGTCAATAAAACACGGCTTAACTACAGGCAACTGATCTTTGACTAGGGCTGCAACAGTATTCATTTGTCATGTGCCATTGTTACATAATTTTTGGTTCAGAACACACACTGACATATTTGACACAGGCATTAATTTGTATTTTGGTTTCTGAATAAATGACACAAAGCACTTGAGAGAGAAGTTGAGACAAGGACTAAATATATTTCACTGAAAGCACATCCAACATACTCATTTGAGATCATCTGTGACAGACAATTTTGCATATTTGCTATTTGTCTGTATTTGTTGTAAATCGAGTTCAGAAGTGCAGTTATTAACCAAAGTGTTAAATTTAGTATTTAAAAAATTAAAGCACTTTTGTTATAGCCAGTTTCATTTACATGTACAGTACTTTAAATGCCTTTTATGTCTGTCAGTATAGAATTAGTGACAAGTGGTTAAATGGTTAATTAACATTACTCCATACATTCCCCTTTAGTTAGTTTGGAAAAAATCATATAAGACATATGGACTTCGAATTTGAGTAAAAAAAAAAAAAATCCTTTTCCCCACTCTGAATGAAAATATGTTTTTGATGTTTTGGCTTCTGACGTGTTTCCATGCTTCCGTTCAGTACATGATTAGTTGCACACAGAAAAATAGGCGTGCATGCGCAAGTGCACAGATGCTTGCCACGTGCTTTGCGAATGATTGAGAATCGATTGAGATTGATTGTTTGGGCACTCCTGAATATATACCAATTCCATGCCCATAAAAAAGAAATATTAGCAAACAAGTGACACACTCACTTGACGGCAAAACTGGCAATCTGAATGTTTAAATGTAGCTTAAATGTCTCCTTTTCAAACACACATGCGCATAAATGCCTGGGATCCATTTGCATCTGGCTATCTGGTGACACTGGAGCACTTTGCGTGCACCTTATTGTAATACAATCAAGTTCACCAGATCATTGCAACCACTGCATGGACTGGACTGGACTAGGTTGATACGATTTAATTCCCCCACAATAAATTTAGCCAAGTAAAAATATCTCAACCTAAAGAAAATATTACATGACAATATACACTTTTTTTTATAATAATTATTTATAACAAAAAAAAGACATGACTAAATTCTCACACAATAAATTTTGCAAAGTTCCCCACGACACATTTTGCTGACTAGCTATTAGACTGCTATGGATAAAATTTGCTCAACAGCGAAAAATCCATATAAACTATTTTCTGAATTTTCAATAATAATCTTGTGACCCAAAGTTCTAGTATCACTGACCTGTACCATGTTCCTGGGAAGTTTGCAAAAAGATACACAGAATAAGTTGAGATGACAGATGAATGCATTCACAAGATTGTGGTTGCAGGCTCCATTTTTACCCTTGGCTGTCCTGTCTTTGCAATTTCATTTGTGGTAATGTTGGTCTAGTCAAGTGTACATTTTTAGATGTAGATTTTCATCTATATAATGGTTTGTGAAATGGTGAAAGGATCCAAAGACCAAATAGAGTATAAACACTCCTCTACTTACGAACTTTCAACTTACGAACTTTCAAAGAGGACTGTAAGCCCAAATTATGTTCATTGGGCTCCCGTTTCCTGTACGCAACATCAATTTTTGTTCTGCGCACCAACTGCATCTATTACGACTTCTGGCCGCTACTCCCACTGCACAGCAGCGTAACGTGCATACTCCCGGCATCCTAGTTCTTTGTACTTGTGTATACCCTTAAAATGATGAATAACGACTTATGAGGGGCCGTTCGGAACATAATTTGAAATGTTCGTATCTCATTCACAAGTAGAGGAGCATCTGTATATGATGTCTTAATTAGAAATACAGTGATCCAGTTAACACAGATAAGACTTCAATCATCGCATCCTTTTCTTTGTGGTTACTAAGCATTTTTGCTTCAATTTTGCTGTGATTTGTCTCAAAATCTGAGTAAGTCCAGATCATCACCCATATAATGGGCCTGCAAAGGCTGATAAAGTCCATTATCAAATTCTTAGTTATGGCGCTAATAAGGTCAATTGTCGAAAACTATCCTTTTTTTTAATATCACTATTTGACTCCCAATTTGTCACCCTTACAACATGCTTGAAAAGTTTAAAAAGTTCTACAAAATACATATAGAATAACTGCTCACAAGACCAAGTGTCATATACAGCTACCGTTTCCTTCCTTTACTGCCACATAAGCACTGCTGAATCAATTTTGAGGCAATTGCAAAGTTCGGAAAAGACAATACAATTTTTTTATCGTCATGCTAAAAAGATCAAGGCTGCCCTTCTCTTTGCAATCATTATGTGGGGCTGTGTCAATTTTGGTGTAGCTTGTCTTAAAATTTGATCTGGTCAGAATCTTCACCATTATAACAAATTGAAACATCTGTAAAATACTTTGAACTATCACTGTACTGTTTTTCATTATTATTGGGGCAATGCATCTTAAAATGTGAACACTTCCAGTCTGAAAAAGATCCGTGCAGGAAATCAGGTGCATATCTTCATCCATATAATGTTTTAGTGAAGCACAAATAAAATCTATCAATTAAACTATCACATTCACAAGGACAAATGTCATCTGCTTTATCCTTCCCTTTGCTGATGTTAAGCACTGTTGCTTAAATTTTGGGGAAAGCAGCCTCAAATTTTAATCATTTTGTATAATCCATTTTGAATGATCCATCAACTTTCTGAATTACCATCTTAACAAGCAAAGTGCTGATAGAGGCAACAAAAACTAGTCTCAAAATCACATACATTCCCTAGGGAGATCCAGGGCATACAATAAATTTCTGGCATTTACCTGTATAAAGGTCGATTCTTGTTGCATTGGCATCCCTGCAAAGAGAGAACAATAAAATTCTATTGTTTTGAGGTATGACTTGAGACAATGTTGATCTGTATAAGCCAAAAGAGGTAGCTACACTTATTGGCTGCTTAATTCTAGGTTTCCAGTAAAAATGCAGCCAATTCAGACACTTTGAATAATAATAAACAAAGATACCTTGCATTGTCCACCAGTTCAGCCAGTGCTCCAAACAAGAACTCGTGGGTTGTCCTAGAGGCAAATCACAACAAATTAAGGCATCATTTTGGTCTTCTAAAATGTATTAGGTAAATTTAATAAGCAGTAAATGCTTTAATTGAGACTACCATTCAATGAAAACCTCCACAAGGCTAAGACATTATATTGTATTATCATTAAATATTTGGCACTAGGCAAAAATACCATGACACTCCAATTTCTACACTGTTTACCAAAATCAAGCCATTTATTTGCCATAAAACAGTGGCAATAAAACAGTGGAGCAATTGATGAAAACACATTATGCAAATGGATGATAAAGCATATTGTCCAAACTGAGAGGCATGTGCAGAAATAGGAATACTATCAAGAAGTGTTCATATGTGTGAAATCAGAGCTAGATAAGATTTTAACAACTCTGAGCTATTAAGTTCTCCCCAAGTGAGCTTGATGGGCCGAATGGCCTCCTCTCGTTTGTATAGTTCTTATGTTCTTATATTTATTCAAATAAGTAGTGTGGAGTGTTGTATAATCCCAAATACAAGAATGTCTCACAGAGGTACCTGAATAGTTAACATCCATTTCTGACGGTGTACTTTATTAAGACTAACTGGATCCAGTGACTTCTAAGAGTATTTTTTGACTTGTTGCATCTGTACATACACATTCAAAAACTGACATTTTCAGTTTTAATTTTGCTTTTTCACTGTGCAGTTCTGTCATGCTTCGCTGAAGTATGCAAAACATTCAGATTGTGCATATTAATGGATTTAACATTTATATTACATGGCTTAGTGCAATTTTTCTATGCAAAACATGTATTTTTTTCATTACAGACCAATGAATATTTACAGCCATCTTTTGGTTACGCCATTTTCCACCTCTATTAAAAGGAATGTACTACGATAATCCTAAGCTAAAATGAGCTCTGTTTCACATGACAAATGTACCAAATAAATTTTCCATAACAAAAAAGAAACCATGCTAATGAATTTTAGTTTAAAAATTCACTAATATGTTCCTTGGTAATATCTGCCTGATATAGAGAGACAAGGAACAGTCTTTTATAAAGGTAAAATTAACTTAATTGACAAATGTAACACTACAGTTTTGATAGATTGCATGCTACGTCTGCCTTCTTCCCTAGATAACCTGGTTTTTGTGCTGCAGGTGTATGGAATTCGCTTCTGACCAGATACTTACGAGTTAGTGTGGAGGTACTCGAAGGTGAGCTGTGCTCGGTTTAAGCTGCTGTAGTTTGCGAAGGCCATTGCAAGAATTTCAATTCCAGGTTGTTAAAAACTTCTATGATCCTTTCCTTGGACTTTCTACAAGCTATTTAACACAGAAAGTGATGTTAGTACAACTGATTTAAGACGTTTTTAACAAGACTAACGTTCAATTGTTTAAATTAATGCTGACATTACAGCAAATACAACATTTTAAATGCATGAAACATTCAAGCCGGATAACAGGCAACGGAATTCTGTCTTTTTATCTTGTGCAAATTCCTCCCTAGGCATGCTTTTACAGTACTATACCGACTGCGCCGTATAAAGATAAATGTCCCATTCCGTTCAGAAACACTAGGCGCGTCGAGATGATGGTGTTTGCCAGTCCTTTACATGTAATGAGCTAATGGAAGTCTCTTGAGTCAGAACGACAGAGGAACGTTTCTCACGTGGGAGGCCCATTCAACCCCACGCTCCTTTAGCTGAATAGTTTGCAAATTTTTAATTCTGTGCAACCATAGTTATGTTTGTACAAATATATAAAAGTAGCGAGCAAATTGTACAAAGCCACAGGACATCGCCAGTTATCTAGCTATTCTTTCTTCCTCCCCCACATCACACATTTTCGGTTCCCGTTGCTCTCATAGCCATCTAGCTACCTGTATAGCATGATGCATTGGCAGGATATATTTTTGCTTTAGCAAACCGTTTCAACCGCCATGGATTTCCGAGTTCTTGTATACGTCAATCCTCGAAATAAGCGATATCACTTAAATGTATTTATTGGTACTCCCTTGAAAGACGTTTAATGTATTACTCGACTGCGAAGGCCGCAGAGATCTCCGACTACGCCACCTCATTCGCAAACCCGCGGAGGAAAGCTCGAACGAGAAACAAAAGTGTAGCATTACAGTGAGAATCCGCCTCTAAAGAGTCGCCGAGCGCCAATCAGGAAACACCACATAAATTTACAGCGCTGCCATTCGTCAAGACTCTTGTCATGTGACTTAATGTGCCGCTAGAATGATCATGTGACTCTTGCAATGGGTAGCTAAGGTAAGTATAACGCAAGTTACGGCAAATTTAACGTGAATTATTATTATTATTATTATTATTATTATTTTATTATCATTAATACATTGTTGCAACAAATAATACTACTACTAATAAAGGGCTGTTCTAAGTAAGTAAAGATGCCAGGTCGTATTCGCCAACAAAGAAAGGAGTGTGTGGACAATCGACAGATCTAATTCGCTTCGTTTTTTTTCCTTATAAGAGATGATCTATTAACATAATACACAGAAACGACGCGAATATTAAAAGATTTATGAGAGCTAGCAACTCTAAGACTATGTTCAGGAAACACGTAATCTCAAGATATATTCTAGTTACCTGTGCTGAGTTTCTTTTATGTAGTAACCTTAATTAATGTGTTCAAGTGATGTTTATTTTGCCTTAGACTAGGCGGTAAGTAGTCATCCACTTGGACGTTATATATTTTTTTATTCCTAGAAGTTTTGTCAGTTTTGTAATTCCGACATAACTTGAGCAGACCTTAATTTATTTGTTCAAATGCTGTGCTGTACAATGCCATAATATGCCGGCGCTGCGCAAATATAAAATAGAAATGGAGACGAAAATCTTTAAGGTTCCATCAGACCTGTGATATGAACAGCCATGTTGTATAATTTTCTCATTTGTCTCATGAAATGGCTGCCATGTGTTCTGCAGTCTCTTAAAAACAACATATTCCCATTTTTAGAACTATTTGTCTTTTGGCTAAATTTCTGAAAATAACAATGTTGCTAATTTCAAAAATATTTTCAAAATATTTCTATTGATCAAACCTGCTACTTTTAGAGGAAGGAATTGGGAGCAGCCCTTAATAACTGCTAGTTACTTTTAAATCCTTCTTTATTATATTGTTTGTGTTGTATGTTGTATATTATATTTCCTGTACTGCAGTTTAAGTAAATTTATGTTTTCAGTAAGGTGGGCTAAGGGTTGCATTACCCATGCATCTTCTAACCTTCTATCCTGGTCAGGGTCATGTGGAGAAAGATTATTAATTTATTTTCATTAATTAAATATAATTCACTATAAATCAGTTTGTTTGTGGAATATCTTAGTATTTTGTGACATTACACACTGATTATTTAAATTCCTGTTATTGCACTGTGTACATTCTAACTGGTATATTATCTAAATGAAAATATATTCCTGAAGTATTACATTTCAAAGTATTCTCTGCCAGTACTTGAGGTGGTATATGTTTAGATTTGTCCTAAATGTCTTTTTTATGTCTTTTCTACACTATGGCTGGGTATTGGCACAGATGCTCTGATTGGATTTCATTCCATTTCACAAGCTAACAATTCAGTTCAATTCGATTTGATTCAATTCCAATTCAATATCAGTCAGATTGGAATAAGATATAAAACTATAACTATATAACAGCTTCAAGTTTAAAGATATCTAAATGGAACACAATTATAAATGCAGAGTGACTGAAAATAAGTTCTGAAAACCATAAAAGAAAGACCAAAAGCTTGTACACCATTTTTTTATTTGATGAACATATGGGTATAGTTACAAAAAAATAAAACCAACTTGTATCTTTCAAAGCACAAAAAAATACTTCTGACTGAAAAGAATAGCTAAAAATGAAAACGGGGAAGTGTAAAACTCACATGTTATGTTTCAGAAGGACATTAAAGATATGTGCCAAACATAATTTTCAATCTTTTTATTTGAGGAGCATACGGGTATTATTTAAGGCTGGGAATCAGCCTTGATCTCACAATTAAATTCGATTTTGATTCACAAGTGCCGAATTGGGTTAAATTTCAATTTTATTCAATTTATTTTTAAAAGATGTGCTGTCAAACCAGATTTGTCGTAAAAACGATAACAACAGCAGTGTTAATGTAGTGTTAATATTGCAGAACAAAGCAACATAATCAAGTCACCATTACATGATGAAAACAAGATCAGAACAACTATATTATGATGAGCATAAAATTTATTATTGCACTTGCCTGTGAATACACTGAAATAGTTCATCCACACTTTTCTCTCTGCAGTTCTTGTACCCAACCAGAATTAAAAAAATTATGCTTCCAGAGTTTTAGTTGCTTTCATTTGCTTCAGTGTTACCCACACCATTTGAAGAAAACAGATAACTAACAATATTCTCATAACTGATGGAAGGTCACATCCAGTAATATGTTTTCTCTTTACATTGTTTGCTTTTCTATTCCATTTATTTTTCTTTTATATAATGTTATTTCTTGTCACCGTAAACAGTGGACTGAATATGATTGGTTTGTGAATAAAGCCCTACTTGAATTGGCTTGACAACCCTTGTGTGGGTGGGAGAGAAAGTAGTGCCACATATATGATAAGAAGACCGATACAAATAAAATTCCATGAAAATATTTTCAAAGTCACATGGGAAAGGCATAAATTAACTAGACTGATCTTGGGATTTTGTGAATCGATATTGAATTCTCAAAATCAGGATAATCATAAAATCAATATTTTTTCCCACCCATATTCTACACCCTCACCATACAAAACATTTCTGTGCAGTTGATATTTTCCACCAATTGAAATAGTGCAAAAATGATATAATTTAAGTCCATAAGGGTAAGCAGTGCTTGACAACAATCTTGCACTTCTGAGTTACACGTATTCTCCCCTCATCAGAATGTTTAGAATACACAATGAACTGCATAGTCCAAACAAGCCTATATGCTACAGCGTAGACTGCGATATATTATTCCAAACCGATTCCTAGTCACTCCCACTAAAAACCCACACATCAGCACCATTAAGCATAGATTGGTTAGCAGTTATGCAAGTGTCCTGATCAGATAATTATGTTGGGGACCCTTGACCTAGTGTATGTTGAGTATGATTGAAGTGCATGTATGTGTATGAAAATACAGGACAAATCGTATCCCGTATTGGTTCAAAACTGAGCATTTCATGATCCACCTGGAAACATACAATACATTCAGTGTTAGTTGAACTATATCAAGACAAGGTTGAAGTATTCTGGCTGTCTATCTGTCCTATTCTTTTTTGGGAAGTGTCCTTGAGTGTTTGAAAGGCGCTATATAAATAAAACTTATTATTATTATTCACAAGAGCACAAGTTCATGCACTGCAGCTTAGGATTGTGAGGACACATTCATTTTAATTGGAAGAATGATTTAGTCATTTAGCCAAATTGATTTACCTGCTAGGCATGTTGACAAGGCAGATGACACTTGAATCTAGTCTAATGGTAATATTTGTATATGGTAACATATTTCTATAAGCTGCTGTTATATAATTCTTACATAATTTTTCATGTGTCTTGGTGTAACATTTATTTTTAAATGTATTGTGTAAAAAGTTTACTTTTGTTGCATGAATTATTGTTCACTGCAGTATTGCACTTGGCCATGTTGAAGCCCTCAAGAGCACATAGTGAAAAATGCAATTAAAGTTAAATTAGTTCTTGGCAAAGTGCATGTAAAAGTCATTTACGTGTGATAATGCCCTTATTTTGGTGTTCCACTGCACAAAGTTTATATCAAGCATTAAAGTATGGAGGCATCAGAGTTAAGTAGATGGGAGAAGCTTAAGCAAAAAAAAGTGCGCAGATGTGTGTTTTTTTTTTTTACTTAAGAGCATGCAAGAATTGCGTGGCTCAGCAAACAGATAAACGTTGTAGATAAAGAACAAGTGAGTTTTGTAAGTTTCCCAAAACCCTCCGATTTAACAAATGAACAAAAAGTAGTTCCTTGTTGGCTCCTCGTGTCACGATCGGGCAGTGAGCAAGTGAGCGAGCAAGTAAGCCCAAGAAGCAAGCAGGCAACGCAGCGGGACGGGGAAATGAGGATCTTTAATTCCGACAGGACAAAACCACGAGACATTCAATGACGGATCTGACATACTGGGGAAAGACGCTGACTAAATACACAGCTAAGCAGGGATTAACAGGACACAAGTGATCACAATCAAGGCATCACACGAGGAAATAAGGTGGGCGTGGCACACGGGAGGATCGAACGGAGTGGATCATGACAGAACCCCCCCCAAAGGCGCGCACACCGGGCCGGAGCCCGGGAAGGCGCCGTCCGACGCCCAGGTGGAGCAGGGGGGCCCGGAGGCAGCCGACATGACGCCGGAGGCGACGCCGAGGACCGGCACCGCAGGCGGCCCCGGAGTCCCAGCCAAGGCGCACGAGGGCGAGCCAGGGGGCAGGGTGGGTGGGACCTGGACACGACACCTATGTCCTCGTCCCTTCCGGGACACAGACAAGCGGGATCCCACTGGGCGTGGGTCCTGGAAGTGCACGGGAGTCCAGAGGGAGGTCCCCGAGGGGTCCCAGTCGAGCTACTCCTCCTCAGAGGAGTAAGGAGCCATGACCTCCTTGGGGGCCGAAGTCTGAGTCTCTGGCCCGACTGCCGGCGGAGGCACGGGCTGGACGGGCAGGTCAGGCGGCGCGGGCTGGTCCGGAGAGCAGGAAAGGACGGGCTGGTCCGGCGGGCAGAGAAGGACCGGCAGGCAGGGAAGGACGGGCTGGACCGTGGCAGGCACCTCGGGCGTGCCGGCAGCAAGCGCTGTGGGAGGCACCTCGGGTGTGCAGGCAGCAGGGGGCGCCTCAGCAGGCACCTCGGGCGAGCGGCCAGCAGGGGAGCTGGGCTGGACGGGAGAGTCAGGCGAGCTGGGCTGGACGGGAGAGTCAGGCTCAAGCGAGCAGACAGCAGTGGGCGCGGCAGCGGCCGTTTCAGGCGAACGGCCTGCAGGGGTTGCCTCGGAGGGCGCGGCAGCCACGGGCGAGCGGTCTGCAGGGGTTGCTCGGACAGAACGGAGGGTGTTTCCACCTCAGCAGGCATGTCTGGGACCTCAGGCAGGTCTGGGACCTCATGCAAACCCTCCTGAGCAGATGCCCTCAATAAGGGCTTTACCCCTTTTAGAGCTTTGGGGACTTGGGGAATGGCGTCCCTCACCTTCCTGATGCCCCCTTGGCCGAGACACTCGTGCCTGTAAAAGTAGTTCTCCAGAGGTGGGGGCTTCTCACAGGCAGGGCTGCTTGGGTAAGCATGCCGGCAATAGGGAGCAGGCTCCCAGGAAGAGCGTCGGGGCGGTTGTCTTCTCCCCTTTTCCCCTGCGTCTCTTCTTCCGGCGGCTGAGACAGGTCGACAGAGGCAGGGTTACCTCCGAAACGGTGAGCGGTCGCAGTCACTTCTCCACAAAGCCCTCGACCAGCTGCCGAAGGTTTTCGCGCACATCCGCAATAGCTTGTGTGCCCGTGAGTGGAGTCATCTCCTGCAGGAGGAGATCACTCTGGATGCCTAGCTGTCGGAGTCCAGGATCCTCTTGGACCTCTGGTTGCGATAGCCAGTACAGCACCTCGTCCTGCAGCTTGAGGCGGCTGTCCTCCAGCTGCGAAGGTGCGTTTCGGAGATCCGTCATTCTGTCACGATCGGGCAGTGAGCGAGTGAGCAAGCAGGCAATGCAGCAGGACGGGGAAACGAGGATCTTTAATTCCGACAGGACAAAACCACGAGACATTCAATGACGGATCTGACATACTGGGGAGAGACGCGGACTAAATACACAGCTAAGCAGGGATTAACAGGACACAGGTGATCACAATCAGGCCATCACACGAGGAAATGAGGTGGGCGTGGCACACGGGAGGATCGAACGGAGCGGATCATGACGCCTCGCCAGTGTCCACATGAGGAAAGCATAGACACTCGATAACAGGAGCATCAATTTCATGCATTTCAATGGTCAAATATATGTATTATTGTCATCAAACATATGCAATGTGAAAAGAAAATCTAATTAAAAATCTATCAAAACACATAAAAGCACAAAAGATTAAGACCAAAATTATTTTTTTCTCCATCCATTCATCTATCCATCCAACCAATTTCTGTAACTGCTTGTCTTGGTCAGGGCCACCTCAGGATAGGGTGCCAACCCACTGCAGATGAACTTTCTATTAGTCAAAAATATATAAACGTATATCCTAGAAAATGTGATGTGACTTCCTTGTAAAGAAAAAACAATGGCAAGCAGAAATAGGAAAAGGAAGCAACACTTCTCAAATGAGAGTTACAAAGTATATTGAGGAGATGGCCAAAAAAAAATTAAATAAAATAACTATTGCACTGTTGTGCAGCATAGCACACGACAATAACAGCACTCAGCATTCAGGAGAAAATCTTAGACCTCCCGAGGACTTGCGTGACCAGCACCATAATAGCATCTTCCACATGCCCAGACCATGTTCTACAATAGTTTGTGTTCTCTGGTGTGCAGTGTTGTACTTCTGTCTCAGTTTTAGGATTCAACACTGGATGATACCAACCACCAACATATTTTGCTATCTGACATGCTCTAGACCTGGACCATATATAAACATCATGTATACTGCCAGACCACTTGGCCATAATGTCTGTTGGTTGATGGTTGCATATCACCTGGATCTTTAGAACACTTTTCAACAGGTGCAGATGGGATTAAAGAGGCTGGGAGAATGAATTGGGATTACCATTCATTCCACGGCATCTACAAAGCTACATATGCCTGCAATGGCATGAAAACCAATTTTGGTGCAATCATGCTAGGCTCCTCTTGCTGGAAATTGTAGTTGCACGCATGGTTACTCTATGCACAGGTTTGGACACAGTGGTTGGTGGTGTAGAAACAGAAAGTCAGAATCTGCACAGTGAAACTGAGATAAAAATTCCAATGTGTTCCTTTTGTCAGTTCATTCTACACCAAACCAAGGAGTCTCATTATTTCATCCCAGGCCAGCCTGTATTTCTTTATTGTTTTTTACTGAGATGGTCTAAGGGGTTCATGTCTGCATCACCAGACCAGCAACTTGGCTTCTTGAATGGCAATGTCTCAAAGACAATTTTCTGGATAGCTGCTATTGTCTTTGCTGGTAGTAAGGAGTGATTCACCTTCCCATTCTAAAGGATGTTTCTAAATACATAGAAAGTTTGATTAGTTGACTCCAGGTTGTGCAAAATTGAGAATTTATGATTAGTGCCCAATTCATAAATTGACCACACCCCACACAATGTTCAGTTTGAATGATAAGAAGTATTTATTTCAGTTTAATGAAATTCACACAACACAGGAATGTAAATTTAATCTGACAAGTCATTTAAAAATATATATATATAATTGATTTACTCCTGAGGTGGAAGATTTATATTGACCTTATACATGTACAAGTGAGTGATGTGTACTTTATAAAGTGGAAACCGCTTATAGTGATCATGGATATAGTGATCAACCGCTTATATGGATCAAAAAGCTTGGGACAGAATCATTCCTGTACAAATACTGTTTAAATAATTTGCTTGTGACAATCAAGTAGTCCACTTACAGTGTTCATATTGGGTCTTTTATACATGACAACATACTGATTTATTTTTTTTTAACTTTGATAAGCTTACTTTGCCTTGCGGTAACCCATCTGCTTCTGACTAGCTACCTGAAGCTAATGCTGCATGCACAGAAAACATGACCCGAAAAAGAAAAAAAGACAAATATAGACTTCTTGAAGCTTCTGATAATCTGCCAAGAACTAGCCACTGAGATGCAATGGCGAAACTACAGTAAACTATATGCACAATATTGTACTGTATTGAAGCACAAAGCCAAGACATTACGGGCGGCAGCAATTGAAAATGATGACAGGTGAACTGTCGCAAAGTTGTTCTTTATTTTACTCATTAAAAGAGATGCACAACAAGCAACAATAACACAAAATCCATGAATAATAGTGTATTAGGATGAATTCACGGACGATTACGTCACCCACGTGACACGGAATTAATCCGTTTACTATAATATTCTGGGATGTTGTAATCGTGGATTAATTCTGATCGTGTGTGAACTGATCGTCCTGAAATTCAGACTAAATCGTCCATGATTCACC
>JAODKE010000043.1:33450537-33485922 GCA_026779605.1 Mormyrus hasselquistii
CTAACTCAGTTACTATTTGTGAGAAGTAACTAGTAACTATAACTAATTACTTTTTTGAAGGTACGTGCCCAACACTGCTCATGACGTCCTTGCATCCAGCTCACCGTTCTGCCTGTGTCATCTTCCATGTATGACCCGCTGCCTTACTTCTGGTTGCCTGGTGATTGGAGGGAGCATTGGCACCGGTTTGTCATCTCCCCCCTGCTCCCCGCTTGTGTCTTAAATTTTACGATTTGGACATTATGACTTAGTATTTAGCCATCTCTCCAATTTGATTCTCCTTGCTGGCCCCTGGAGGACTCACCCTTTGAGTCTGGGAGTTTTTCCTTGCCACTGTCACCTATGGCTTACTCACTGGGAGCTTTGGGTGGGGATGCTGTAAGGCGCATTGAGACGATGTAATGTTGTGATAATGCACTATACAGAAATAAATTTGTTGTTGTTGACTACACAGAGCATATGCAAGTGCAGTATAGGCTGTTTTCTTCAGTGGACCAAATCGTTCAGTGTGTGTAGCCAGCAGGTTTTTTTTTACCAGTACCCTTTATCATCCTTTTCAGTATTATTTGGGGCACTATGAAGGTTATGAAACCTGGTAGGCTAAACAAACGTTTGAGGAAAGCTATCTGTGCCATAGTTAAAAGTCTGGACACCAGCAATGGTTGAGGGAAGAAAGTGAAGAAAGCGATCCAGACTTTTTTTCAGTGAGGCCCATCCTCTCAAAGGTGGTGCTGAAGCAGCATCATCCGCAGGATCTTTGTTGAGTTGCATGATTGAGCACTGCTCTTTTGTGCCTAATCACAGTCCATTGTTCAGTGATTTTGGGTTATGTGTTCCTAATTCCAGATAATCAGTATACACAAGAGCGGTGGACTACAAGGAGCATTTATTGGCTTCTGAGTTTTGGGTACTATGAATGGCACCTCACTTTTACTATTGTTTTTATATTGTCAAGGTAATTTATACGCCACACCTAATCTCCAGTCATGCTTTTGTATTATAACAGGTCAAAGTCCAGACCTTTCACCCAAAACATGTATATGAACCTCCATTTCACCAAAAAACATCCTAAATAAATATACCTGTTGACTAAAAAATAGGCATGGGGAATAGCATTGATTTTCTTTTTAATTCAATAATGTAATTCCAAGGTTGATATCTCGATACCAAAGTTCAGTACTCGCCCCCTTTGCTTCCGTTTGCCTGGGAAGGAATAATTTTGCTGGGGCTGGGGTGCTTATAACAACTTGCTGAGGGATATTACCTACTTACCTGTCAAAGGTAAGTAGCACCAAGTTGATAAATGGTACGGTGATAGTGGTTATCATGGATTGTGGTAATCAGGGTTAGTTAACCCGGCTCTATCAAAATAACTCTGGGTATATAAAACTCAGTACACCCTACAGTAGGGCTACACAATATCATATCTCCATATACAGTAATTACAATTTTATGGAACATGCACAATAATCAAAATGACTTTAGATGATGGATAAAACATTTCCCTGGACTCCCCATGAGTGAAGGCCTGGCCATCACGGCTTCCAGGCCGTTGCTGAGGCAAAAACTTGGGTGTGGGAGGAGTTTAGTGAGACTTCGGAAAAGGACTTTCAGTCAGGCTTGAAAAGGTTTGGGCAAACTGTAAGGCAACAATTGGAGTGGAGAGCCTAAATTGGAGATATAGTCAGGCGGTGGAAGGAATATTTTGAGGATCTCCTAAATCCCACAGATGTGCCTACCTTGGAGAAAGTAGAGTTGGAAGACTCAGAGGAGGACTTGCCCATCTCTGGGACTGAGGTCACTGAAGTAGTCAAAAAAACAACTATTCGGTGGTAGATCTCTAAGGGTGGAGGAGATTGACCCTGATGTCTTGAAAGCTCTTGATGGTGTTGAACTGTCTTGCTGACATGCTTCTTGAACATTGTGTGGACGTCGGCGACAGTGCCTTTTGATTGGTAGACTGGCAGGTCCCAATGTTTAAGAAAGGGGACCAGAGGATGTGTTCCAACTTTAGGGGGATCACATTCCTCAGCCTCCCTGGGAAGGTCTATGCTGGGGTGCTGGAGGAACAATGTGGATTCCGTCCTGGTTGCAGAACAATGGACCATCTCTTCATCCTTACAAGGATACTGGAGGGTTCACAGGAGTTTGCCCAGTCTACATGTGTTTTGTGGACATGAAAAAGGCATATAACTGTGTCCCTAGGGGGTACTGTGGGGAGTCTTCTAGGAATATGGGGTACAAGGTCCATTATTACAGGCTATCAGTACCATGTACAAATGGAGCTAGAGTTTGGTTCGCATTGCCAACAGTAAGTCAGATGATTCTGTTCACAACTTTTATGGACAAAATTTCGGGGGCATCTTTACTTTTTGCAGATGATGTAGTCCTGTTGGCGTCAGTGAGCTGTGACCTGCAGCAAGCACTGGGGCGGTTTGCTTTGAGTGTGAGGCAGCCAGGATGAGTATCAGCCTCTCCAAGTCTGAGGCTATGGTTCTCAACCGGAAAAGTGGATTGCCTTCTCCTGGTGGGGCATGAGTTACTGCCTCAAGCAGAGGAGATCAAGTATCTTGAGGTCTTGTTCACAAGTGAGGGAAAAAAGGAGCAGGAGATCGACAGATGGATCAGCGCAATGATGGCAGTAATGCAGACTCCGTACCATTCTGATTTGGTGAAGAGGGAGATGAGCCAGAAGGCAATGCTCTCAATTTACTGGTGGATCTACATTCCTACCCTCACCTATGGTCATGAGCTCTGGGTGGTGACTGAAAGAATGAGATCATGGATACAAGTGGCTAAAATAAGCTTCTTCCCCCGGCTGTCTGGGCTCAACTTTAGAGATAGGCGTGGAGCTCAGATATTCAGGAGAGGCTCAAAGTAGAGCTGCTGCTCCTCCACATCAATAGGAGCCAGTTGAGGTGGTTCAGGCACATATCTAAGGATGTCTCCTGGGCGGCTCCCTGGGGAGGTGTTTTGGCCATCTTCAACTGGGAGGAGGCCCCGGGGAAGACCTAGGACACACTGGAGAGATTATGTCTCTTGGCTAGCCTGGGAACACCTTATATTCCCCTCAGTGGAGCTGGAGAAAGTAGCAGGTGAGAGGGAGGCCTGGGCATCCCTGCTTAAACTGATGCCCCCGCGACTCAACCCCAGATAAGCAGCGGAAAATGGATGGATACACTAAATAATGTCATATGCATTTAAAAGGAGCTAAATTACACATACACATTGATGTTTTAACCCTTGGTTTCACATTTTTTCGTCTAATCTCAGTTCCAACATGAAAAGGTAGAGAGCTGGCAAAATGCTGCTAAGTGTGAAATATCTTAGCTGCAAAATCTAGAAATAAAACCCAAGAAAACAATAAGCTATCATTTTACAATAGTTTCCTACTAAAAATGATGAATGGAATAATTCATGTTTTGTGAAATAACTCAAGGGCACAGAACATGTGTTCATCCAGTAGTTGTTAATCAGGTTCAGTGTTAGGTGCAGTCACCTGGAACAGTGGTGCATCTGTCATTGCAGACAGCCTGGTCTTGATTAGAACTCAAAAAATCCAGAGGATATTTGTGCAAGATTCATCAATATGAATGTGTCACAATTGTGTTTCAATACCAATTGAAAACAAGCTGAAATAGTTCATACATTAGGTTTTTTCAGCATGGAAAATTCCTACTTCAAGACCCACACCATCCATACATCCATCTTCCACCCACTTATCTTGGACAGGGTAACAAGGAGCCTACGTAGGATGCCAGTCCATCACAGCTTACATGCACTCACAAAATTACACAGTTTGGGCATTTTAGAAATGGCAGTTAACCGAACTGCACATCTTTGGATTTTGGAAGAAAACAGGATTACCCAGAGAAAACCTGCTTAACGTAGGAAGAATATGGGAGCTCTGCAAGGAAACAGTAGGATGCTGGAGTTGTGAGGCAATAGTGCTACGCATGAAACTACCAAGTGTGAGATCTGCTCTATTTAACAAAATATGTACATATTCATATAGTTTTAATAAATGGAATGAAACTCTTAAAGAAAATAAATATTACAAAAGGTGTTGCCAAAAAAAAACAAAGTTTCTCTTTGTATAACAGTCGGTCCAGACCAACCAAAGACTTGATCCCTAAAAGGTCTTCCACATTTAACATTACCGTATTGTCTAGATGGCCATGTCCTAGAGGTACACTCATTTATCATTTTGTTCCCCAGTAGTTCAGGTAAATCATTTAATCAGTGGATACAACACAAGTTCAGTTCCAGTTATTAACCCATCCTTTTCAATCTGACTTTGTTACTTATGATGGTCGATGGGGTAAAAACTAGAAAAAATTAGAGGACTTGATAACATTCAGGAGTTGAGTAATGATTCCTGGAAATAAAAACAAAAAATGAGTGATTAATGAGTGATGAATATGCACAGAATATAATAACCATAATAAAATTGTGCATAAACATGAACGTACATGCACACACACACACATTGCTATATAGACCGATCAGCCATAATAATAAAACCACCTGACCAAAACTGTGTAGGTCCCCCTCGTGCTGCCAAAACAGCTCTGACCCATAAAGGGATGGACTCCATAACACCTTTGAAGGTCCTGTGGTATGTTAGCAGCAGATCCTTCAAGTACTATAAGTTCCAGCATCCATGGATTGGACTTGTTTGTCCAGCACAACCCACAGATGCTCCTTCAGATTGATATCTGGAAAATTTGAAGGGCAAGACAACACCTTGAACTTTTTCCATGTTCCTCAAACCATTTCTGAACAATTTTAGCAGTGACGGGGGGCATTAACACAAGAGACGTAAGAGGACATCACCTTCTCAGTGAAAATAAAGCCCATTTTCACTTTACAATACTAATACAAAATTCAGTCCAGCATAATGTGCTAAAACCAGTCACATTCTAGCTTACATTTTCAAATCCTCACAGATCTACTTGATTTGTTGTCTGGGTGAGCGCAAGTTAACAAACATAGCGTGTGTTTGTTGTGTTGCATTGTGTATAATGGACTCTGAGTTGGCAACTTTCCTACAGTATTTCAAGAAATCAAACTCAACAAGTCACTATCATGCGATGGTATGTGTTTCCTGGGGTTTATTGATCTGTTAGTGTGTTTGTGTTGTAATGACGCACATTAAACTGTTTTTAAATAAAGCTGTGAATAGCATTCATAACTTTTTGGGTTAAGTCACCCTCCTCTCTTTGCATTTCAATTGTCCCCATTAATATATTGGTGGCTCCCACTCTGATTGGAGGCACTTTTTGGCAACAGACAAGGGTCAGCATGGGCACTCTGACCAATTTGTGGCTACGCAGCAAGCTGCGGTGCGCAGTGTTCAAACATCTATTAGTTATAGCAGAATTAACTTTTTCAGCAAATTGTGCTACAGTAGCTCTCCTGTGGGATCAGACAAGAGGAACTTAATCTTCCATCCCAATGAGCCTTGGGGGCCCCATTGCTGATTCACTGGTTGGTCATCCTAGGACCGTTCTCGGTACTAGCCACTGCATACTGGGAACACACCACAAGGCCTGCCATTTTTGAAGATGCTCTGACCCAGACATCTAAATATTACAATTTGGTCCTTATCAAACCTTCACTCCTTACGCTTGCTCATTTCTCCTCCTTCCAACATATCAACTTAAACAACTTAATGTTCACTTTTGTAATATTCAATTGCATTCTTAACCTGTGCCATTTTAACAAGATAATCAATGTTATTCACTTCACTTGACAGAGGTTTTAATGTTATGGCTGATCGGTGTATTTTAATATTAGTTAATCTGCTTGAACAAATTCCCACAACACTTATGCCTTATGTCAGGTTCAGTGAATTACTGTATAGTCTAAGACAAAAATAATCTAAAAGAAATGGTAAATTACTTATAAGTATTAAGCTTAAAAACAACAGAATACATAACTAGATTATCTGAAGCGACTGAATGAAATTAAGTGACAAAAATGATGCACAACATACAACAGAACACAAGTTCAGAATATATCCTATCATAACCATCTGGCACAAGATTTGTCATGAAGCATACCTTTTGTAGATCCTGCCCATTGCTATGGTATTTCCGAGACATAGAAAATGAGAAACTCCCAGCAAAACAAAGCACAGCACATAAACTTAGCAAGCATCCAGCGACCAGCATTAAATGATGAACAGCCAGGTCTCTGTCTCCCTATAATTAAAACAGGTAAAAATAGGGTTGTGGGATTATGTGGTTATTACTGGAAAAATGAAAACATCTGTGGTCCATACTGTTCACCTGTTTCTTACATAAATGTATACTCACCTGGGAAAGCATGATAAGTTCATGGTCTGGGTTAAACTCCATGCGGTAACAAGACTCAGCTGACTGGGCATCTTGTTTATATTGATCTGAAGTCATGGCTGTTACAACAGAATAATCTGCATATGGTTCTTCACTTGCAGGGCACAATGGAGGCATCCTGTTTAGTTACAAAAAATGTTGATCATGAGCTTTTTTGAATTTAAAGCAGTTTCTTAGTGGCAGACCTACCATAAATTCCAACTTTGTGAATCTTACAATGCAGTGTTTGTTGCACAAATATCCCGGAGGTTCTGATTCAGGCCTGTCATTTTTTTCCTTGTGGTGCATAACACCTATCTTAAGTTTATATCTCTTAAATATACGGCACATAAGAATTATTAGGCAAGTGTGTATTTTGCTTGTATCATGTCTTCTAACCAATAGTTTCAGCCCAGATTTTTCTCCAATTAAGAACGGACTGCTTAAAAATAAAGCATGCTCAGTACTTGGTCTGAGCTTTGGTCTGAGTACTTACTCTATCTAGTAAAATAGGAAACAACACATACTTCCCTATGCAGAATTAAAGAGTAGAAGTAAATTATTATTACTATTAAAATGGGCCAAAAAGGACCTTACAGAGTGTGGAAAAAAGTGCAAGACAGGGGGTGGCAAAACAATCAAGAATGGCAAACCTTTATAATGTGACCACTGCACAATTAAGTGTTTTGTGGCTGACAGCCACAATAAGAAGGAAAAAGCATGTAGAAAAAAGACCCAAATTACTTGTCAAATTAAAGGAGAGACTTCCAGAAACTCTTCAGAATCAAATGCCACTGCAATCAGAAGGGAATCTCCAGGAGTACTAAATGCAGTGTGCTATATGACATTGCTAAAATCATACAGGCTGAAACAACTTCAATAAGGCACATAAGCTACAACATCAAGAATAGGCATGGACACAACTGAAGACTGATTTACAAAGGTTTTGTGGGCAGAAAATGGATGGGCTTGTGGATGGACACCTTCAGGAGTGATAATATGAGCTGCAATTGTTAGTGATGAACTTGTCCAACCATTCAGACTTGCAGATGGTGTAAAAATTAACAAGATCTACTGCCAATTTCTAGATGATACCTTCTTCAAACAATGGTCAACAGCTTTCAAAGAGGTTATGCTATTTATGCCCCTTACGATGCATTGAAGAATTGCATACATTAACCAAGAAAAGCTTGAAAGGTGATTGAATTATGACCTGGAGAGTTTCATCACCTAAATTAACCCCCATTGAAAACTACCGGACCGTACTAAAGCATGAGATTGAACTTGGTAAAGTAGACTGTATAGAACAGCCGATTGTTATTCAGTCTATATAGGGAATAACTGGAATAATAAACTGTTATTAGTTCTCTTGATGGTGAACAGAGAAAAATCTGTGACTAATTGTGTACACTGATAAATAACTTTCTTTTATTTGTGTTTGCGACCACTCTGTGGCCCTGTGGAACCACTGAAGGAACCTGTGCAATAATATAAAATGCTATTACTTTCACATGCGCATCTGAAAGTAACATAATTTTACTTTTTTTTTTTTACTTCAGGGGCTCCATATTAATGTATTAATGCAACATTTTCTCTCTAAATAAATCTACTTTGAGCAAAAAAAAAAAAAAAAAAAAAAAAAAAAAAAAACTGCTGCATTCACTTTTACAGTATGCCCAATTTGTGCTAAAAATTCTCCCCAGGAATAGTTCTGCACAGTGTATTAAGTGTCAATCAGCAAACTTTGACTTGTGACCCGCTGATGCTGCCTGTCCATACTTGGCATATGTTATTTAAAGTTATTGATCCCAAGGGGAAATTCTGGTGCATATGACTAAAATACAGTGCACAGACAAACATACCTATAGTGTCAAACAGTGTACAAAGAACGTAACGTGCAAACTAAACATAACTAAATAAAATATTCTGAAAACAGAATGTGTTACCAAAAATAAATATTTAAAGGGAAGAATAATAAAAGGACAAAATTCACCAGACTGTATTGTAACATCTTTTAAAGCAAGACAGAATACCTCCTTTGGTTATGGCTGCAGGGGGAATGGCACCCCGTGAGGAAATGTTGTGGTGTCTGATAGCAGCAGGTATCATCGATCCCCTGTAGTGTTTGTAGTCCACCATGGTGGAATAGCCAATGGCTTTATGTACTCCAGGATAGTGCCCCCTGAAGAGAATGGGTAGAACTGTTCATGATATTGTCCAATTTTGTTATCATCCTCTTCTCTGCTACTGCCTCCAGGAGGTTCAGGGATAGTTGCGATGGAGATGGGTTTGATCATGCATTCGACATCATTTGCATTGATGGCACTTCCCCAGCAGGGCGCAATGTAGAACAGCACACTGGTCACTATGGACTAATAAAATATACACAGCAGCTTGCTGCACATGTCAGAAGACCTCAGAAACTAGAGTCTGCATGTTTCTTTTTTGTACAGTGCCACTGTGTTGTCCACTCTGCTGTTCAGGTGGACCCCCAGGATTGTGTGGCCCTGCACCACCTCCACTTTCTCCTCTCGGATGGTGACTGGTCTCAGGAGCTCCCTGCTATGCTGGAAGTCCACCAGCAGCTCCTTTGTCTTGCTGATGTTGAGCTGCCGGTTGTTCGAGAAGATTTCGAGAAGATCATCGCCGCTGAGACAATCATCAAATCGCTGCAGGCACAAAATACAGTTCTCTTGGACCATGTCGAAGATCTGGAGAACAGATCTTGCCGCTCCAATCTACGGATTCTTAATATTCCGGAGGGAATCAAATCTGGTCAGGTTCCAACGAAGTTTATATGGGAGATGCTTATGGAAGCCATGGGAGTGGAGGTGTTTGCCGAGCCCCCGGGGCTCAAGTTGCTGTCTCTTTAGATGCAGAGAAAGCTTTCGACGGGATTGAATGGCTATATTTATTTGCAACTTTGGATCAAAATTCATCTGTTGGATTTGTTTATTATATGCTTCCCCTAAAGCTTCGGCAGTAACATGTAAAAAACACTCAATTGTTTCCTCTTACAATGGAAACAAGGGGATGCCCCTTGAACCCATTACTTTTTGCTATAGTCATAGAGTCTCTTGCTATTAAACTTAAAAGTTCACAATTAATTTGTGATATTTACAGAAGAGGAATAGAACATAAAGTTAGCTTGTATGCTGATGACTTCTTGTTATACATCTCTGACCCCATTTCTTGCTCCAAAAGCATGATGGACATATTGCAAGTATTTGGAAGGTTTTCAGGGTACAAACTGAACTTTAACAAAAGTGTTTCCCACTCAACCATTTGGCCTTAAATTTAACAGTCACAGATCTGCCATTTTGTATTAATAGGTTAGGATTTAAATATTTAGGAATTAATATAATGTGTACCCAATCTTCCTTATTCGAAGAGAACTTTATGGCCTTAATTAATAAACTTAAAGTTGATGTTCAGAGATGGAATGCTCTTCAACGGTCCCTGGCTGGCAAAGTCAATTGTGTGAAGATGAACATTCTGCCAAGATTTTTATACTTATTTCAAAGTCTTCCTGATTTCTTTTCAAAGCCTTTTTTTCAGACAGTAGATAGGATAACAATACAGTTTTTATGGAGTGGCAAGAATCCAAGAATTAACAAAGAATTTCTTCAAAGACATAGATCCCAGGGAGGATTGTCCCTACCCAGCCTTATGTTTTATTATGGGGCTGCTAATCTACAAAAAAATTCTATATTGGATACAGACGCCAGAGACAAATTGGTGTAAGTTTGAATCAAACTCTTGTCAGTCAACGTCTCTTTTGGCTTTGGTAACATCCAGTTTGCCACTCTCCATTTCAAAAGTACACATCATGTACAATAGTTTCCACCACGCTCAGGATTTCAAATTAGACCTCTCTTTGCAAAGCCCTATATGTAATAATAACCTATTATCCCCAGCTATGATGGACGTTGTATTTTTGGAATGGCAAAAATTAGACTTTTGTAAATTTAAGAACCTTTATAGTGAAGGTACATGTGTCAGCTTTTATTACCTTTCCACAAAATATAAACTTTCAAAATCTAACACGTTTTGATATTTCCAAGTCCGACATTTCATTAGGACTCACAGTACGGCTTTCCCAAATTTAATATATAATGCCATAATGGTTTTTACAGACTTATCCTTAGAAAAGATCAGGGCTAAATGGTCAGAGGAACTTGGAACAGAGATTTCCAAGCATACGTGGGAATAGGCCTTAGCTAGCATGAATGAAATAACATGTGCTCGATTGGGGCTACTTCAGTTCAAGGTTCTTCACTTTGTGCATTATTGTAAATCTAGGCTAGCAATAATATATTCTAATTTGGATGATTTATGTGATGGATGCAAACTTGGTTGGAAATGCCCTAAATCAGGGGTGGCCAGCCTTATCCGTAAAAAGCCTCCGTGTATGCGGGTTTTCACTGCAACTCCCTAATTAGATTACTAATTAGAGGACTGATTGGCTGAAGAGTCCTCACACCTGGGTTTGAACAGCTGACCTACAAGTTATTCCAAAAACCTGCATACATAGCGGCTCTTCGCAGATAAGGTTGGCCATCCCTGCCCTAAATTGACAGACTTTTGGTGTACAGTGTTTCAAATTTTATCTGAAGTACTCAGCATAGACATCCAGCTTTGTTTTACTGGCTATTTTTGGAGTATCTGGGCATGATGTTTTAATAGATAATAATGTTAAAGATATTTTGGCTTGTACTTTGTTACTGGCCAGAAGAATTTTCTTGAACTGGAAATGATCAAATCCACCCAAGGCCTTTCACTGGATTAAGAACCTTTTAATTTTTCTCAAACTTGAAAAGATGAAATACACTCAGAGGGTCATGTGATTTATACAGTTTGGAACCCTATATTGTTGTACTTTGAAGACCAGGATACACTCCCTTCTGACTAAATTGAACAATAAATGATGTTGAAGTTGTTCATAGATAACACTTTATTCTTGACACTTTGATATTGTACTCCAACTATTTTATTATTTATTTATTTTTATTCATTATTCTTTTTTTTTTTTAATTGTTATTACAATTTTTTTTTCCTTTCATTTATTTTCTTATTGTTTGTTTTCTTGTTTATCTGTTGTTCTTTTTGGCGTTGGAGGGGTGTTCTGAAAAAAATCATTTTCACTGTTGTTTTTAAATGTTTTTGTTTCTTTGTATAACAAATAATGAAATGAATAAAAAAGGGCCATAGAGTGGAAATGTCAAATCTACCTCGGTTGAATAAAGAGTTTGATACGTGGAACTGACATATCTTGAATCTGAAATACTTTTGTTCCCTCTTACTAATATAAATCCCACATATGTAAAAGAAGATTAAAAAAAAACAGGTTGATTCAAAAATCCTAGACTTATGTAACAGTATTAACTATGCCGCCAAACAAAACATACAACAGCCCACTTTCAAGTCCAATGGACATGCAGAATGTGCAACATCTCTTCTCTCTCAAAAGGCAAGCATGCATGCACAGTTCCACTTTGCAATATTACCACTTAAAGATGATCCATCCTAGCAGGGAAGAAATTTCAAGTAGTGACTTATTGCAAAGGTGGCATCCTATGACAGCACCATGCTCGAATTCACCAAGCTCTTCAAAATGACCAATTCTTTCAGAAATATCTGGAAACCTGACTGCATGGCTAGATGTTTGATATTATACACCAGTGGCAATGGGCCTGAATGAAACACATGAATTCAGTGATTTAGAGGTATGTCCCAATACTACTGTCCATATACCACATGCCACAAACTTAGAATTTTGAGGGGAAAAAAAATAAAATCTCTTGACCTATACTAAGGAATATGGCTGACCGTCCAATGCAATCATCATTTTAGTAGTTGTATCTTTAGTTCTAATGCTGCTAACTTTGGATATTGATTTAGTTTAAACATCAGACAGAAATATCAACCAAGACTGGTACAATGGTCTGCTGGCAATATCTAGGTTTTTCAGTGCATATTTGTTGATACCAGCGCTAACCAACATATTGTGCATCGCTACGGCAGAAGCGTTCACGAGTCACAAAATTGTCGTCTTCATCGTGGTTCCAATTTGACCTTATATTTATCAAATATTTAACTGCTTATTCTTTTCTATTAGTAACTGATGCAACTAAATGGGAATCACCACATGAGCAGTTCAAAAACTACATGTCTCATAGTTCCTTAGGCTTATACACATTTTCAAAGCAATTTGAATTTCAAGTGCCTTTGAAGCAATAAAATTTAAAACCTAATCACTTTTCTCATGTAGATTTTAAAACTACTACTTTCTCAAAAATAACATTACGATAAAGACATCTCTTGCAGAAAATTTTGCCATAAATTGCTAAGTTGGACCATACGTATAGGCATACATTACTGTGCTAACAGAATGTCAGGGTGGCCCTGCTCTGGAGCTCTGCTCAGACCAAATCATGGACCCCGCCTTCAACTATGTTAAAGTGATGTGATTGGCTAATGAATGAGTATTACCCAGACTTGGTCTGTTGTACTGCCAATGTAAACGCATGTATGCAGTATTTTACACATCATTATAAAGCAAAAATGCATAAAATTCACTTGTCTCTCAGCTTGTGTGTGTGCACGCAATTAAATAATGATTATGTAAGTAACGCCGGAAACTCCATGGTAAGAAGTTAAAATAATGTGTGCAGTCATGCTGCTCTTTTAATTATGATAGAGTAGTCAGTGACATTACTGTTCATTGGAATTATTTGCTGGTGTTATATTTTTACTTTATTAAAACTGTTCAACTTGAATGCATGACAGAACTCTACACGCCATACACCAGGCACAATGAAGAGGTGTGGGCACTTTCTAAGTTGTAAGAAAATATAGCTTGACTTGGAAGGGTATGTCAGAAATGAAACTGTGTTTTTGGGACATATCTGCTGAATTATCAGATTCATGCCAATGTATTCCAATCTGCCTTACTGTAAAACAACACAATGTATATATAATTTACGACACAGGTCACGCAACGCCTATATACCAATCTGTGTTACTGTATAACAAATGCAATGTGTGATTATATATATATATATATATATATATATATATACACACACACACACACACATACATACACATATACATATACACACACACATACATGCATACACACACACACACACACACATATACATGCATGCATACATACATACATACATACATACATACATACATACATACATACATACACACACACACGCGCGCGCTCAGTGACAAAACATTTTCAGCACCCAGACAGAGTGGTGGGAATGAAATGAATCTGCAGGTGTTGAAAGGTCATGTCACTGTATTGCAATGATTATAGTATCATATCAAACGGACAACAAAGTTGGCAGTATGGGAACACTGCTGGTCCCATGTCAGTAGGGTGTGGCACCCACCCCGGGCCTCGATACATGTGGCGATACAGTGTGAAAGAGCATCGTACAACCATTGTATTCTCTCCTGCGTTAAGTCAGCCCACAACTGTTGTAACTGGCCCTTGATGTCCTGCAGATTAGCACTGGGTCTGAACTGACGTTCAAGCTGATCCCACACATGTTCAACTGGGGAAGATTAGGGGACATCTGTCCGTATGGGAGGCACAGATGTTACGCGGTTCTGTGATGCTTGCTGCACAATACAACGATCCTCTCTTGGTGTGGTCTTTCTCGGCCAACCGGAACCTTCACTACATGTGTGGGTGCCCTCACGTGCCCACTGGTTCCAACATCGGGCGACTGTATGCCCCACATCATGTGCAACAGGACTCATGTAAACCCACAATAAGACCCTATCAAACTTGCTCAAGTGCTAGTAATGCTGTCTAATTCTTCCAACAGGCATCCTCTGTGTCTGGTGACTAGTTCATTCAAAATCGAATCATTTACATACCCATCGCTGGTCTGCACGTTTACCAAATTACATCCAAATCGGAACATTACTTTTGGGTGATTAACTTTTTTTGTCATTTAATGTGTAATTTGCAACACAGGATAAGCAATGCCTATTTATAAGCAGTGCCCTCTATTGTAAAATAAAACTCGGAATAACATGCGGAATATCCTGCGCTTTATCAGATTGGGTCTGCAATTTGTACTAGTGGCAAAACAAAAAAAGCGTGCTGCATGTTGATATTGCCTGATGTCCCGCTTCTCCGGCTCCAAGACCTATGCTCTGAATCACTCATATCACAAACTCGAGTTCCCATCTCTGCTCTACGGCTAACTTTACTTTATATTTAGCTAGCTAGTTAGCTACCCCAGAGTGGCATAGGAAAAATAAAAAGGGATGGATATCTTCAGATTATAAACCTCCATGTCAGCATAAAGTTGACTCACCTGGTATGAGGCACGACATGTGCAGGTGCCATGAAGCTCAAACAGGTGGATCCTGAGCTACTTTCATCACCTGCATGACTAGCATTCAGCTCTCGCTCAGTCAGGAAATGTAGTGTCAGGTTGAGTACTGTTTTCCCTGCTGGACCTTTGAATAAAATAGTAACATATATAATAGCCTGATCATTTACATAAATATATTAAAACCAACTCTACCATACAATTAGAGCATTGTACATCTGGATACAATATTTTGTTACCTAAACAGAGGACCTAAAATTTAACACATCTAACACTGAAGAAAATGTACAAGCTTATAAAACAGAGGTTTTGGAGGACGTGCTTTTGAGACAACACTCACCTTTCAAGCCGAGCAAACTTCCCTTGAGGGCCATTTTAAAGCTGGCAGGATGTTGTTTAGAAGTGCTTCCACTCAAGACTAAGGGTACTAGCAGGGACCAATGGCTGTAATTAGCTGAGTCTTCACCTGCAGCTTCATGCCCCAGCAACAGAGATTTGCTTATATGCTTGGCATCTGCAGAAGAAGCCTTGGCATCTGCAGAAGAAGCCTTGGCATCTGTGTCAGTATCCAATGCACATAACTTCAAGGCTGCTAAAGAGCTTAAAATCTGGTTCCAGTCCTGGAAGATTTTGGGGAGCAAAGTGATGAACATAATTGAACTGATTCAACTAATATTTATGTTTATTATATTTATTTATATTATTTATATGATATTTATTTATTATATTTATTTATAGTATAATGCTGTGTAATATTTACAGCCGCTTTCTAGTGTAAATTTTAAAGATTTGGGTGATAGAGATTCACAAACCACAAAGTTTCAAGAGAATAAAGCAGTTAAAAACATTTTTTTATTTTTCATCTTACATTGGTCGCGCACGTGTATGTGTAAAAATAAATAAACAGAGCTCACCTGAGCTACGTCTGGGTCCGGAACGTCATGTTTTTTAGTATAGGCTCCGAAGCCTATGAAAGCGGCGGCCATTGACATCATACACAGGAGAAATATGGCAACTGGTGGATTTTTCATCAGGTTAGTCCGTATGTTCTCAAACGGATGCCACTTTCCCATGGCCGTTCTACGGTCGCAGGCCTGTAAAATATAAGCTAAATGTTGTATTTTTACGTGTATGTGTACTACTGTACGCTGAACGATGCAGAAAACAAGTAGCTAATACATACGCATGCACGCAAACTTGTTTAAAATGGGTTGGGGAGTCACTGGCTTTAGAATTCAGTTAAAACACATACACTATCCGAGCCAAAGTTGTCTTATTACGTCTGTAGTACGATTTGTGATTCAACCCCTTTGATTACTGTGAGTTCAAGTCGACAAGCTATATAGTTAGCTTGCTAGGTTAAATATGTTGGAAAACTTACCAGCGAAAATTCCTGAGCGAAATACTTATATAAAGCATAAAACAAGATAAAATAACTTCAAACAAACGTGAAGCGGAATAAATTACGGGATGGCAAGTAATTAGACAGGGATAAAGTATATAACGTCAACTTCTACACTTAGTTCCGACTGCTGGCTAGCACTGGTTAGCGATCTGCCTTGACGCTGGCATCCCCATATCTAACAATCGCCTTGCAGACATTTCGGGCTACAGATACTTTCAAATTCACTTTTAGCTAAAAAAAAAAAAAAAAAATAGCTAATTTTTAAAACAGGAGTAATCAACCGTTTCAACTAGCTGTACCATCAACTCAATTTCCCGACTACTATACGGTTCAGCACTGTGGGAAATGCTGTCGTCACTCACTCAATCGCGGCGAGTTGGAACTCTATAAACGCGTCAGCGGACGTACATGAGACGCATCTCGCCTGTAACTTTGGACAGACGAGGAAGGAGTTGTTTCGGGACACGGAGTATGGGAACAAATAATATTGGCGGAAAACAAATTGAACCTGTTTGATTTTAGGGTACACCGCACCATATACGGTTTTAGCCACGACGTACCCGCTAATTTTGTTCAGGAATATTACAAATAGAATTTCATTAATTAACAGTTAGGGGCGGCATGGTGGTGCAGTGGTAAGCACTGTTGCCTCGCACCTCTGGGGCCCGGGTTCGAGTCTCCGCCTGGGTTGCATGTTCTCCCTGTGTCGTCGTAGGGTTTCCTCCGGGTACACTGATTGGAGTTGGTAAATTGCCCATAGCTGTGCGTGTGAATGGTGTGTGAGCTCCGGACGCCCCGCGACCCAATAGGATTAAGCGGGTTGGAGGATGGATAATTAACAGTTCAACATAATATACAATTCATTCTCTCTTAATGGACGTATAATACCCGTATGTATCGCTTTCTGCACACGTGCCTACGTTGACTCCATGACAGCTATATGCGTATAATGTATTCTCGGCCTCACTTGTACGTCACTTAGGGCAAAAACGTCTGCTAAATAATAACATGGAGATGTATTATTTTTATGTACTTATTTATGCTGATTTAAGAAACGTAGAAAATTCAGATTTTTGCTATCATCCACAGCTTTTGAATGTCGTAATTATTTGACTATATTGATAAAGTACATAATTCTTTATAAAGAATGTATGCGTATATTTAGGAGTATCTCATTTCTGTTTCTGAGCATTTTTATGACGTACCGGCTTACCAGAATTTACAAGTTGTTACGTATTTGGACATGCTGGTACATGTCCAGCTCTTTCACTGATATACTGTAGAAAATGACACCAAGGCAAGTGGAGTCCGAGTATGCTTGCTGACTTCTCCTGGACCCTTAAGAGTTATGTTCCTGAGGCCAAGTACAGCAGAAAATCATACACTTCCACAATACACATATACTGTAAATATGCGTATATCTCATAATTTCACTTAGAATCCGTGTCTAATAGTTACATTCCTATATATATATATATATATATATTTGACTTTTGGATAAAATACTGTAGGGTTCTCCTGTTTTGATTTGATAACTTTGTTGACCGGTATTATTAAATTTCTGGCCAGTTTCTATCTAAAATACTCATATTGGTGTGATGATGTCTCTTCCTTTTAGAAAAAAAACATATAATAGTACAATGCAGCTTGAGTCTTCTGGGTCATGGACTAACAACAGATGACAGTTTGTGAGGCTCCAGGACTGTATGTCGGAGATGCCAGTGAGAAACACTGGTGAACATCAAGAAGCTGTCATGTCCCCCTTCCAGTTTGTCTTCTATACACATCAGACTTCCAGTACAACTTCAGCTATTGCCATCTACATAAGTTCTTTGATGACTCCTCCATTGTAGAATATATCTGCAATGGAGATGAGTCAGAGTACAGAGGACTAGTAGAGGACTTTGTCTTGAGGTGTAGGGGAAACAACCTGCAGCTCAACATCAGCAAGACCAATGAGCTGTTGGTGGACTTCCAGCATAACAGGGAGCTCCTGAGACCAGTCACCATCCAGGGAGAGGAAGTGGAGGTGGCGCATGGCTGCACGATCCTGGGGGTTCACCTGAATAACAGACTGACAACACAGTGGCACTGAACAAAAAGGAAAGTGCAGACTTTTGGTCTTTTGATCTGTGTGCTGCTGTGTATGTTTTATTAGTCCATAGTAACCAGTGTGCTGTTCTACATTGGGCCTGCTGGGGATGTGCCATCACTGCAAGTGATATCAAATGCATGAACAAACCCATCAGGAAGAACAGCTCTATCACAGAACTGTCCCTGGACCTACTGGAGGCAGTAACAGAGAAGAGGATGTTGATGAAATTGGACAATATTATGAACAATTATGCCCATCCTCTTCAGGGGATGCTATGTTGGAACACATTTAGCCACTAGCTCATTCCACCATGGTGTGCTAAAAAAGCTACAGGGGATTGTTCCTGCCTATTGTCACCATAAACCATAAGGCCTACTCACAACATGCTGCTCCCCATCCACAGTCATTACATTTAGAATTTAGTAATTGTCATTGTTGACACACCACAGCACACAACAACGAAATGTGTTCTCTGAATTTAACCCTTATGTGCCAATGTGACATAGCAGAGGGCAGGTAATTCAGCGCCCAGGGAGCAGTGTTTGGGGGTGGTACCTTGCTCAGTGTACCTAAGTGGTGCCTTGCTGGTTGGGGATTCAAACCCGCAGTCTTTCAATTACGAGTGCACTTCCCTGTCCAGCAAGCCACAAAAATATCTAATAACGTTGCCGCTTGCCACTGGCCAGCCTTGAACTCACAACACTAAGGATGCTTAGGTCATAGCTGCCCACTTAGCCCATTAAGCCACATGCTGTCCATGCCAGGATCCATATCCTATCTTACATTTTAAGACATTACAATACAATCAGGTGATTTGTCTTCAATGCATATACGATTATACGATTAAACACATTCATTTTCATTCACACTCATTTTCATTCATTTTATTATCATATGTTTCTGCAAAATTAAGAATTAAACAAAATCCCTGCAACATATTATTTTGCATCATTTTGACAGCAAGTCTTTCATTTGTTATATTATTATCTGATACAAATAGATGTCTCCAAGTATTGAGCAAAATTCCTCTTAAAAATGAATAATTTTCCACCTTTATTGCCATTTCTTTAAATGCATAATTCAAGTCTTTGGTAAAAGTGCTATCCAGCATGCTTTTAAGAAATAATTTGTCTGTAGCTCAAGACCTTTGCTGGGATGGTAATGGAAACATTTCCCTTTAAATTGTGTTACAGCTGAAACACCACTGTGAATGTCACAGTCAAAGCGAAGCGACAGTTCACCCCCAACGTACATGCACTGTGGGGAAAGCCCAGCGGTCGGGGTGGCCCATATGAGGCAGGTCGCTGTAAGGGGAAGTGCTCCACTGGAAGGCTGGGAGCTGGTCCCATGTGGGGCCACTTAGAGCCAGCATCTGGAATTCCCTGTACATTGCGAAGGAAGTTACCTGTGGGCACAAAGACACAATCAGCAAGTCATCCTCAGGAACATAAAAACACCAAAACAGAAGTCATTACATGTCACCATCATGGTTAAAATGCATATTAACATTTACATTTGATTGATTTAACAGATTTTTGATAAAGCAGGATCAGACAGTCCCTGGAACAAATGAGGTTAATGGCCTTACTCAAGGATCAATGGTGACATCACTCTAACCCTGAGATCTGAACCTGTGACATTCTGAGGTACAGTGTCCTACCCCAAGAAGCCACAAACCACTCCCACAGCTGCAGGTGTGTATAAACCAAACTCAGGAAAGAAAACGTGTTGTATCCTGGTATAGACGCACATGGATCACTGAATTTAGAGGAGGCTGTGGTATGCTGTAAATAATGGTCTGCTCCAAACAGGTACAAAAAACTTACCTTCATATCTGTGCCCCCATGAGGCCTCTGCTTCAGTGCCCCAAAAGGGTAGGTGCCATTAGATGGGTTAAGGTCAGAGCGAGCTGATATGGCATTCTCTCCATTATTGGTGGGATCACAACCCTGACATTTAGATAGAGGGTCTTCCTTGAAGTTGTTGTACCTGAGTGAATAACATGCAGAAAAGCAACCGCTGACAATCACTAAAGGACAATATATTTAAAAAGGTCCCACATTCAGTTAAGAATGTGGGAAAGCACAAGACAACACTGGGAAAATAAACGGACCTCATAAGAAGAATCATGGAATCCATGTCAGTGATGAGACTTTGGTTCCGCCGGAAGATCTGGGCTCGTGGATTCATGTCAAAGGAGAACCAATCTCCGTACTTTTCAACCAACTCATTGCAGCCACTAGTATTGAAAATGTCCTGATAATACCTATAAGAAGCAGGATGTCTTTATAGGCTTACTTACTATCTCTACCGCAGTAACTCAACACATCTCAGCAAATGTGCATCAGAGCACATTACATACATTTCTTCCACTTTAATTCAACATTACGATTTCAGTGCTAGCACTTTAAAATGCCAAAAAGTGCTGGTAAAGAAACAAGTCAGCACCAAGTGCCAGTATTTATACTTGTTACATTATGCATATTTATATACAAAGAGCAGAAAGGTATATTCAAATTCAGCTGGTGTTTCCCAGTGTACATGACACTGAGAAATACCTTGCATATAAGAGTGTCTCCATTTATGAATGTCATACCATTTTTTGGACAACACTTACGGAATATTATAACTGGCCCAGTATCCCTTCAGAAACAGCTCTTTGGTTTTGTCTTCAGCTACAATTAAACCTCTGTAACAAAAAAAATACCACAACGTAATTAACTTGCATATAAATCTTTTCTTAATTTTGTTAACTTTGCTAATTTCATTATAGTTGTATCGTCAATCTAACCAAATCATTCATCCATCCACCATCCACTGCTTATCCGGGTTGCAGGGGCAGCAGACTAAGCAGAGATGACCTCTCTCTCCCCGGTCACTTCCTCCAGCTCCTCCAGAGGAATACCTTGGCGCTCAAAGGCCAGCCGATAGATATAACCTCTCCAGCATGTGCTCAGTCTGCCCTGGGATCTCCTCCAGGTTAGACATGCCTGCAGCACCTCCCCCCCGGAGGCATCATGGAGGAATCCTAGACAGATGCTCAAAACACCTCAGCTGGCTCCTAATAATGCAGAGTAGCTTCTTTGAGCCTGATCTGTCTTTTGGTCACTACCCAAAGCTAGTGACTATAGGAATGTACACTGATCAGGTGAATCGACAGCTTCTTTATGTATGCAAACTTTTTTCAATCTGTTGCAGAAAATTTTGGTGAGAAAGGTTTAGATCAGTCATGCTCACATCTGAATATTTCACAAATTTGTGTTGTTTTTATCAAGTTGCGTTCAGTGTGAAAAGGGCCTTAGTCTGGCCTCTCACCTACAGTAGTAGCCATTTAGCATGGAAAACCCTACCATGGGCAATTGCCCTAAACAACAGAGCTTTTAGAATTTTTGGGAAATGTTACATGCTGAAGTAAATAATGGGGCACTTTTCTTTTGGGGGGTGTGCAGGCAACCAGGTTATATGGAGCACTTTGTCCCGCTAATTTCTATCACCGCACTAATAAAGAAGACTCTGAGTTATAGACGTATACAGTTATTTTTCTGTCTAGAGGTAAGATATTCGTTCTGAAATTTTTTTTGGATCCTGCGTAGAGACGGGTAGGGCGTCTAACAGGATCGGATCTGGATTGTAATTAGGATCGGACTGGTCCCTCATTGGGAAACATCTGAAACCACGTTACCCTTGACCCAACATCCCTGACAGAATTTTTCATACTCACTGTATTGTTTTGCATTTTTGTGAAAAGACCTTTTTTTTTGTTTGTCGTGTAATTTAAGTTAAGGTTTGGAGAGAGGCTAGCCATGTGTGCCACGTGGCTAATGTTCCAAGCACAGGCACAGAGAGTTGGGGACCCTGGGGGTGAGACTGTCCACAAAGGGAGAGAACCCGTGGGGTGGGCAATGCTTGTCAGGGATGGGCTTCAGTCCCCTCTCTGTCCTAAAGGGTGTAGTGGAACCGTGTGTGGGTGTTATATTGCCTGTGTTATAGAAGATCGTGTTAAATGTTACACAGGGTGTTCCTATCCTGGAATGAATGAATAACTGGATTGTATGTGAGAGTGCGTGTTGTTTAGATTAAACGTTTTATGTGAGTGAAACTGTGTTAGCTGTTACAGAAGTTTGAAGTAGGTGGTTATTACTATATAACTCAATTGTGATTATCCTAACCCTGTGGTTTTTCATTTCTGTCCATTTTATCTCAAAGTAAACAATAACAAACCAAAAAAGAATTGTGAAGACCCTACTGTATATGAAATATTCATGATGAGTGTGTTGCTATTTGTGTGGACAAAAATATCAAACAAGGCAAGGTCTGACTCACGGAATCTGTTCCAAAACTGTGAAGAGCTGGCTATCAGCAACTGCTTGTCCTGGTTTAAAGAACTTATAGTCAACAATCATCCATTGATTGTTGTACCTTAAGGATCAACAAAACATAGTACCAACTTCTTATCAATAATCAGCAAAATAGTTTCAAAACATCAATTCCATAATCATGTTTAAAGAAAAATTTTCTGGTAGTTAATCAGCTAAAAAAAAAAAAAAAAAAAAAAAAAAAATATCTGTTTTTCAGTGCAGCTATCAAAGATCCCTGATGTAAGCTATACCAGTTCAACATCTCATTACAACATTACTGTCTGCTGACTGAGCACACAAATGACAAATGAGATGCAGGACAGAAGCAATTCTGACTTACGTCCCACTGTTGTATTTGCTGAAAATATCTGCCCACTGCTTGCCGCTCTCTGCAAGCCTATTGGCCACAACATTCCTTAGCCACTCCATAACTGTTCCCTTTGGGGTCACAAACTTCCATAAGGCAGGGTTATTGTTGCCTATGGTGGTCTCTAGGGTAACCTGACAGCAAAAAAAAAAAAATTAAAAATCAGAGCATAAGGTACACTATCACATTTATTTTGTTTCATTCTCTGCAGGCATATGCCTAATAATCACAGAGGCACTGGAGTGTTCTTCCTTTAAACCTAGTGTGTGAAATTCTCAACATTCTATATCTCATCAGGTACGTCATACTGAACTCTCACCAAACCACTACTAAGGATGTAGAAATCATCCCCTGAGAAGATGGAGCCTGGATAGGATGAAAAAGCCTGGGTCCCTCCAGGAATAGGCACATCATCTAGAAAAAAAGGACATACCAGAACACGTACACACAGCCTGTGTTTGAAAAACAGTTAATAGTTAACTAAACAAACACTAATCAGGTGTTTGTCACGAGAAATACCAAGGTGGAGGGCTTATTACCTTTAGGGGAAGTCCTGTATGCAAAAGAGTATTTCTTTATGATCCTGAGCATACTCTGATAGTTGTTCCAGGTGTCATGGGAAACAAGCAGATCTTTATTACCAGGCAACAACTTAACAAGGGCAGAACATGAGCCCGAACCCAGTGTTCTGGACAGTGTGGTTTTGTTGAGTGCCGCTTCCAAGTCCTCCAAGTCTCCACCCATCTGGAACAACCTGGCAATGAAGGAAAAGAATCTGGACACAAAGCCAATATGAGATAGCAAAATGCTACTGCAGTCTCAAACAGTTTTTGTATGGCAGAAACTTTAAGTGGTAACTTACAAAAAGCCGAGAGGATTAATGGAGAACTGGCCATTTGGGAAGTTGACCTGATTATTGTAGCCATCCTCCAAGCCTTTGAGTTGCAGCAGGGCAAGCCGGATCTGTGGGAGGGTTCACAAAGGAAATTTCCCCAAAACATCCAAAATTGAGAGCAGACTAGGGGTGTAACAGTACACAAAATTCACAGCACAGTATAAACCTCAGTTTGGGTTTAAGGTTTGATGCGATTTGGATATTTCAGGGAAACCTAAGTTCTTCTCTGAAATTATTTGTTATTAAAACCACAGACAAAAACACATTCAGGAACAGTAAACCAAAGGCAATATTTGTTGATTTGGTGTGATCGAAAATGACAGAACTGTATTCCCTGGACAGTCCCATCATCTGGGCTGCCCATCTAATCCGTACTCATCTTACACTCATAAACTTGTACAATTTCTAAAAGTACTACAGTAGATGGATCGCTTAAAAATGTGAAAGTGAAGTACAACTTCTAAAAGTACTGGATGGGTCACCTAGAAATGTGAAAGTTGTTAAATGCATTTCACATGAAAGCTCCCATTTTGCTGCCCTCTGTCATTGCAGTTACAATATTGAGGTGATGTTGAATCTGATCATTAGCCATAATGATCATTAGCCGTAACTAATTCACAGCCACATTTACCATGTCTGTTATCTGTAACCTGGGATCTGTAACGAACTGAAAATGATGCAAATGGTACATGATGAATGTGTGTTTCATTGCAGCCCTAGAACAGACAGAATAACAAAACTGAATAATTAATGAACAAATTATACACTTAGTTATTAAGCCATATATTGCAAGCTGTAAAGTGCTAGCTCTATGTTTCAGAAGAGAAATCTCTGCCAAAAGTGGGATAATAAATTGTATTAAATGTTAACTTCTTTATGTATTCTGGTACGGGTCAGCAATAGTGAAATGACATATCTCAAAGCAATTCAAAACCTACTGGTTCACAGCTGACAAATAAAGGTTTGATAGCTGCCAAGCAGCCATTTTGTTATCATTGACAGACTCACTGGCTATATAGCACCAAAAATCTATAACTTAATGAACCTGATGCCAATATTCAACGTCATCCTTCTTTTCCATCTGTGCTTCCATCCACTGAAGATTGGTGACAATGTAATTCCTCAGGTGCTCACAGTAGCTACTGTCAGAAGTTAATGAACCACAGTACCCTTCGATGGTATTCATCCAGTGCTTGTAGAGAAGCTTCAAGTAGTTTCCAAGAAAAAAAAAGAAGTGAAACAATAAGGATCCATATTTAAGGCTTATTCTTCCCCAGAAAAAACTTAAACATCTACCATATATTAAGACCAAATCATTTCTACCTCTATATATGCACATTTTTTCACAAAAGCATAAAATAATTTTACAGATGTTATCAGTTTTATAAAATGCATTCACATAAATACCAGACAAATCTGCATTCTGCTCTAATTTGCCACAAACCTGAGAAGTTACAGAAGCCTCTACGACCCCAGCTGCATACGCCTGCAGGCTGTCATTGTATCCGGGGTTAGTGGTCACTTCCAAATAAGCCCATCTGGTGAAAACGAAAATGCTGAAATTGACGTACTAATAAAATACGAATATAGCAGAAGTCGTGAGAATATTAAATATATTACATCAAAAGTAGAAGTCCTCAAACTATGTCGTGACATCCAGGTTCGTAGCCAAAAATTCATTTCCTAAGGGGTCGTCAACATAACCGACAGGTCTCCTGCATGGACCTTTGCTGGTTTTGCAGGGAGTTCAAACAGTTTTACTAAATGGCTGTGTCTGATCAGTGATCAGTAACAAAAAAAAAAGGATTCGAAGGGAGTTCAAATTAACTTTGGCGTTACAAACCGAATAAATCTACATTAATAAACACAGCATGTGTTGTATCATAAACAGATTTAGAGACGTTGCTTATATAAAAAATGCTAGTGCATCACACACAAAACGGTTACTGATTTTATAAACAATACAGCAGAAGTAAGAATTTACCCTGTATTCTTAATGTCGTCGGTGAAATTTGCCAGTGCAATATAGTCGAGTTGTGGTCCATTCTTGAGAGATAATTTACCCGTATCGAAAACTACTGAATGAACTATACCTAGGGTCGTACACAGGCAATACGACATAAAGAAATAAAAAGATACAAACGGTGCAGACATTATTACACTGCTGCGCCGCGAAATTCTAACATATTTATGCATAACTAGCTTTACCGTCACATTAAGTAACGTGATCTGTAACGTCATCAAAAAAAAAAAATTGAATTATGGGGAATGTAGTTGTATCTTGGTTGTAGCAGGCGTCTTTAGCACTGGTGTAATATATTGTACAGCCGCTGGATGGAAGCATTGCGCTATTTATAGTATTCAGGGACGCGTTTCCCGAAAGCTTCGTGACAGTCAGTATTGCGCCATGTACCTCTTAGCATCAACTGTTAATTATGGAGTATTTTTCGAATCCCTTCGTAATTATAGTAGTAGCGACTCTTCCAACCCACTCGTTATTTGGTATGTCGTAGTTTATTTTAATTTTTTCTGTCATTCTGTCAGAGTCACAGAGGTCGCCGATAAAGGATCGCACAAACACACAGACGCTCGTTTTTGGACAGTGCAATAACAATAATAATAATAATAGGTCAATATTGTAATACAAAACTATGATGTAGAATTCAAATTATTACATTATATATATCTTATAATCATATATAATTATAAGAATTCACATAAATGCATATTCATAGTGTAGGTGCGACTGTAACAATTCAGCATAATATTCCTATATGAATTATACAAACACATGTTAACATATACAGTGAGTTAACATACACAGCATACACTGAATTACAGCCTCCCCCCCCACTGCAATTCCGAAGACTTACAGCGAGCCCAACCCCAGACAACAAAAAGTCCCAGTCGCTGTGCCTCCCTGTCTGAGTACTTGCCAGCAAGTTGATGCACATCACTGTTATTCAGAATGAAAGAATGCTATATTTGAAGTGTCACCTAATTTAACTGTCATTTTGTGTACCATGGTGGAAGAGCAATTCGTACAGTCATACAAGTAACCTTGTCACAAGCCTATCCATCTGACAACCCATGGACAGACTCCTCACAAATGTTAGCACACAAAACAGTTAAATATGCAGAAATAATAAACATTTGCCCATGGAAAAGGACTTGGAAGGCTGACATACACCAAATCACCTCCTGATAAATGCCAGTAAGGCAAAGGAGATGGTAATTGACTTCTGCCACAAGGTGATTCCATCTGCACCAGTGAACATTCTGGGAGTGCAGGTAGAGGTTGTCTCTGTGTATAAATATCTAGGTGTTCACATAAACAACAAACTGAACTGGTGACATAACGCAGATGCCCTGTACAAGAAGGGGCAAAGCCGTCTCTACCTGCTGAGGAGGCTGAGGTCCTTTGGTGTGTGCAGGACACTACTAAGAGCCTTTTATGACACTATGGTAGCATCCGCTATATTCTTCGCGGTGGTCTGCTGTGGATGCGGGAGCTCAGTAAGAGACAGGAACAGACTGAACAAACTGGTCAGGAGCGCTGGACTCCACTGAGGACTCCATTATGGTCAGTCCCTCTCACCCCCTGTATGACACAGTGAGGACATTACAAAGCCCCTTTTGCAACAGACTGCTGCATCCAACATGCAAAAAGGAACGCTTCCGCAGGTCATTCATTCCATCTGCCATCAGACTTTATAACGCCTCAGTCACCTAAAGTTCATAAATTATGTCACATTATGTTGGTCTGTTTCTTTTATATTGCTTTTTAATTAATGGCTGTTGCAACAAGTAAATTTCCCCAGTGTGGGATCAATAAAGACTTATCTAATCTGAAAGTCTTATCTAAATCCATATTGTTAGAACAGACTAAAACAATTACAGTTTTTATCTTACAGTCATGGAAATATGAAGTTACTCTCTAGTACATCACTATATACATCTGTCATCTGGAAAGTATATCTATTATATAATTATTTATGTTTTGCTAGATTGAATGGTGTTCTTGTATTATCCTTTCTGTTATTCCAAATAGAAATTGGTGTAGACAATTTAATTCACAGTATAATTCATAAACGGAATGGGGTGCAATTCATAAACTCTGAACAACCCTGGTAATTAATGAGCTATCCAATGAAACTTCCTATGTATTCAGTCTTATCCTTTAAAGTGGTATGGATGAACCATCCCTTACTACCAGCAATAACAATGCCAGCTATCCCGAGAATTGTACAACTGAAGCAGAGATAACATTGAGACAGCACCATCCAAGAAGCCAAGCTGCTGGTCTAAATGTTGTTTTGTGGGTGAACATGAACATCATGACAATATCAGTAACTAATAGAAAAATACAGACTGGCCTGGTGTGAAATAATGAGCCTCCTTGGTCTAATGCAGAATAAATTGAAAAGTGCAACATACTGGAATTTTGCCCTCAGTCCCATGTGCAGCTTCTGACAATTCTCTGCTTCTATGCCTCCAATGGATTCTTGCAAATCATCAGTGATGCACATGGCCTCAGTAAGGCTGCTGTGTCTAAATCTGTGCCTGTACTGATCACATTCTTATTGCACCATGTGTATAACTACACATAGTTTCAAGCGGAGGGGATGTCTTGCACGACACAAAATTTGATTTTCATGCCATTGTGGACATACATGGCATTTTAGGTGCAGTTGATGGAACGCTTTGAATGCACCTGTCAAAAACTGTTCTTGACACTAGGCCTAAATTTCAAGATACTATGCGACCATCAAGGACATTTTACAGAGATTGTGTCCAAGTAGTCTAGAAGTATACATGATGCTTAAATTTGGTCCATGTTTGGAGTGTGTCAGATGGCAAAGGATGGTGCGCTTGCTGATGGCTGGTAATTGAGAGCTGCGATGGGTTGGCACCCGGTCCTGGGTTGTCCCCTGCCTTGCGCCTATAGCCCCCAGGATTGGCTCTGGACCCCTCGTGACCCGGAATTGGACAAGCAGTTTCAAACAGTCAAACTGTGACTGAGTAGATGTATAAGACCACACACCAAAGAACATGCAGTGTTGTGGAGCATGCTCTGCGCAAGTGGAAGTCCTCGGGAGCTTTAACATTTTCCCCTGAATGCTGCTGTGCTGCTCTTGTTGCGTGCACTATGGTGCACAACATTGCAGTAATTTTTAAATTAAAATTTATTTTTGGCCACCTCCACAGCAGGTCGTTTTAAATCAGCTCACCGGTAGTTCTGCTGTTTTTTCCTACTGCTGCTTGCCATTGTTCTTGTTTACAAGGAAGCAACATCAAATTTTGAACCCATTTGTATGTTTTTTGATACGTAAGTTCTTCATTTTGTGTGCTTTCACATGTCTTCATTAATCTTTTAATTGTGTGTTTTTGCATCTTTTCATTGATTTTTTTTACATTTGCAAATGCCTGAAGTGGCAATAATAATCCTATAGCATATATTTGACTATTAAAATACATGGGATTAGTGTTCTTATTATTAACAGTCTATGTTTTTCTCACACAGAAACTGGGGTCGGGCAACAAAACTACATTAAATTCATTTGTTAAATCTGGGATAATGAAAGTTTCTTCGTTATTTGCTAATATTGATCATTATCGGGAATGAATAAATGTTGCTAGACGTGCCACAGGCAGCTCAGCAAGTGGACAGATAGTCATGTAAATAATGGGTTTCATGATGTAGTCATGAAATAATGTGTTTGACCCCCCCCCCCCTCAAAAAAATACTTTTGTTACCGATTAGGCACATAGTCAGGTAGTAAAATTAAGTGTCTGAACCCCTTGCAAAACTTACTGTAGCCCCCTGGTCAGCGAAGTCTACGGAGGAGGACCCTGCCCCCAGGTCGGCAAAGTCCTCGGAGAGTTGCCGGACCCCCCAAGAAATTTATCTCTGACTACAGGCCTATCAGTAGATACCATTACAGTCATGTACTTCTGGGGTGGAGGATGGAATGGCAGTTCTGCATGTGGAATTCATCATTTCTTCTTTGTGTTTGTGTGGATTTTCTTCTGGAATCCAAATAGACGCAATGGAAATTGATTTCTCAAAATATCAAAATTTGCTTGTATGACTTGTGATGGATTAGTTAGCCGTTTAGATTTATTCACCTATATCTTCACATTTTCCTACTTCTGTATGTTTTGCTATTAAAAATGGCTTGAAAATTTCTGACTGATTATTATATTCTTTTCAAAATACAGGAATGAATCTACAGGAAGTTGATTCATTTAAAAATATTTCCCACTCTTAGGTCCATGGCAAAACAAAAGTCGAGAGCTCAATTGCGAAAGAAATATACCCATTCATCTATTTCTATACCTGCTTGTCCTATACAGGGTCCAGACGCTATGGGCACAAGGCGGGGAACAACCCAAGATAGGGCACCAACCCATCACAGTGAGAGAAATCATGAGAAAGAATTGAATTTTGCAATGTAATTTTGTGTTTCATTTTTGAAAATTATAATATGAAGAATATGTAGAATAAGAATTATAATATGAAGAATAAACTCAAACTCAAAAATTCTCAAACTCAAAAAATTCTAATTAAAAGGAAATCTTATCAAAATATTATAGCTAGAATTGAAGGTGCGCTGTGGTATCTGGTACCAAGATGTTAGCAGCAGATCTGATCTTTTAAATCCTGTAAGTTCTGAGGTGGGGTCTCCATGCATGGGATTTGTTTGTCCAGCATATCCCACAGATGCATCGTACTATGTAAGTCCGAAGTATCGTTACCACCGTAGTTCGAACTATAGTTTTGGGTAACACCTGCGTCGTACTTACATAGTTTGAACCACACAAGTTGCTAATGTAGTTTTGGGAAATGCACCCCTGATCAAGATCTGCAGAATTTGGAGGCCAAGTCAACATCTTGAAGTTTTTAATTTTCCTCAAACCATTCCTGAACAATTTTAGCAGTGTGACAGAGGGTGTTATTCTGCTGAAAGAGGCCACTGCCATTGGGGAATAATGTTATCATGATAGGGCGTACTTGGTATGGAACAATGTTTAGGTAGGTGGTACATTCAAGGTAACATCCACATGAATACCAGAAGCCAAGGGTTCCCAGCAGAATATTGCACAGAGCTTCTCTCTGCCACCGCCCACTTGCCTTCTTCCTATAGTGCATCCTGGTTCCACCTCTACTCCCAGGTAAGTAACAGACATGCACCCTGGCCATCCACATGATATAACAGAAAATGTGACTCATCAGACCAGACCATCTTCTTGCATTGCTCCATGATCCAGTTCCTACTCCCACATGCCCATTGTAGGTGTTTTTCAGGAGAACAAGGGTCAGCTTGGGCACACTGGCCAGTCTGCAGCTAAACAGTCCTATACACACAAAGCTGAGATGCACTTTCTATCATAGCAGCATTAACGTTTCCAGCAATTTGTGCTACAGTAGCTCTCCTGTGGGATTGGACCAGACAGGCTAGCCTTTGCTCTGCACAAACGTCAATAAACCTTTGCTGCCCATGAACTCATTGCCTGTTCACTGGTCAGCCTTCTTTGGATCAGTTTTGGTGGGTACTGACCACTGCATACTGGGAACACCTCACAAGACCGGGTCACTCAGATCCTTACACTTGCCCATTTTCCCTGCTTCCAACATATTAATTTGAAGAACTGACTGTTCACTGGCTTGATATACAATGGTCCCCTTGACAGGTGTCATGGTAACAAGATAATCAATGTTATTCACCTCTTAGTGCTTTTAATGTTATAGCTATTTTTCGAAATTCTATATTTTAGGAATCTTGGCAGTTTTAAGTGTTGTTTTTTTAAAATTTGTAAATTTGCTATTACAAGTAGCATTGATAGTGAGTGCAGGTGTACTTGTATCACTTATTGTGACTCTATCACTTGTGCTGTATTCATTACTAATGATTTTTACATGTAAATGTATATCAGTGATGTTAATGATGTGCATAAATGTTAAAAAAAATTGAAAATTAGCATTTAAAATAGAAATACAAATGTATGAAATACAATAGAAACAATTTATACACATATAATATTCAAAATTATTTACAAAAAAAACGTTAATGATTAATTTATTCCTACCTTAAATTTTCAAATTGATCAAAATTGTTTTAGGGCTACAAATATTGGCAGTGAAAGTCAATTTAAGGTATAAAAAGTCTGTATTAATATATCAAAATTTGGCACTGAAGTTTGTATTCAATATCTATTCATCAGTGCATGACCTTGAAACAAATAGCTGTGTGTTTTCCAGTGGGCAGTTGTACACACTTCAGTGTTTCCCAGCGTTCCGAGCATTCCCCGAGTATAGAAAGATCCATACAGCCCCCCCCCTTCCCCCAAGGAAATACAAAAGCAGCTGCCTGCTATTTTGCAACCCACTATAGAAGTGGAAGGGTCCTTAATTGTGTGCTCATTATCAAATAAAGAATTCAGCGATTCTGCCATCGCTTGCTGCCCTGAAGCTGGAGGTAGCAGGTAGTGTGTGAGCGTGATCAGCAGCCCTCAGAATGGCAGAGTAGGCCTTGCTACTCTTTGTGTACTCAGGATATCAAGGCTGCTCAGCTGTTCGGGTTCCCTGAACACCCGTCCAGCTCCCGTTACCCCATCTCCATCCCATTCTCCCTACTAAGCAGCTCACAGCTGTGATGGCACATCCAGTGAGTGAGTTGGGAACAAAAAAGCTCCAGGTGTAGGGTAGAAGCAGACATATTGGCCTGTATTTGCAAAACAAAGAGGGTCTAGAACCCCGACCCATTCCTGGATGCTAAATTATTCCAGGAACAGCTTTACTTCCTCTCTGTCCACACTGTTATGCATAAAAACATTACCCAGTCATAATATCAGCACATTAGTACTAGAGATAAAATTTAAATTACATACATGCTGCCTAACTTAATAAGCTTAAAATCAAGTTACCTTCTTTATAGCCCTCAGTAATTCACTGCAGACATTAATAGCACTGGTCAACACATTTTTACTTTCTTTTTGTTACACAGAATAAAAAAATTGAATCTTATCTAATCAGAATTTACCAATCACACAAGACTTTAAGTGATGCACAATGAAATGCTATTTGCATATTTAAAGTATATTTGTATGGCGGAAATGACTCATCTTAAAGGTAGAAGTGTATGATTTTCTGTTTACATGGCCTCAGTAACATCTCTCTTAAGGGTTCAGCAGATGTCAGGAAGCATATCGGCACTCCACTTGCCTTGATATCGTTTTTCCATATCCAAGAGAGAACAGGCCCCTGTCGCCAGATGTCCTGATATGTTACAACCTGGAAACTCTAGCAAAACAGTCTTATAATACTTTCCACCCTTCTGTAAAGTCCTAAAAATGTTTAGAAATAGAAACCATGATTTTTCCTAAATTACTCTTAAATATGCACGCACATTCTTTATAAGGAATTATATACCACCGATACAACCTTTAAATGACATCACTGAAAAATTATGGATGGGAGAAAAATTAGCACATTTCTTAAATCAGCATTAAAGTGTAGATAAAAAAACACAACAACCCTTAGTTGTTGCCTGAAAAACTCTTTGTTGACCAGTTATACAAGCAGGCAGGTGCTAAAGATTTTGGGCCCCATGAAATCATATAATATTGGGCCCCTAAACCCAGACCAATCTAATGTTCCAAATTAATCATCCCCTTTACAGTACTTCTAGAGGCCAGAATACTTGTGCAAAGTGTGAATACTGCCAATCACAGTCCTACCTGCAACCTGATCGTACCTCCATAACTCCAGAGGTGTGTTTCTATGGAACAGAGTGCAGTCACTGAGAAAAGGTGTGTTCATAGACATTGATTTTAGCATTTGTGATCATGCAAAGATACCCACAAGTAAACACACTACTCACACAGGCATAAACATAAGGCATAAATACATGCATACATTTAAACAGACACATACATGCACTGCAGACACGCGCACACACACACATATAGGGATTACGAGGTTTATACACACAACGTAGACACACATGCACACTTCCCAAAGACCATTATCGCTGAACGTTTTCTATAATGCATTTCTCTTTGCTGTGTTCCTGTGGGAGGTGGCAGCACAATGCAGCTCTTATAAATCACCTGCCTGGGCCCCACAACTCCCCCTCCTCCCCCCCCTTATCAGTGCTGGCACAGGGGATCTCCCGGACGCAGCCTAGGGCTGGAAAATCCTATTACCCTGCAAATGGAAGACGCTGGGAAGGTCACGTCATTAATTACAGTGGAATCCAAATGCATCACTGACAGGCTTCAGTAGGCTCCCATGCAGCATGGTGTCTAACCCTAACTTACTATGTAAAGCCTTATCAAAGCTCACACCCCACACTACTTTATTAAAGATGACAAGATCACCTTATACACATTGTTTCTAATCCGCCTAAATTAACATACTAAATTACTAAAGAATCCCAGTGTAAATTCTGTCAAAAACCTGTCCTGATGACAGTGTAATATCAAATTGTAATCAAACTGTAGCACACAATAGCAGAAAAAGCATGCTAATAAATAGCAACTTCCCTCTTATTGGAGAAAATGCACATGAAGTGGTGTCAGCATTTGGATTTGTAATGTTCCCGAACAAGGTGTTAATATGCCGAATGTCTTAATAAAAATATCAAGCTTTGTAAATATGTAAAATTATAAATATGTAAATAGTTCCTTTATTTATTTATTAAAGCAAAAAATGTAAAAAAATTATTAAAGCAAAAAATTAATATAATGATCAGGTTGCTTCTTTAACATTTACTTCTTCCGAATGTGAATTGGTTCTTTGTATCTTTGTGTTAATTAATATCAAAATGCAAAATCAGTAATGATAACGTATTTTGAAGTCATAGGTTAAAATGGAGCTTTACATTTTAGTATATTTCATCTCCTGTGATATACATATTTAAAAATTCAAACGGAATTATGAGCAGTCATGCACTCATTCTCTCCCTAATCAGACAATCAGGAGTCATGGGCACACACATCAGCATGGCATTTACTCGAACTGCAAAGACGGGGACAGTGTTAGAAAGATGGCAGGTTCCTGTCTCTTGACGGTGGAGTGAAGGCATCTGCACATCTGGGAGGCGTCTGTGGAGGTGGGGGATACGTCAATGTCTGGACCTTGTGGGGATGGATTTCAGGATGGGGGAGGTACTCAGCTAGGGGTGTGCAGAATGTGAGGGACCCTCAGTGCCTCTCATTACTCTTACATTAAAACTAGTCATGGGGAAAATTGCAGTGGACTCCCCTCCCACTATGAGACCACCTGGACCCTTCTAGCCAGTGTGTGACAGCATGCCTAGCAGGGACTGTATCGCCATTCCAATCTCCTTCACCTCCTTTGATCTCTCCCAAGAGAGGCCCCAAAGCTCAGCAACTGAATTTATTCCAAGCCAGCCAACAGCATATATATTACAAAACCTCTTTTCTAGAAACGTCTGTGCAGATCACAAACAAACAAAACAAACAATTGTTGAGATCTGCACTGATGTCTGACTGAACACACACACACATACACACACACACATAAATATATA
>JAODKE010000043.1:33485959-33502292 GCA_026779605.1 Mormyrus hasselquistii
TCTGTGTCTGAATCACAGCAGGATAGACATACAATATCACAATCGTAGAAGTCTAACAGGATAGGTTGACTTCCATGTAGCTAAAATGTCATTTTATTGATTTAATTCACATTGAAATAACAGAAACAGCAACATATATTTACTCCTCTGCTAGTTCAGTGACCCTGCCTCTTCTCTTACAGCACCACACACTGACCCTTACTCAGACATCCCATAATAAAAAGGCATCTAAACAAAAGGCATTCCTTTGACTTAGTGTCCAGATTGAAGAAAAGACTGTTTCCATGAAATGGAGGACAAAATATTTTTAGGTATTGATGAATATGTACAGGCACAGACGACTTACTTGATATACAGCAAATGTTGATAAATCCCACATCACTTTTATTATTTCTAAGAATATTAAAGTGAAATGGGGGAAACATAGTGGAGTGGAGGAAGCACAGTCAGGCTGGTTTTGGCTAGATATGTGCTTTGATTCTGGACCTTGTGGAAACCAGCTATAAAGGCAGAGAATTCAATGCATTTGATTTAATGGAAGTTCTTTCATTTTCCCCGACCTTGGAGAGACTGCAAAGCAACTGCATGAAGTACATTTATATGCGACTTACTGCTGCCTGCAGCAATGACCTTAAATACACCCAGTGACAAAAGAGTCAGTTTGTCATTCTTATTATTTATTCCCTAAATGTCAGGATATTTTCTTGGACCAATCCCGGCTTGTCTTTTGTGACTTCCCAGCTGTTCCCAGACTGGCCAATAGATGGCAAAGAGGGGCATTTGGCAGAACAGAGAGAGCGAGACAGCCAAGTCACAGATGTTGTCATTTTTTTTCCTTTTTTTCCCTTCTTTTTTCTCCATTGGAGAAAAAAAACTGGACTATTCAGGAACAAGGCCTCAGCTGTTTTAGGAGATGGTCTCTAATGGATTCAATGTTCTCCCATTAATAATTTCTTTTAAAACATTTTTGAGGACGCCTACTAAAGGAAGGTTATTGGCAGCAAAACAAGATGAGGCAGATCGGCCAATTTTACAGCCTCCTGTCATGCTTGGGCTCCATGCTGATCAATTGGGCCCTGGGGTACAGAGGGTGGGGGGGCAGAGTACCTTGTACTTCTCAATGAAAACATGGTAGTGCAAGCAGTCACTGTCTCACAACCAAACTGTCTTAAAGCAGAGCCAAAATGCACCTGGAAAAAATAACATCTCACTTTAAAATTTAGAAATACAAATTGTTGGCACAGTGAATATGAGGATTTTAAAATGCATGTCCATACCCATATAGGTGCATGAGGAGCACTAAAAATAACGCAGTAAATTACTTCATTATATAAATCAGAAGCACCATTTTACTGTCATATATTTTATATCAGTTCTTTTTTTAATGTTATATAAAAATTACACATTTAATGGGTCAGGTTGGGAGTAACTAAAAAGATCCATAGATATAAATAAGATGCAGTGTCAAGGGACAGGCATAATGTATCCTATAAAACACCTTTCTAAATAAAACTGCAATGTCATAAACCTTCTTTTACTGCAGTTTTTGAATGATAACTGACTGAACGTTATTCATTTTTTGTAAGGTATTTGATCATAAAACCATAAAGGGACATCTTCCCCACCTATGAGGTAGATGGGAGGAGCTGAAAGACAGAAACAACCTGACACTGGTTTGGACAGCACACTTTGGACAACGCTTTATTATACTGCAGTGATGCGACGCTCTGGCACAGGCACCATCTCTTCGTAGTGGAGATTTCTTATAAAACAAACAAGGAAATAAATACTCTGCATATTGAGAGCCAGGCAAACAATACTTTTTGGTAAAAGTCAAAACGAACTGGAAACAGTGCCCTGATTTCTATACTCCTGGACAGTTTTGATGGAATGCAAAACGATACTCAAAGGATCTGCTGTCCGTGAAAAATTCAGGGTAACTGGATAGGCAGGGAGGGGACAGGTCCTGCAACCCACAACTCCACATCAGTCCTGTGGTCAGTGTCTCAGAGGTGCTCATTTTGTAAGGGGCTTGAAGTGGATAGGCTATTTATCCACACGCTACAGTTCAGGAAGGAATCGCCTTTAACACTAGCTCCCCTCCCCTCTACCACACAGCTGCTTCACCCACATCCTGTCCTGGGTGTGACAGAGGGGCACTGTAGCTGGAGTTACTGGCCAAGGAGAAGGGTGGGCTGGGCCCCCCACTGAAGACCTCCCCACCTACAGGGTGCAGAGGCCCTGGGAGGCCCGGCTCTGGGCTGGGCGTGTCTGTGTGTGACATCATGTCCGTGTACCTTTGGCTGTCCGACGGGTGGTGAGCTGACATGGGCCCCTCAAGGGGCCCCTGCGCTGAGCCAGAGATGTAGGTAGACTCTGCTGGGGACTGGGCTTGGGAAGAGGGGGGGCCATGAGGGAAGAAGTCGTAATTACCCCCGGGGCCATAGTAATCACCTGGGTAATCTGAAGAACAAAGGGATGGGAGGTCAGGGGTGTGATACACAGAAAGTAACATTTACGGAAAGTTGTAAACTTACACACTTTAGTAGTTTAACACACTGTGAAAAAAATAACTTAATTTTAATAAAAAGGTTCCCTTGAAAGACACACAATGCAAACACATGTACATACATGCATACACATAGTTCAGTGCATGTGGAAAGCTACTTGTGGCTCACAGACCTTCAGCAGACAGGTAGAACAAAGTGGCAGACTATGCAACCGTGCCACAAGCCCACTGCGGCCCAGGGTGAGCGCAGAGAGGTACGATAACGGGCTAATGAGCGTGAGCCCGCTCTGCAGCACGGCCTGGACTCCAGCAGCGGCGCCGGAGCACACACGCTGGCAATGACAACCACCCAGAGAGAACAGGTGAAGCAGCCCGGGGGTCTGATCGCTGCATTTCCACCGCTTTGGCCCTATCTGATTGCCAGCAGATTTCTGTTGTGCTCTCTGTAAATAAGAAGCGAGGCTTGAGAAACAGGCTGCACTATCAAAATAAATGGCGATGCTGAATGGACTGTGAGGGTGTTGTCACATTAAAGAGTGCAAACATGTGCTTTTTGCTTTGTGGATATGTCCCAGCGTCATTCTGCTTTGTTCAAAGCAGGGATAATAATAGGAAGTGCTGGTTATCTAAGTGACAACCTCAAAGTACATATGATGTCTGTAAAACAAATATTTACATGACATTTAAAAGTAATGCACACATAAATTTGAACACTGTCACACATTCAAGAACAGACTGACAGTGTAAAGAACACTTAAGGCCAAGTGTACAGTTATACAGTGCAGAGTGTTAGAGAAGTAATTGTACATAATATGCAGAGGATAAGAAACATATTATCATAGCTTGTGTACTGCTAATAAGTTCTGGCACTGAAACAGCAAGGAGCTAAACAATCCTTGTGCGATACTCCTTTACCCTGAGCTGCCTGGCAGTGCCAAGGATCATGAAGAATCTGCCTGGTCAATAGTCACCTGGCTCAACTTGGCATCAATTATGCTATGAATCACTGCATATCTATGAAAAATGAAGACCTGATTCCCCTCTTAAGAGATGGAAACTCCATAGTCAATGAAGCTGAAAGCGTGGACACTCATCCAGAGAGGGTAAATGAGGGCTTCACTGCCTACCAACCCATCGATAAGTCCCTCTTTCTTTATGCTTATGTACTGTGCACACCTGTCGTTAGACACGGAATCCACATGTGGATAAGATCACCTATTCATCTCTAAGAATCTCATTCATCCTGCCTAATTATTTCTTCACACCTTCAGTATCCCCAGTTCCAGCAATTTGTCACTTCATCTCCTGGTCTACTTCTCTCAGCCCAAGAAACGTTCCATCATTCTTTCTTTCCCTGCCTATGTCTCAACCACAATATTATTATTTACCAAACCTTGAAGCTATTTTGAGGACCAAAAAATGGCTCACTTTTAATCAAATCCTAAAGCAACACCTGCAAATAGCACACACAAGCAACATTTTTACTCCACAAAAAATAGCCAAAAATATACTTGCTGGATACACTGAAGTCACATGTTTCCATAAAGCTTTCTATTGAAAGAGTCACATTTGCATATTACTTACAGCCCACATGATAATTTTGTTATCCATCAACTTGTATACTGGGAAAAAAATTTAGATTGATATTTCCATCAGACCTCCATAAGATATGCATGGGTGAGCAAATCTATTCTTGAATGAGCAAAATAGGGGGTGGGATATAGGGGCTGTTACGTGTGTATGGGGGATGGGGTTAATATAAACAGCACACAGAAGAGCCCCCCCCCCATCCCCCCGAAAGTGACCTTCCATATGCTAGTAAGGCTGGGAGGCAATTGGAACAAATGCTGTCTGATGGTGCAACAAAAGACTGCAGCTGGATCTTACTGTACAGGAGATTAGGATAAAGAGGAAAAAATGGAACAAAGTAGAAAATAAACTACAAAAGAAAGCCCATATTGTGTGTTATTTAATTCTCCTACTGTATTTGTATTGCCGTACAATGTTAGGAACTATGTGATTATCAATATCAAAATTGAAAAAATTCTTTACTACAATATGTCAGATGTAGTTTACTGCAGAGTGACTACAGGCTTATAAGGCTATAGGACATGCAAGTTCAATGGTATCCCATCTCCCAAATTTTAGTTGCATTAAATTATAACTGCACATTTTTTGCTGCATCTGCTATGAAAATTTACTACGACCACTGTATACCCAGAATAATGCATAGATAGATTAATGTTCTGAAAGTTTTATGGCCAACAAATCAGTACAAAATTGTGATGTAATAAATATAAAAAATGGCTAACACTGTATTTATCATTACCATTTTATTTACCTCATTTTATTTATTTTCAAATTTGAAATGAATGAATTTATGTGAATGTGAAATTGATCGCCAGTGAAATGTACAGCTAAAAACACATTACATTTAGTGCTACTGACATTGCAAAGTGGCACGTTTAAGTACAGTTGACATTTTAGTACAGTTGAACTAAGTATATTTCTCAAGGGTACAACAACAGCGTCCCTCCTTAGATTTCACTTTGCACTAACCATGAACTGAGCTCATTAACTAGCTTCTCGCTTTTACTCTGAGCTGTAAATTCTCAAAACTAATTACTTTTGAAAACTTTACATAGCCAGGGTCATCAATCTGTTCAGAAAATTAGCTCTAACCCTAATATAATTATATTAATTACAGATTCATATGAGCAAATGTTAAACAATAAAATCTTAAACAATAAAATTTAAAATATATTACTTCAATAACAAATACTTTTATTGTATGGATCACTATGATTACTTTTTTAGTTTATTTTACATATAACAGTATTATAGTTTACGTATTAAATGAAACAGGATGTATTAATAGTATAGCTAATTATCAGACATCTGATCTAAATTCCCCAATTTTGATAAATCCTAATATTGATGAGAGCACTTGTTTTCCTCATGTTTATTAAGGTTTAGGCCAATATCATTACGTTTACAAATAAATAATATTTAACCATCTCCTAAGCCCCTGAGAGAGGCACCATAACAAGCACACATTCTAAACCTTTCGATAAAGACTTTTTGTTCCTTGTGCTGAGGTCGCAAAGGGATTTTCAGCAAAGTGTGAACACGGTCTGTCGCACAGCAGATTAAACAAACCCCCGACAGGTAGGGAGTGCATTCAGCTCTGTCGCCCCAGCAAATGCCACCGGGAGTCATGGCAACCATCCACGAGGAGGCCATGCTATGGTAGAAACACTGCTTCTTCACTGAAGAAAAGAGCACAGGGTGAGACTACAGCCATGGCCCGATTTTCCCTCCACAAGACAACACGGTCTTCTACAAACAACAACAACAAAAAAAAAAACACTTGTATATGTAATTTGTAGTACAGCTTGCATATATTTTACTATAAACAATGGCTTCAAATGATGAAAATGCTTTAACAATGAAATTACATGTGTAAATATATAAAAGTGTAATTTCAAGATTTTCAGTGGTAAGAATATTGCATCATTCCCTTCTGATCTCTATTTTGATTTCTATAAAACCCTACAATGCCAATAAAATGCAGCATAACTACAGAAAATGTTCCAAGAGGATAAGCTATAATAAAAGATAAACACAATTCAAGACGAATGTGCTTTTAGATACTATTACCTTACATAGATTGGTGAATTGTTTTTAAGCTTTTATTAAGTGATTCATGAAGTGTGCACCAACGAACAGGTTCACTGAGCTTTGCACATCTGCAATGACTCAAGATCATAACCAAGGGACTATGACTTTTTATTTTAGGAAGAACTGCAAAATATAAACAAAACATCATCTCAAAACTATAAAAACAATTGCAGTGAGCTGAAAGGGGTGTGCTCAAACATTGCATGTGATGGCTCAGGTGACAAGTATATGCATGTTAGATATAGAAACTTTTCAAAACATCAGGTTATGTGCAGCTGAGAGCAAGCTTGGGGATCACAGTGAAGGGCAGCCACTTATGGTGCCTTTAGAGGAGGGGTTTAAAGACCTTGTTCAAGGCCCTGTAGACAGATAACTATATTCCAGAAACCAGACTTGAACCAGCAACCTTCCGATCCCAGGCACAGAAGCTTAACCCACTAAGCTACACATCACCCCCATAGGGTCTCCTGCATAGTACCTGGTAGGGCCACTCTGGCCACCAGAATCACTTCCAGGGTAGATGAGTAGTGCTTTCAGTGAAGCCTTTTTGCACACCAATGTACTGCACTGAGCTGTAATTCCTGTGAGCTTTCACTGGCCATTCTCCTCTAATCTGTCTCATCAACAAGGTGTTTTTAGCCACAGAAATGCCACTGACTGGATGTTTATGTTAATCATACCATTCTCTGTAAACTCTAGACACCTAAGTCTAGATGTAGAGCAGTGGCTGTTTCTGAGATGCTGGAGATAGAGCAGCAACAATCACATCATGCTAGCTTGGATCAGTCGTCCAAGCCATTGTAATGTTCAGTCAAATAGTAAGTGACCTCTTCACCCTGTCTGTATTCTTTATGTCAGGGGTCTCCAACTCTGGTCTTGGAGGGCTACCATGCTGTTGGTTTTCTACCCTATCTGGCTTCTGGTGAGCCACACCTGGCCCTGGTATTTACCTGAGAACAGGTGTGGCTCATCAGAAGCCAGGTAGGATAGAAAACCTACTGAACGGTAGCTCTTCAGGACCGGAATTGGAGACCCCTGCTCTATGTATTCAACTGCAGCCAAACTTCTCAATGCTTGGAGGGGCAGGCTGTTTGCAATAGCAAGTTGGTATATTAAATAAACTGGCCACTGAGAGTATATGTATAAGTGTTTACTGACTCTATAATCCTTAAAATGAATCTCCATCATTGAAATGATGTATAGTAGCATTGCAGTCCACGTCTCTACATTACTACACAATTGTTTAGCAAACAAGTAAATAAAAACCACCTTGCATTTGTGTGAACGATTATTAAACCATTAATGAACTGTAATTAATCAATATATACAGCATACTGGGGGTCCTCGGATTACAACACAATTCCACTCCTGCTACAGTGACATAACCCAGATTTTCGTGTAAATACAAACACCCTTCTTTCTGATCTCTTTGCAATATCTAATTTCACTTCCATCGTGATGGCTTTCCTCTTCAAAAACAATCACTGTGTATTCTTCTGCCGCACGCAACCAAGCTATTTCGTCCACATATTCCATAAGTTCGACGCTAACTGCATAAGCTGAAACACTCACGCCTCGATTTTTTTAAGTTTTAATGGGAGTGGAACATCGTATGTCGAGACATCATAACCCAAGGACCCCCTGTATATCCAAAATCTTATATCTTAATCCTAATCAAACATTTGCTGAACAGAATTTGAAGAAGCTCAGGAAATCAGTGTGATATTCCCAGAGTCTGCCTCTCACAGGGGTTGCTGTGCAGTCGGCAGGACGTACCTCCATAATAACTGTATGGCCCAGAGCCCATGAGCTCTGCATCCTCCAGCCGGGAGCCCAGTGGACGCATTCTGCGTGGGCTTCGGAAGAAGGCATGCCTCCGGGCCCCGAGCGCGCTCAGCTGCTTCATCCGCCGCTCTTTAGATCTGCGGTTCTGAAACCACACCTGAAAGGTGAGAATATGGTCAATTAAGGACAGGCTGGCCAGCCCAAGCAGTCAGCATAACAGTAGTCATGTAGGGATAAAGCTGAAGGTGACGCATAGAGCAGACAGCTGATTAAAAATACCCACACGGCTATAGTTTAAATTAAGCTCCAGTCTGTTTGATTTTCACAATACACTTTTTGTTGTTCAGCTTTAACACCAGTCTTTTAATAAAGCTGTTTGACATTTGGGTCAAGCCACTAAGCAGAGTAAATGAATTCCATCCATTATCATTACGATGTTAACAACTTCAGAAACCATCAGGAATGGCACAGATGAAACGCATCAAGAGAGAAGAATACAGATCTCCACAGTTAAACAATTAAAAAAATTATTTTGCATTTCACTTTTCACATGCATGATGTCACTTTCCTGGCTGTAATGGCTAAATATCTATAAAGCTCTAGGTCTTGTAAAACAAAGAAAAAAGATTTCATTTCATCACATAGCTTCCACTTTTCTCAAAGAAACATCCAAGTCACTCTCATTTTATAGTGTGATTTGAATACTACAGGTTTAGTACATTACTGAAAAGTAGCACAATAGAAGCATATCCAGGAACTTGAACTTATCACCTTCAGGTTACCCACCCTATGGCCTTAACCACTAAATTACAAGCTGAGCTGTTAAAATTGCAAGCTTTATACTACAGCTGAACAGCACCATGCACCCAACACTGTTTTCAAACATTACATGAACAGGCCTGACAAATACTGCTTGAGCTCACTTCCTGGTCCAGTGAGAATACTGCATTACATGCCCAAAAAAGCTGGTGCAGTTAGGACTAGCATGGTTCAGTGAGACGTTTCACATTTCTCAGCTGGCTTTGTATGAGAAAGAGTTACTGAAGTTTTGCTTCCATTGTATGTGTTTATACAGAGAAACAGTCTGGAAGCTTCCCCAGGGCTGGAAGAGCGTGTGACATTTTGTTAAATAAATTCCTGTACAGCACAGATGAGACCAGCACAGGAGCCCTACTTAGCTGGGTATTTATGGACTAAGTCACTCAGTGACAATTGTTGCTAAATGGAATCACAATCTACTTCTACATGTCACATGCACACATATAGGACACCCCTATAAAGCAAAAACAGTCATTAGAATAATGCAAAAGCACATATATTGACAATGAACTTTTGCTTGTTGTGATTTTCCCCTATATACATACATATACAGCACAATGCATTCTGAAAGTAACTATGGAAGTATTACAAATTACATTCAATTAACCATGTTTCTCACTCTTTCAGCAGTACTGGCAAAGGTATTTCGTCTAATACTGACAGTCATTGATATTCATCTCAGTCATAAAAATACTTTTATATTTAAGCACAGTATAATTAGTATTGTGGCGTTCAGCTTGTCCAGTGACTGGCACATACTCATTCATGCTATTATGCCATGTTACACCATGGTGCTTCTAAAAATACTGTTTTGTGTGGACAGGGAGATCTGCCCTGGCACAGGTCACCAGACAGCTCTGCGTATTACATTACACAGAACAATCCCAGCATTGGGTGGAGCAATGAGATGGGAGTGAGAAATCTACTCTCACAATAGACTGCTGAATAAGTGAGTGATATTGAAATAGGAAACACTTTTAATTGACAGTGACCATAATTTGTTCCTGCCCTAAACATCTGATTATTGCTGTATAGGTTGTTTGAACTATGTAATCAATCATCAGCCAGGGGCTTAGTCTGAAGCTAGCTAAACTGAGCTTCAGGTAGCATAAGGTTCAAACGTTTTCCTCTTACCAAAATGCATCCGATACTATTTTTAAATGCGGCACAGCGGATGCGGTGTATTGCATTAGCTGTTCTGGAAATATGAAGTGCCTGACATTCTACGCTTGCGAGTCACATTGATTTTTTTTTTTTTAGATTTCCATACAAATCGTTCAAAAATATTTGAATCTAACTCTTTCATTTTGAGCAGGACTGCAACAACCTGAATTATGTTTGGCATATATTTACAAGACGATGATTAATGCAGTGAAAGTATATGTAACACACAGACTCAGGTGAGGATGTTCTGCCGAAAAGACCAATAAAAATATTATTACCTTTAATACAGCAAAACCCTCAGTTCAGCATTTAATAACACGTAAACATTCGGCCAGCCTACTGAGAAGAAAACATTAACCCAATTACAAGAAGACCATAAAGTCAACGAAATATCTTTAAATGAATAAAATAAAATAATGATTTTGCATCCCTCTTCAACAGTTGTAATAAAGTGCGTTAGTGAAATATAGCGCTAACATTGTATTTGCGGGAAATAAGGTTTTAGAATAATAGATTCATTACTTCAAAGTAAATTATGCACATATATGCGTACTACTGAATGATTAATGCTTGAAATCAAATATTCCAGCAAAAACATATCGCAACAAAAGTGATCAACTGAAAACATGTCCGCGCATTTAATTTAGTGTAAGTTACTTTCTCCATATAGGCCTAAAATAGCATTTGCAAAAATATTTTTTACCCCATGATTCACATCAGGGAACATATGCCATATATATGTTTTACTGGCTTAGCTTAAAACAAGCACAGCAAACATTAGTGATTTTTTTCGTTACGTGTGGTTACGCATTTCATTGCAGCACACCAACTGTTCATGGCAAAACAAATTAAGCTGAAGGTTTTAAAGTCCCTTTAAAACATGCAAGTCCCAAGGCCAGCTACAGAAAATATTGCACTTGACAAGATGCAATTAAAATGAAGCCTTCACGTAACAGGTAAGAAAACGGCGTTCCCATACCAAGGGCGCAAAATTAAATTGTGTTTCCTTTTACAAAAAGTTCCTTCTGAAAATATGCCCACTGTTTAATAAATATAGCAGTTATTTTTCTTTTTAATGTTTTAATTAACAAGACATAAAGAGTAAATCTACGCCACACAAATACCAAGTTGTAAATAAAGACGCATTTTTGAATTTACCATTTGCAATAAAATCAGGCCTACTTTAACACAATGTAAATATGTAAATCACCGGTGCGATTTTTAAAGCGACTAGTCGGGTACTTTGTTTTAGAGTCAGCATAAGAAAAAGGAGTCATTAACCACGTGAAAATAAAACAGATAGATAGATAGATAGATAGATAGATAGATAGATAGATAGATAGATAGATAGATAGATAGATAGATAGATAGATATTTCAGTTAAAACTTGCTTGGATAAAATGCACATGTTGGACGGTTTTCATTAATGCTCGAAATATCGATATCGTACCTGGATTACTCGCATATTTAAACCAGTCTCCTGGGCTAGCTGCTCCCGGATGTGCCTGGTTGGTTTAGGCGTAGCAGCGAAGGCGGCCTTGAGGGTCTCCAGCTGTTTGGCTTTAATGGTGGTCCGAGGACCTCTCCTCTTGGTACCAGAGTTTTGCTCTTCGTTCTCGTTGTTATTCGTTTCCTTATCCGAGGAAGTTGAATTGTCAGTTTCTTTCGTGTCATCATGGATTGGATCTTGGAGGTCCGGCGATAAGCTTCTGTCGGTGCACGATGAAACTGTGAATTGATAAAGAATACGTCACCAAGTACCAAAATGTCTAATTTTAAGTGCATGGAAGTTAACAGGCGCACATAAAACAATAAATTATCTGATTATTAGTATTTGCCTAACCACCTAGGCCGATAAAACAGATTAAACGGCCATATAAGATAGACCGCCACGTTTTTGAGCAATTCTTTTCCCAATTGTAGTGGAATTTCTCTCGAGTTCTTTACATTTCATATTCGGATTTATAATGCGCTTCCCGGTGTAGTTCAGGCTTTTTGTTGTTTTGTGATTCTGTAGTTATACGCAAACATTAATTAACATAAATTAAATTAATTGAGAAAGATAGAACACATTATAGCAACATAATTATTCTGTATTAGGTCGAAATATAAAAAGAATATATGCACAGAAATACCCTAACACATAATCACCAATATACCATTGGATCTATCTATCTATCTATTAAATTTAATTGAATTAATTACCAGTGTCAAGTAGCTTTTCAGGAAACAGATCCTGGCCAGGTTTTTCGAAACCATCTTAACGCCACGTCGTTCGTAAGTTCTACCTTCAGTCGTCTCTTAACGTTCCAAGTTGTTTCATGAAACGTTCTTAGGTAAGTACATCCGAGCCTCTTTTTACTGTCTCTCATCGCCGTTACCGGCTCATACTGCTCATTTAAAATAACACTAATTGTTAAGGGTACAGTTTAACAACCAAACATCACATAACTAAATAAATAATTGATCCATATGATTTTGTCTCATACATGACTACAATCATTAGGTTTCGTTCTTGCGCTTTGAATACGCAGCGAATGGGCCTCAGTAACGCGCGGATTCGAAATGAAAGATAAGGAACGCCCTGTTTATTATGTATTTATTTATTATTTGGGAAGGAAGTGGGGTTCTATATTGGAGTGGACTTGTTCCCCCAATTTCCTGGAGTGCACACACCTCTATGTGTGCCAAAGTCACAGTATATGAAAACTTTGGTTCATGAGATTCATGAGTCGACACTGCAGGCTCATCTACATGTAAACAATATATTTTACCCCAAAATGCAGCCAGGAATAGTCCTTAGTAGTAAATACTGAAGCGCACAGGGTATGTTAAGACAGTAACGCAACTTTTCTTTCGACTATTGTGCTCTTGCTCCTCCCGATGTCAGTGACATGGAGATATATTGGTGCACGCGGGTGTTTTATACAACAAATAAAAATAAAATGGTGATACTATAATCTGGGGAGGCGGGTTCGTGCACCCAGTCGTCGAAAATCATATTTACAATTGCATGGTTCAAGTTGTTAATTTTGTTATTTTTGCATTTTATTTTTAGGTTCTCCCCAGTTTTGAGGAATGCCATATTTTGAAGCATTCCTGTAGTATTACGTTCATAAAGAACATCACATTCTATCAAGCGGCGGTCAAGCAATCAATCAATCAATTCTTGAGCCATCGATGTGAACCAATCAGGTGCTTCGACGCCTATTAAGGTCGCACTTAAGAAGCTCTCCCTTTAGCAATCTCGTAAGAGACTGTTCGAGAAACATAGTTTGAAGAACAATACCTTTCATAATATATGTCTTTAGAGTCTTCATTATTGAGAAACTGGGCCCAGAGTTTTAATTATTATACGTAATAAAGTAATAAAATTAAAACACTTTATGAATACTGCTCTGATGGCACATGCTTAATCTCTATTCTAAATATGCGAACAGTATATTTGAAACAGAAAAACAGGCAATTGCAATATTACGCATATTACGCTTTCACTGTTCAGCAGATTCAGATTCAGAATACTTTATTGATCCCTGAGGAACTTATGTGGTCACGGTTGCTCCCGGACAGTAAGAAAACGACTAACAAGTTGAAATACCAATAACCAATAACATGATTATACTTTTGGTGTTTCTATTTATACAACAACAACAACAACAATAATAATAATAATAGTAATAATACTGCGTTGCATAGAATATCTAACCCTATGTCACTATACCATATATCAAAGTAAACAGGTTCACAAAGGCATTTGAAACTGTAGGCCTAATTATTTATTAATTTTAATTGTTGCAAGCATCTTTTCACTGGACTGCATTTTTGACTGATTAAGAATCTTTTGAACGATTCATTGTAATAATGTGTATATTTAACATTTTTACAAGGCGTATGTCTTTATAGATTTGTTTTGGATATTGAGTTTAGCAAAGTCAAATGACAGATAAATTTTACATAGGTTTGGTATTAAATCAGTGATAAATTATAGCAAGTATTAATATGGGTTGGATGCAAATGCATGTTGCCTTCATGTAACACATGTTTTATTATAATTTTCATTGGATTAATTCCGATGTATTTTAATGATATTATATAAATAGATTTTAAAAATTAAAAACAAAATCTGTTTTCTATTATCTGCATGTAGACCTGACAAAGTCTCAATCAGATATGTCAAATAATCTCGCGTGGTGGGTCGTTGTCACATGACTATATGTTAATTTTGTTTGGTTGTTAAAATCTAAACCGATTAACAGCATGAGACTGAATTTTCTAAGTAGTACCAATATACTGATCGTATGCATTTAACATTATTGAAATATTTTTAAGGTCTTGCCTGATAAACTGATTCAGATTCTTGTTTTGATGTTTCTTTTATGAGGAGCTATTCTGAATAATCCCGCACGCAGTTTTGAAGAAAAGCTTGTAAATTTAGAATTGAAAATAGGTTTATACGTTTTGAGAATGACGTACAACCATTTGAGTTCAAATCTTATCTCTGTAATATTAATAAGGTACGTATAGCTCTTTACGATATAGTGTGATCTCAGAAACTTTCACATATCATTTCCGGGTTGTATCTAAGATTAAATAATAATAACTATTATTATTGATGATGCAGTTTTATAGAACGATAAAAGATTATAAAAAGAATAAAAGAATATAGAAATTAGTTATCGACATATAATTAGAAAACGTTAAGTAGGAGTATAGAGAGTTGTAGTTGCTCCTGATCCCGTGCCAACACTGGTCACGTGATATCACTTGTACTACTTTAGATTGCAAGCCAAATGGAACGGAGAATTTATCCCAAAATGTGCGGTTACGTATGAGACCGGACCTGATACACTGACCAAGTAAAATAAATGGATTCCAAAGTATAGACACAATATTGCGCTTGGCGCGGAGTTAAACTAATCCACAAGAACACAACTGCATCATGCATATTACTGTAGAATGTTAAGATCTGCATATTTTAGCTCTTTCCACATAGCGGAACTGATCTGCATAGTGCACATTTAAACATCAATTAAAATGACCTGAACGCTACACTGATTGTTTAACCTAGAAAGCAAGGGTAAGAAGAGCAGAAAATCACTGTCCATGGTGCTGATTGTTCGGATAAGATTATGCATAAAATGTTAATCATAGAACAGCACTTAAAATCAGTACAAAAATAACAGAATAAACAGAATTTTAGTTAGTTCCGTGTGATTTGAAAAATCAAAAACAAATGGCTAATTGTCGTTACAATGCACGTTTTGGACGGTTTTCATTACTGCTCGAAATATAGTTAGTACTGGAACAAAATATAATCTAGCAACATTTTTTACCCTATTTTCCGTATTTTTTTAATTATATGGAAACTTTTTTTCATTCCTGAAAATTGCAGACCATCAGCGGTAATAAATACATTTGTATCCGCGCATTAAACGAGATTTTAAGTAAAGGAGTGATATATTTTTACTGGTTGACCGTAGTCTTTATATCACATTGCCTATATCTCCGCTGAAGATAATAAAAAAAAATATTTATGGTTATTAAAATATTTAGGTCTACAAAGTTGTAAATTTTCACGTACAGTGTAAAAGCCGGTCACCTTTACAAAGCAAAATTGAATGTACTAGGCCTATTGTCAAGTCAGTAAAGTTTTTTTTAATAAGATTTTTTAATCTAACATTTCTTGTTTATTCAAATGGGACAAGTTACTTTGGACATGTTACCCGGCACCACTGTGTGCGTGACAATGTATGTATATTTTCATGGCAGTCATTAGTCATGCATTAAAAAGATATGCAAGTAATATGGAATATCTTTACCTGAATTTAAACTGACTTCTTTAATGGCGCTAGTATTCAAGTAATCTTCTTTACATACAAACTTGTTTTCGTCTATTATGTACAGTTCTTCTCCAGTGGATAACTGCTTGTTGCAAACCATGCAGGTAAAGCAGTTCAAATGAAACACTTTGTTCCGTGCTTTTCGAACCAGGTCACTAGGTGAGATACCTTGGAGGCAACCTGCGCATTTCGTGCCAAATCTCCTGAAATTAAAAGGAGGGAAAAGGTCAGAATATGAAAATAGAAATAAAATAACAAAACAGATAACCAGACGCCCCCCGAATTTATAATAGGCCTATCGCAATTTTAGTTATTAAAGAAAAATAATAAATGAAAACAATTACTCGGCCCGTTAATTTAAAATGGGGGCTGCAATTCTACTTTGGGTGAAAATGGCCGATATTAACAGCTCTCCGGTAGATTAGACCTCTTGTATTCAGACTGCAATTGCGATGGAAAAGCTGTGGAGAGTCCCCGCATTTACATTTAAATAGCCAGGATGTAAGAAAAACAACTGTTTCGCCTGTGCAGCAGT
>JAODKE010000043.1:33502319-33522540 GCA_026779605.1 Mormyrus hasselquistii
CAATGGTGAGAGATCTAAGTTTGGCTCAGTTTTCGGCTCCAGGCTGGTTCTAATCCTGTCTTGGAGATCAGAGGTGAGATATAGATATTTAGATATCTCTCTATATTGTTACACCAATGAAAAATGTTACATGTATTAGGGTTTATTAGTATAAAGCAGGGGTCATCATCTTCGATCAAAATATATTTTTTTTTCGTCAAAAGCTTTTGCCACGGGCACAGAGAAGCTTCTTGCAAAGAGCACGTCTGTCCGTATACGGGCAGGTTGACGATCCCCGGTTTAAAGTTACAATTTGCGTGGTAAATGCCGTAGTCCCATCTAAAAATGCGACTTTTTATTTAATATAGACCTAGTTGTTATGAAAAACTATGGCATTTTTTACAGCGCACAATTTACGACCTCAGGCTAATGTTATGGACCAGAACCAGAAGAGGAGGGGAATGAAAATAACATTTGCTTTTCATTTATTAATTATGTACTAAACATAACCCCAGATTTAATACGTTTGAATTTCACGATCAGTGTCGATAAATAAAGCAACCGTGTGAAAGCACATTTTTGGGTTTCTGCCTGAGCTCCCTTTAATCATCTGATGGTTGTCTATCAAGATTTCCCTGCCAAACAGATTATTACCATCTTGACAGAATCCTACAAATTAACACGACAACACAAACGTGTGCAATTCACAAAAAACGTATTAGTGACAATCAACATATAAAATCGGGGAGAGTGCAGGATTAGAAAAACTGCAAACGTTTTATTATGTAAAACCATTGAAATAAAATAAGATGATATTGTGTAATTCGCATTTACCGCTTAATAAAATGCAGAGAACATGAATTAAGATACCCCGATTTACATGCAGTTTTTAAAAAACTATTAAAAGAGTAAGTACTGTTACTTCCGTAGTGCTATTTATTTGTAGTTGTTTCTAAAACAATAAAATTAAAAAGCTTACTAAAATATATAAATATTTTATATAATATTCAATCATAGACGTTGCATTAAACGTGACGTGAAACACATAGCATGCGGATAAGATTCTCCTTTGAAAAAAATAACTTTCATTAAATAATACATATTTCATTAAATATATAACTGGGATATAGTTGCGTACATTATAAGAATATATGACAAGATTTTGCGAATAATTAAATGATATAAATTCATTCAGCTGTTGCCTCATCCCAAATCCAAACACTGTATCACAATGCAAATCTAGTTGCGAATTCCTATTTGCAATGGGACAGCACGGCTTCTTCTTTTCAAAAGCACCTGGAGATGGCCATTGGAGAAAGAGATAGGGTCTACTTACACAACAAATAGACACATCGTGGACATTATTGTTTGCAGATAACAGGCATTGTATCTATTCCCTACCGCGCTTATTGAGATTCCGAAATTGATGGTCCTCTAACATGATGGTCAAGGCCGACAATCCCATCACAAAGGCTTTAACACTCCACGTCATTAAACAATTTGGACAAATTTAACATTACAATTGCAATTACAATACAAAGATAATGATCTTGTTAGATTAAATAACTACAGATTGCATTATCGACTAAAAACTAAAAATATCTTAAAAATATAGGCCTACATTTATTTAAAAACCCTAAATGTGTCCGAAACTGGTAACAACATGTTATATTTTACACGATCTGATACATTTTGTTTGTTATTAAATTATTAAATTAAAATTCAATTTCTCCGTGATTTCACATCTAACTGCCATGTATTTATACTAGTAAATACAAAATTATTGCTGCAACCACACTTTATTGTAAATGACATTTCCTCAAAAATAAAAACAAACGTTGTCAACGTGTAAAATGTATCTCTGTTTTTATTGCTCAGCACCAGTGTAAATAGCCTAAAGCTCAAACAATACAAATATTAAATGCTGAAAAGTCAGATTTTTCAAAAGTACGCAATTATTGGTCTACTGTTCAAAAAGATCAACAGTTTGTAGCTTTACCTAACCTAATGAAAATAAATAGTCAAAACACACAATGAAAACTTGTTATATTTATTACATTTGAAAAACAAAGCAAATTGTGAGTGTCTTAGCAAAAGTTGAACACAAAGAATTCACTATATTCCCACACAAAACCAAAAACGCCTTACCTGAAAAAGTCATTTTTGCAATACAGCTTGCCATCCCTGGAAAAGCATTTTTCAGTCAAATTGCACTTGCATTCACAACACTGCACGCACTTGACATGCCAAGCACGGTCCAGCACGTTTAGAAGAAAGCGGTCTAAAATGGGCCGCTCACAACCCGCGCAGTGCACCATTATACTGCTACCCTGGAGAGGGACCAGTGCCGACCTTCCGGAAGGGGCACTGCTGTCCGGACCGGGGCCACACGACTCTGCGTGGAACAACGTCTTGACTCTTGAGGAAGACCACAGCAGAACAAATCTTTCTCCCCCTCACTGCGTCTCCTGTGCCAGCATCTAGTTGATGACCGCCTTTGCCGATTAGAACTCAAATTGATTACCCGAGTTTTCTCACTCCTGTCTCCTTTTAGCCATTATCCAGGGAAACACCAATTGTGTTCTTCCCGTTTTGAAGGTGAATCTCAGGAAAGTTATTTCATGCTGACACAGAGGTATAATTTGGAAAAAAAATCATTCCTTTTTCTTCTTGTCCTTGTCTCTGGTTTTCCCCTTCACCTCACCTCGCCACTATTCTCATCGCTGTGTACTAGATTTTGGGTAATTCGCGCATCCTTATTCAGATTTGGTTACGTACTGGGTCACGTTTGGGTACAGATGACCAATCAGAACAGAGTTGTCATGGCAACTCTTTTAATTTATATCACGTCTAAACAGACTTAAAGTCTGCACGAGATCTGGTGACAAACAATTCCTTAAATAATAAAGGTTAACGATTTTTTGAAAGAGATTAGCTGTTTTAAAACGATAGCCTAATATATTTATATTGCCATAAATGTTATCGAGATTTTGCTGAAAACACGAAATTCGAACAAAGCGCCTAGATTTTTTTTATTCGAAATTTTGATATTATGGTTACATTTGTCCAAAAATGGATAGCTTCAGAAATAATAGCTTTAGTGTAATGTGCTAAATAATATTTTTATGATAAATATCTTAAAAGAAAAATATTTTGCTGTTACGAGTTTGAAGGGAAACTTCTGTAACCTCTGGTGTCCTGGGTTAGTGTGAGTCAACTGTCTTTCTCGTATATGTGGAGTATCTTGCTCGTTGCATAATCGATATAAAGCGAAAAGCAATCTACTCTCCAATCCCCCATCGAGTAACACTGGCTTTGTTATACAGACGAGTTAGTTGCATACCAATCAGATAGACACTGTCTCTACTTTTTTAAAAACAATACAATGGGGTGTTTTGTAAGTATTAGTTGACATAAACGGGCCGACTAACACCTCTAGAAACAGTAGGCCTGTTTTGATTAATGTTTATTATATGTGACTTTAACTATTATGGTTTGTATTTTCAGATTGGATAGTACATTTAACTTAAAATTAAACGAGCCCTTTATGACTACATTGGCCGAATAATAATAATAATAAGAAGAAAAAGATGTTCATAGTTCGCCGGATATTCCAGGTTTATCATATTTATTTAAAATTTTATTCTTCGTTAGTATTGCTGCTTTATGTTCGAAGATTACTCCGGTAAGGTATATCAAAAAGCAAGCAGTGTTTGAAAAGACGCTTATAGCGATTTGTAGCCTATGAAGAATTCTGATGTTGGCCTTAACTTGACTGATAATAAAACGTAGCATAGTTGCTGGCAGCGCGTCACAAATGCTTTTGTTATACGATATTTACCGGGAAATGGAAAGGCTTAAGAAGGTAGGGCTTCCTCTTTCAAGGGGAGGGTTTGACATGTGGTTCAACAAAGTAGCCGCTAATGGATGGGAATTGTAATGTTTAGTTAATCGTTTCATTAGCTGCGTTAATGAGAACCATACGCAGACCTGAGCCGGTTGGTCGTAATGTCAGTGACCATGCAGTGTCAAGGCCGATCAAATAGCAAGAGCAAACTGAGAAACTGCAGCAAAGATGGGGATAGAGAACCGTTATCATCGACATTTGTTTAGTTGATTATTATCTATCCACATTTTACACATTTTCGTTGCATGGAATGGGCTTATAATTTTTGAAATTACAAATGAGTGAATATCTAACCTGAAACATGAGTATATGAAAAATAATGTGTATAATGTAACATACTAGATGAATTTTCTCGAAACGTTATGTAAAGCAAGATTCGGGCTTGGATGTGTACCTTGAATGGAAACCTACGACAACCTGAAATGCCCCATGGTACGTCTGCACTCAGGATGAGTCCCAAATTAATTCTACTTCGGGATGCAATGTTGAGAACTTTTGAGACGGACAAAAAACATAAAGAGTTCAGTCTTTATTATTATGTATGACAAACATTGAAATTCCATTTTTGCAATAGACGACCGGTAATGTGAATATGGTTAACGCATTTATTTTAATGGTGTGTTTGTTTTTGTTTAATAGAATGTTAAATCTAACTATTTTATTCTATAAGTTATTTTGTGACTTTCGGTTGTTTATCCAAAACATCGTGAATAGATGGACGATATTGTAGTGCTGGATCATATGAAACGATTTCATTCTGGAGTCTGTAAAATTGTGGTTTTACAAAGTGATTTTTTCCTTCTTCATGGATTAAAATTACAGTGTTTAGGAGGAGAAAACTCGAAATATTGTGACACCACAAAGAGCTAAAGAGTCAGGTTCTGGGTCGGGGGAGGGGGGGGTTATTTACACTTTTTTTTCCCAAACACTGGAATAAAATTCGGCGCGCAACACAGACAATGCCTACTTAGTCCTTGCCTTCACAGAAAACGTATCTGAAATTTTCCTCCTAATATTTTTATGAGTCAAATTTGACTATTTATATGCATTATTGGCATGATTATTAGGCTACTCTCTCCCTTTAACCGAAGCGGAAGAGCACATCTCGTTTGCTATCAGCACAGTAGACGATGTAGCCTACTGCAGGCTTCGACTAATACAATGTTTTTCACACTTCTTTCCCACTCGTTACTTATTTAGCTGGATGAACTGACTGACAACCTATTAAAGTCAGAACCTGTGATTTATTTACAAGTATAATGTATTACAAGAAAGATAGCTCCGCTCAAGAACAACAGGGTTGATACGAATGCAACTTCTTGAAACCTTCTATTTATTTCCAAACCATTGTACTACTTGCATGTATTTGTTTACTATTATTGTTGCGTGAAGTACAGAAGCTATTTAATTTATATTATTTTAAAATAAAATGTTATAACAAATACGACATATCTGAAATGTCACATAAGGTCATCATTCACGTTGTTTAAAATTTGTTAATGCATTGCCTACATAAATGTATTTTTCTTAACATCAAATTCACATATTTTTTTGCAAGAATAACATAATTTCTTCAATGACAATTAGGCCTACACGTATTCGAATACTTGAATTCAGTTTGTTGTCCATTCCAACAATTGAAAAACATGAAACCAAATTTGTTTCCATTATTTCTGACGGATTTTGTCTATAATGAATCATCCTTCCATTTTTATTCTGTTAGTATGTTCGTCTAATGCCATACCTTCCAACATCAGATTTACATTGCGTATCGTTGTACGGCTCTTAGACATATACCCTCTATTTATATGAAATCTGTATTCTAATATTGCACCGTCTTCTCCAGCAAAGGCAACATATATACACAATGGGTATTGCATCATTTAACGGTATTGAATTGTCATATAGGCCTGCGGACTCGCCTCTTTACTACTTAAGATTTTACTCGGAGCTGCGACGGTGTTAAACGTGGGAAGATAATACGGATTTATTAAATCAATTAGTAAATCGTCTGATTAATGACAGTGCATGGTATATCCGCGCACCGAACAGATTTTGCGACTAAATATTAATTTTAGTCGGATTTCTGAGGAGCTCTGTCGATCCAAGGAAAAAAAAGACATTTTAATGATATTTATTAATTGATTGATTCATCAACTTCTTGTTACAGATATTACTATTTTTGATTGTGTATAACGTTTGTTATATATTGATTATACAGAAAAAAATAATGTAGGCCCACAACTTAAATTTGATATTGCAGTAATCTTTAGTCTTATTTTCCTTTATATTATATTTAGTATCAATATTTTAAAATACATTAACAATAATAACGAAAGAAATATGGATCCAGGACCACTGGTGCTTGGATCTCTAAATTACAGCAAGAACAATGGTATTCGAGGCCTAGTAGTTGTGTTTGGCTACATGAAGGTGGGAAAAGAGGCGGAGTTATGTTCATAGTTAGGGTTGTTGTTGTCCAATACGGGCACAGTGCTGTTTTAATTCCTTATTCAATAAAAAACTAATAGATATATAAACATTTATATAAACCCTGCAATTAAATTCAACTTTGTACTCTTTGAACTCTCTCATGCAGTCTTGGTGAACAGATAATGAATGATAACTAATACTTATTTAATGCACTTCATATTCAGTGAACACATTCACAAGAATCCTGTTACTATCTGACAGGACGAAGTACGAAGCAGCACATACCAACAGGCAGTAAGGCGTGTGATAATTGTGTAAATTAATTCGAAGGGTTCTCTTTTAAATTTACAGAACAAAGAGTCAATCATATACTATGCGTTACTTTAAATGAGGAAAAAAACTTACAAACGGATAAAATAGCAGAATTAAACATGCATTAAATTTAAAATAAAAGAAATAGAAAAGTTGCAATACATTTCATATATCATATTTTCATATTTCCATTCATTTTATTTTGTTTTATCTAGTTTACACACATACAAACAGTTTAAGATTCAGGTAAATCACCTTCTGTTGATATTGAGATCGATAGCTTCATTTTTTCTTTGTGGAGGTGTGAAAAAGTGAATCTGCATAATAAAGAAGCTACGAATTTGCTTTCGCCAGGGGATGCCGTTGTGGTTGTTCAGAAGAAAAGGGAAGCCCGCGGCGCTGAGCGCTCGCCTTTGCAGACACTGGCGGGCGCGTTTAGCCGTCAGCTCCCTCAGTCACTGGGACCCACCTGACATTATTTATCCCATGCTGTAGATGAGGACGTTTTACTTAGGCCTATATAGCAAAGATTGCCGGAGGTGACGATGTCGTGAAGCAGATTCTCTGCCAGGGGAATTTTACCACGGCATAGGCTGTATCCTAAAAATATGGCATGAACACATGTAGATATATAGTAAATATCCACAATTAATATAAATAAGTACAAAGACATTCACGCTGGTGCACGTTCTTGTTGAATTTAAGAAAAACAAAGCTAACCCTGCACATTAATGGGAAATCATAGGCATAAGTGGTGCAATCATTTATGCACCATGCGCCTATTGCCCCAATACTGTTGAAAACGTCGCAGTATAATCTACAATATTTTATAAAAAACAATAATCGTAATAAAATATCAATTGCAAGATTATTACTACTACATACAGTTACTTGCAGGCTAATAATTATACTTGATTATACTGTAAGTATTAATCTTCCCAAAACTCAAAAACCAAAAAAGTTGTTCATGCTAAATTGTTGCTGTGCTAGTTACGCTTCGCTTCTTTCCATTCTTTTCATACTATTAGCTTGGTACTCTGTGAATTTTACCTTCCCGTTGTTTTACACATTTTCAAGACAAGCAAGTAATTCATAATTTGTTAATGATAAATCTAGGTATAAAGACTAATTTGTATATTTCGGCACAAATTGTTTTAACAAAGGTGTCTATGTTGACAATGGCTTATTCACAACCTCTTGGAAACTGAACATATGGACCAGTTCGCCAACCCATTAATTTGTAGTCTGCGCCTATTTGCATTTGTTCCGATGTTCGATTTTTCTACAAATGCATATTACACAATATACAATTCTCCCTATTTCTAAATCTATCCATCGTACATTAGCCTCATTTAATTATGCGAGACACAGGCGATGTTAGAAAATATGTGCCTTGTCCAAGGTGCTGAAATTGGATGTTTTTGTAGACAGCTGTAGCAGGAACGTAGTAATCAACCAGAACCCTCAAAGTGGCAGCTTTTTATCTGCTATTTATTGCATCCTAGGTGCTTGTGATTTAACCAGTAATTCGGAACCTTTCTAATCAACCACACAATCAGTTCTCAAGCAGTTTTACTTTAAAAAATTATATCAAATATATTTATTGAATCAATATAGTTATTTCAGAATTATTAGGTCAAACCATTTTAATTTGAGGTAAATCATGAACATTTCATATTTCATCAGTAGAATTTGAAATCTTAAAAAAATATATATGTCAACTTAATAACAATGAACATAACTACTGATAGTAGCCAAAACAAAAATGACATTGTATAATGACAAGAATTGAAAGAGATTGTGCAAAACAAACTTTAAATGAGTGATTGAATCAGTTTTCAAACTAGAATGAATGATATAGACTATATAAAATGGTATTTGTAGTTAGATAATAATAGGATATTTATATAATTAAACTTCAAATCTCAGTTGTTTCTTTACATTTAATAATTGCCTAAAGATGAGACATTTCAAGATTACAAATGATAAAGCTAATCTTACCACTTCTCACTTTTATTAGTCTTTGAGTTTTAACTTTTAACATTCAGCTGCAGTATTTTAAACAAAAGGTACATACAGTTTATACAGATGATGTACACCTGTATGAATAAAATACATATAGTACATTTTGTGTATTTTTGAACAATCATTTATAATATTTAACATAGTTAAATAAGTTACAGTTAAAAGTGTTAGACAGAGAAAGGGATAAAGAAACAAAGGAAGTCAGTTTGGAGAAGAGAAAGACACAGGAAGAAAACAAAAGGCAATTACTGGCAAACACTGACCCAGAATGAGGAGCAACATGAGTCATATAGATGCTTAAATGAGTGGAGCTGGTGGCAGAGCTACTGAAGGCACATGCAGAGAAGATACCTCACTCAGTTTTAAGCTCCTTAACTATTTTTCCTTTTCCTTGTTATAACTGAACAGAGTGTTTCTCCAGATTTGTTTTGTCCATGAGCTTTTCCAAAACTTCTCCTGTAATAAAGACTTCTACTCTCTGCGCTACTTACTAATTATTTAGTATATCTCAAAGGCCTTCATGGAACAGAAATAAAATTTGTGACAAGTTGGTGTAATTATTAATCTTAATTGATTTCGGGAGCAAGTTGACTTAAGTGTCTCCACACTACTTAGAAGTGATTCAGGAGTTTATTCTACGTCCCAGAGTCTAACCCAAGAACCAAGTAAGAAAGACAGCAATAAGGACTACTTTTGGATCAATATACTTTCATTTTCGGTCTAGAGAGTTAGTTATGTGCACTGACTTAGTAATTGAACATTATGGGTTCTGAAATACAATACTTTAACTCCAGGAAAGCAGCAGTAGATTGTTTTAACTTACATATTCAGGTCTACATGCAGGGAATGGAGTAGAACTAGTTTACAGACAGCTGTCCATGTAGGAGGCAGATGGAGGGGAGGGGATACAGGGTGACAGAAGGGCAGATGGGGCTACATTTGAACCAGGTCACATCAGGAGACAAAGTATGCAATTCCACAACATAAAATTATGCCCAAGACCAGCGAGATTCCTCAAGATGGAGCACAAAATGCAAGTCATGCCTTTCCTTTGATTTTATTGGCCAATTCAATAAAGGCAAATTAATCAAAATCATGTATTGTGCTCTTAGTATGAATACATATTGTGGTCCTTGGCTGGCAGCTTCATGCCATTCTAAGTTTGTGTTTTGTCATGACTTAGTAGTAAGAAATCAAATCGGAATTAGTATTGATGTTTAATACAAATGTCACCATATAGAAATGTCAATAGGCAGAATACATGTGCGATATATAATGATGTACATGTACAGTTGACCTTGAAATTAGAAATTCATTATTTGTAAAGAGTAAAAAACCGACGTCAAATATAATTTCCTATGTGACATGTAATAAATATATGCATATCAACATGTTGTGAAACTATAGATGTAGCCTTCTAATTCGTATTTTTTTATTGTCTAAAATAACGGAGTATAATCTTTTTAATGATGTATGTTACAACATAACCAAATAGACCCTCCAACTTTCACATGGTGTACAGGCCATTCAACACCAGCATGCCCTCTGGGAAATAGGCTTGAGGCCATTTTCAGAGGCTTTGACACATACGTAAAATGATGAGGATGAAATTAGCATGGAAACGTTTCCTTGATGACCATCGGTGCCCAGCGGACTGCACTGTGCAAGGCTTTGCTCCTTGGCTCTGCCGCCAGCTCCTCCAGGCAGCGCTGAGCTACAGGGCGGGTCTGTTCCCACAGGAGTGCTCCGCTTGATGGATGTCTGAGTGGGAAGGCCCCCCAGGGTCCCTGTCCATCACCTCCCATGCTCTAAATTAAAAGCCTGCTTATCGCCTCTGAGAGGAGGCTGCCAGCTCTCAGGTGGGAGGGAGGCGCTGGACGAAATTTCAAAGCAGGATGGAGACAGGAAGGAGAACAGCATGTCAAGAGAGCCATTGGGGAGGGCATGCTGGACAGGGCCCACCGAGGACAGGAGGCCAGTCCATTGCAGGATGTACACACACACACACACACACACACACACACACACACACACACACACACACACACACACACACACACGCGCACACACACACAAGTTGGTCTTCCTATTTCCCATTTCTGTGGGAAAAACCAGCTCAATCACGACACCCTTAACCCCTACCATAAATAACCAACCCAAATATAAGACTTTTGGAATTTTTACTTTTTTGATTGCATTCACAGATTTTTAAAAAACTGAGGTTATCCAAATGCGGACCTCAAAAGATGTCCCCAAAAGTAGGGAAATTTCAGGTTTTACTGCACTTTGGGGACAAATCAGTGGCACCGATTTGTCTAACTGTTTTTGGATTTACACTAGAAACCCAAGTACATGGAGAACGCCCATGCCACAAAACATACAAAGCCAACAGGAAGCCAAACCCTAGAAATATGAGTGCTATCCTCAGCCCTAATGTACTGTCTCATATAAACTAATACATGTGTACTAAACTGATAATAGTTATAACAGTTGCAGTATTATATATGCACATGAGAGATGATGCATCAGAAACTATTCACTACAAGGCGCGTGAAACTTTATCTTCATCTGGGTCTTCACATGAGTACTTGGAATGTATCTTAGACACTTCAGATCATTTGATTTTTTTGGTTTTACACTTGTACCACACCATGCTAAGCAGTTAAAAGCTGTTGATGTCATGCTTGGCCAGTTGAGTCAATGGGCTGGTGAAGGAACAGATCAAGCAGGCCAATGTAAAAAGGAAGTTTGTTGAATATTTTTTTGTATTTTTAAAAAACAAAATATTGCTGTTTATTCTGATAAAATGTGTGTTACTGTGTTACTGTATTTTGTAGTTAAGTTTGATAAAGTTACACTTAAGGTATTTTGTATGAAAATACAATTTGATATATTTTTACCCATCTCTGGTTATTGCTAAAAGCAGATAAACATAATTTGACTCTATTCAGTCCTCTCATGTGTATAGGGTAGTACTAATAAGATGTAAGAACAATACAGGCAACATCAGATGTGCCTCATGTGCGAACCTACCCACACCGAGAGGGGCACCAATAACAGCACAGCAGAAGGTGCTCATGGAATCAGGGGGCACACAGCTAGATCACAAGAAGTCACACGTGGGTGCAGCCATTGTGCTCTGTTTTTCCAGCTACAGTATCAAATATAGGCCTTTATCATTAATCTAAGCTGGTACTTGCTGCTAATGGACATTATCTCAATTAGCACTAAATCAACCGTTTGCTCATCTACCAAATTCCCAGACAACAAAAGTGTGCAGCACTAAAATGGGATCAGAGAGCCCAAATTGTTTGTAAAAACTCAAAGCACATCAGCACTCTGTACTGACAAAACTGACAGGCAAGCACAGAGGAATGTGGCAGATAAAATCAGCTTCCTTGATGATAGATCTTAAAAAGTTCATCTTTAGTTGAATTTTTATATATATATAATTGTAATAAAGACCAGTGAAAGGCTGGATTTTAAATGAAGATTCAGGTGTGATTTCCCTGTCAGATTTGCAACCAACAAACCTTTCCGTCCCAGCACTTAAGTGAGAGTAATTAATACTGAGACAATGGTAGGGAAGTCTGAGGCAGAAAACAGCAGGGGACATTCATATGGTAATTTTAGGGAACAAAAACCCAATAGAAGGTTCAAGGTCAACTTCTCACAAGTATGTGAACCTTGTACAAGTCACAAATATTTGTGCAAAGGGTTTATTTTTTTTTTAAACTAACACTGGTATTAGGGATCCTTATTCCAAAGCAGTAAATGGTGCTCAGCAGATCAGTCTGTGGTGTTTCTGCCTTAGTGATGAGGGTTGAGTATATTTCTCCAAATCACAATGACCCTCTTAACTCTGGTCACCATACCTTGTTTACACTAGTCTTCATGTCTAATTTTTTTTTATTCAGTTATTATAATTGAAATAGTTTGCATGAGTTTCTTCTGGGCAATTCAGAATCCTTCCACAGTAGAAATATAGGGTATAGGAGGAGTTTTGTTTCACATACGTAATATCATCTGTTGTCTATCTGCCTGTCTGTCTGTTTAGGAGTCCTGTAATCAGTGTACACCTGATTGTGCACATTATACAGCTGAATAACATTAACAGAGAAATATAACAGTGAAATACTGGGCCATCAACTTGTTTTTGTTGGTCAAAACAACAATCACTTTTCCACTTTTACAATGCCCCAACTCCACCTCATTTTAAGCGGCCATGGGCGCTCAGATGGGTGCAAGTACATTTGCTACATAAACAATGTGGGTGCTTGATGGATAAATGACTGTGTTGGGCTCATACTAGCAAAGATACCTACATTGCACCTGGTGCCCCTTTGTGCTAGGGGTAAAATATGGCCAATCGTGACACCATGGTGAAGCAGTTATTTGAATAGCCAGTCACCTGAGCTCTGTTTGGTTTCAATACAAGATCAAGCCTGACCAGACAGTGATTCCCCAGATACATTTATTGATTGGGTCAATAGGTTTTGATATTTTACTGTACTGTTCAATAGTTGATTTAGTTTTGGGTCTTCATATTCCTGTGAGTTTATTTTTTTTTGAGTATTTATCATACTTTTCAGTCCTGTTTTATTCCAGTTCCTGGATTTCCTGTTTTGGAATGTATGTCACTAGATTGACTACAGAAAAGTAATTTCCCCAATTTGAGGGAAAGAGCAGCAGGGACCCTCAAGGGCACCCTGTGGGCAGTAAGCCTTACAGCCTGGTGACTGCCAGTGCCAGAACCCATGGAAATAAAACAGCTGTATCTCTTAGCAATGGAGCGTTCACACCTCCTAGAATGGGACCTTCTATTTATGGACAAGGCCAACATCATCCATGCCTTCTGTGAATCTCCACAGCTCTCTAGAGCAAGGGGAATCCCTGCTAATGGAGCTATACTCCCTCAGAGAAAGAGGTATCCCTGTTCATGGAGCAATACTCCCATAGGTTTCCCAAGCCAAACTCTACTAACTGTGTTATCGCTCTACATTGGCAGAGATTGCTATACCCAAGCCTTCCTTTGGTTCAATCAAAAACATTATCAGCACCAGAGTGGTGCTAAATACACATGATTGGACCCAATCTTTCATTGCAATTGATCACAATCCCATCAGCGGCCTTAGCCATTGTTAGTATACAGGCAGTTCCCGGGTTAAGAATTCTTATGAACAGACTGCCATAATGTCTTTTATATTAAAAATACGAGATAAATACAATGGTTTGTAATAACGAACGCACACACTACGCTGTGATGCTCAGGAAAAGATTGTGTGGCTTCAATGGTTTGTCCACTAATGAAGACTCCACAAAGTATTTCATAAAATCATTTTTATTAAGCCACTCTCGCTAAATGAATAAAAGACAACCAACCCTTAGCATACCTCATATCTGCAAACAACATTCTGTGATTCTGTGAACCATCTTACCTACAAACTTAAAGACAGACTTAGGATCTCATTTGCAACCTGGAGACTGCCGGTACAGCTATGCACAGGAGTCTTGCATTGGGAAACTGCCCAAGTTTTAGTTGCCCAAACCAATTACAACAGTCCTGGATACTCACTCCAGCCAAATTTTCATCAGTTGAGACTCTTGGCATTAATCTGCTGGAGTCAGCAAATATTGTTCCACCATAATTGTCACCATTAGTATGGGACACAGATCAGGAGGTGGAGATGCACATTGATAATGTGTTTTACTGAAATCTTGCAAAGGTTTTTTGGAAGTTCCATCTTTTTTGGAAGCTCATTGTCCGTATGACTGTTCCATTGACCTGCTGTTTCCCCATATATGTACATCTCTCAGGGTTCCAGACCGGTGATCTCTGCATTGTAGAAAACAGAAAAATGTGGAAAAATATGAGTGAGTCTATCCTTGTGTTAAGTATTATGACCCGAATGCCAAGAATTGCTATCCCCTACCTCACATTCTTTGAGTTTCATGTGAAGTTGGTTTCATCCCTTGGGTATGGTAGGTCTCCAACAAGGCAAGAACTGGATCCTAAGAATGTCAAGTCTGTCCATGAAAGAGGTACAGCATTTATCATTTTTAAATACTGCAGAATTCACATTGGAAGTCAGTGTTTCCAAAATCAGTATTAAGGCATTCTTGTTATAGCAAACAGGAAACTTACCCAGGCTGTACTTGGCTGGTTTTGTCTTATGCCACTTGGTAACTGTTAGAAGTTTAGAGGAGCAGAGAGACTTTGAAGGTGCTATCCAGCCATTTTACATCTTTGCTGACCACTAGAATTTTCAGTACTTGCGAACCCTCAAATTGGACCCTTGCCAGGCCTGTTGGACCCTGATACATTCTATCTGCTGTCCCTTTTCTATACCAGAAGCACCTAGACCTGAGAAGCAAGACCTGAGGGAAATTAGAAATGACAGAGTACAATGCTGCCTGAATTAATGAGGTATTGGAGAAAAATGAAAACAAGGAAAAGAAGGATTGACAAAGTGAGTTAGTATGGTTAGTGGTCAAAGATTCAGCTGGTAATTTTTGATATGATTCATTCAGGACAAACAAGTGAGCCTTTCCAAAAGGGGAGCTTTAGTTTTGGGAGTATGACAACAACAGTGGTAATTATATGTCATATGGACTCATGACTGCATGCTTGCCTAGCTTTCTAAAACACCAGTGTTGAAATTCCAAAAGATGGCTACCATCAAGAATGTTGCAGCGATTGCATGGCTACCCATGCACCAGGTGAAGTGTCTGCAGATCCCAGTGCTACTGTCTTCACACTCCTGGCGCTTAAGAGTCAGTTTGGTCAACCAGAGAAGACAGAGCAAAGAATGAGACAGATCATCGGTGTTGGCAGCCAGGTCGCAAGGATTCACCCCAGAGAGATGGTCCTGGTATTGCTTACCCAAGCCATCTTCAGTTTGGACCTGTGGTCAGTCACCAACACAAAGTATCTGCCTGTGAGTTAAGCATAAGTTATCACCCATTCTTTGGTGAGGACCTGCTTTTCAACCCTTAGCATACCTCATATCTGCAAACAACATTCTGTGATTCAGGAACAGCTCCAAGTGTTTTTCCTTGTCTAATACTGGGCCAATACTGAAGCAATAGGGCTTTCTGATTTGGGGACTGTAACAATTGGTCTGAACTAAGGGTTGGTGCAGTGCCATGCTTTAATGACCCAATAGGGCCACTGAAAACCCCAAGTAGGGCATGGGGGCAGCATGTGGCTCAGTGGGCTAAGCCTGTGTACCATAATCACAAGGTCACAGGTTCAAACCCAGCCTCATCATGTCTGTGGGTCCTTGAGCAAGACCCTCAACCCCCAGCTCCCTGGGTGCCCCAACAGGTGGCAGCCCTTCGCAAGTTGAGGGAGGCGTAAAGAAGAATTTCCCCAACAAAGGAACTTCCCCACGGGGATCAATAAAAGTTGTGATTATTATTATTGGATGCCATGATCAAAAAGAATACATCCCAATACTATTCAAATAGCTCCTGTACCTCCTGGTTCTACTGAGGTGCAAGGTATTCCCAATTGTTGACTTCTCGGGCTGGTGGCTCTGGGTCCAGCTGGACAGAATGGGGTTATGTTCTACCCACCTTCAGAGCAATTTGACATTGTACTTGTAGATCCGACCCAATTGCCATCATACCAACTGGCTGATTAAGTGCACCAAATTAAGCTTCTCCTCCATTAGGTACAGCTCCTTCAAATGGTAATAAATGTATGAGCAACGTGTCTCCACCCATGTGGAGCTCAAAGGGAAAGTAGCCGGTTGAGGCAAACAACACAATAAAGAGCACGAAATCAGGTCTCAGTTGTACCTGTCCTCATCCAGCATCATTCTTAAGTCTGGTTAAACCATCTCATTAATACATTGGGTTGGGGGTGGTAATATAAGCCATTCACAGTGGAAGTTGTGTTTGTCATATGGTACAGTTTGCAACCAGTCCCAGAGTCTTCCAGGCTTTCCACTCTGGGGAATGTTTATGTTAAGTGAAGCTGGCCCCTTTCAGGGGCTGCACTGCTTTGTCTGGTTGGCTGCTGTGGGCCATGAAGTAAGCAGCATCCACGCCTTTGGCAATTTCCAGGAGGTCACATAGTGTTTTGGGAGCCATCAGCCTAAGTCCCAGCAGTTCCACTACCACCTATCCATCGGTCAGGGGTGCGTTTCTCGAACAACGACGGAAGTTAGCATTAACTATGCTTTGTACTATGGTAGTTCAAACTAACCAACATCCGAACAACGACTGTTTCTCAAAACCGTCATACCACAGTAGTTCGTACCACGTTAGTTAGTTAGGACTTCCGTAGTTGGAACTACAGTGGTTCCAGCACTGATTGGTCAGACTCACAGCGAACCTACCGTAGTTCGAACTACAATGGTTCTACCGCTGATTGGTCACTCACGGCAAGTCGTGCGCAACAACTAACAAACTACTTCCACAGCTGGTCGCGTACAAAAACTCACAAACTGTGTAAAATATAAAATAATAACACACACAAACATGTATGTATATATACATTTTGTGAAAGACGCCCCATTTGTAATTACGTTGATTGCAGTTCATTGCGTTTCAATCACACTACAAACACTTACAAAGTCTTGGTCCGACGTTGTCACTTACAGAATGTTAGTGGCTGACTGGAATAGACAGGTGCGTGTAATATCCAAACATCACAGAAGTCTTTTGCCAAGTTCAAAGGCATGGATTCGTATCTGATTGCTGTAGTGTCATTCTACTCTTCCATTATGGCAATGACAGCTGTCAGTGAATAAGGAGTACTTCATCAAAGGGTTGTACTGTACTCTTTACTTAGGCGACTGTTGTCCCTCTGAAGTTATGTGTGTAACGAAGAAACTGCACAACACCCAATGGTTTGCATAGGGCTACAAATACACATATGTACACATACAAGGGCTAATGATTTATTATTATTATTTTTGGGTTTTATTATTTTCTTTTTATTTTATTAATGTTTTTTTCTCTTTCTCTGTTTTACTATATATGGCGAAGTGTACCATATGGCACAATGACCATAGGGTATACAACATCCTTTACCAAGCAATACACACTGACTGCATATGCCACTACAGGGGTGGGTAATCTTATCCAGAAAGGGCTGGTGTGTTTACAGGTTTTTTTTTGGATAATCGTTTGATTAGTTGCTCAAACCCAGTTGTGCAAACTCTTCAGTCGATCGGTCCTCTACGTTCTACTCTAAGCATGGAGTTGCAGCGAAAAGCTGCATGCCTAACGGCCCTTTCTGAATAAAATTAGTCAATCCTGTGCTAATCAATACTTTGCAGTCTGAGATTTGTCCCTATTGCTCACTAGACAGTTACCGTACTTATGACCCACACAACAATTATGTTTCAAACTACATTTTCAGTAAACGTCACATTACATGTAGAGCTAATTCATTCCTTATTAGGTATTACAGATTATTAAATTTCTTACTTACACGGTGACTATACCCTTATTAAACTGCATTTTCACCTTCGCTGACGAATTTACATGGAGCTACGCTTCTAACTACAGCTCGCGAGCTGTAGTTCGAACTACACAACTTAACGACAGTGTTTGCGAACGTTCGTTCGACCTATGGTTTTGGGGAACACCTGTGTCGTTTAACGATGCATCATATTACGTAAGTCCGCACTATCATTACCTATGTAGTTTGAACTATGGTTTCAAGAAACACCTGCGTCGTACTTACATAGTTCAAACGACAGAAGTTGTTAATGTAGTTAGCAACGATGGTTTCGAGAAACACACCCCAGAGCAGCAAGTGTCTGTTGAGGAGACCATTGTATCCCTGGATTTACATAGAGAGGACACGATATTCTTAATTGTTTTTGTCTAGGTTTCAGAGCTAGTAATAGAAAAAATAAAGCATACTACTCAAATTTGTCCTCTTCCATCCAGTATGCAGCCCAGAAAGCTATGTGTCCCTAGAGTTTATTATGATATTCTTGAGTGACTCTGGACATCCTGGAGCATAACATCTATAACAGTTAATCTAAGGCGGCTTCTGGTGGTCATGGTGGCATAGACAAAGTGGTCTATATTGTGGCCTGCTCAGGTTGTTGAATCTTGCATTCTTATCCAATGCCATCATAATCATAAGACCGTATCACCCTATTTTCTCAGATACACTGTATTGCTAAATGTATTGGGACACCTGCCTTTACACACATGACCTTTAATGACATCCCATTTTTAATACATAGGCTTTAATATGAAATTGGCCGACCATTTGCAGCTGTAACAGCTTTAACTATTCTGGGGAGGCTGTCCACAAGGTTTGGGAGTGTGTTTATGGGATTTTTTTCCATTATTCCAAGAGACCACTTGTGAGGTCAGGCACTGATGTTGGATGAGAAGGCCTGGCTCGTAGGCTCTGCTCTAATTCATCCCAAAGGTGTTCTATTGGGTTGAAGTCAGGGGTCCGTGTAGGTTCTTCCACATCAGACTCGCTCATCCATGTCCTTATGACCTTGCTTTGTACACTGGTGAACAGTCATGTTGGGACAGGAAGGGGCTATCCCCAAACTTTCCCCACAAAGTTGTGAGCATGTAATTGCCTAAAATGGCTTTGAATGCTGCAGCATTAAGAGTTACTTTCACTGCAACTAAGGGGCCAATCCTAATCCCTGAAAAACAACCCCACACCATAATCCCCCTTCCATCAAACTTTACATCTGGCACAATGCAATCAGGCAAGTAACATTCTCCTGGTAACTGCCAAACCCAGACTTGTCCATCAGATTGTCAGAGAGAGAAGAGTGTTTTTTCACTCCAGAGAACACATCTCCACTGCTCTAGAGTCCAGTGGTGGTGTGATTTATACCACTGCATCTGATGCTTTGCATTGCATTTGGTGATGAAAGGCTTAGATGCAGCTACTTGCCCATGGAAACCCACCCCATGAAGTTCTCTATGTACTGTTATTGAGCTAATCTGAAGGCCTACCACTTTGTGGCTGAGTTGCTGTTGTTCCTAATCGCTTCCACCTTGTTAAAATACCACTAACAGTTGACTATAGTATATTTAGTAGTGAGGCAATTTCACAAATGGCTTTATTGCACAGGTGGCATCCTATCAGTGTACCACGATTGACTTCATTGAGCTCCTGAGAGCGAGCAACCCACTCTTTTACAATTGTAAAAATAGTCTGCCTGCCTAGGTGCTTGATTTTATACACCTGTGGCTATGGAAGTGATTGGAGTACCTGAATTCAAGGGTTTGGAGAGGTGTCCCAATACTTTTGGCAATATAGTGTATGTATCTCTCAATTGGTCACAGTGATCCTAACCATCAGGAATCAGTTTTCATAGTCCTGTAAATTGGTCCCCTAATTGAAGTCAATCAGTTTTTAGTCTTTACAGGATGTCAGACAATGTGGTGAACTAAGGCCCTTAATAATCCCTTGGGAGCCTGTTACATCCCAGTAAGTTTAGTGAGAAAATGGGCGTTACAAACCACAGTAAAGGGGATGCAGAAGAAAATGAAACAAGGTGAAACAGAGATATACAGTATGGCCTGATTTAGTGACATCTATAGGACGTTTTGTTAAATAAC
>JAODKE010000043.1:33522592-33536552 GCA_026779605.1 Mormyrus hasselquistii
CGGTACCAAAAAAAAGAAAATACAAAAAAGTACAAAAAACTTTTCTTTTCTAGTGTTTTAAATTCCTGTAGTCCGCTAACTAACTGCAGGAAAAGAAACAAAACCAGACTGACTGTATATCCTACCCCGTGTATCCAAATATAAAATACAGAGGTAGTACATATCACTAGTCTTCTGTGCCTAGACAACCAATTTCTGTGTAACTGCTACGGTGAATCTCACCACAGACTGGCAAATCCTATCCTGATCCAACCTGAGGCAACAGCTATAGAAGGAGCTTTCTGGAACAAATGCTCTGCTCAGGCAGATCAAACTAAATACATATGTACTCAGAGTTCAGATAATCACAGAGCACAAATAAGCACAGGAAATAGCAGAAGAACACAGAGCAGCATGGCAAGGGGGTGCTGTAGGTCATACTCTCTGTAGTTCTGGCGGGGCCAGAAATAATTAGCCAGTCCATGTCTTCAGTGCACAGAACACAAATGAAGCTTCCCAGGAGTTGAAGTTTGCAATGAAAGGCACACATGCATTTACCTAACGAAGGTCTGTAACTAAGCCACAATCAGCCTTATCTAACCAAGGTCTGTAACAGAACCACTGTCAGGGTTTCTTTATGATACCTTCCCCAGTCCAACGCCTAGGCTAAATATCTCAACCTGGAACTTGTCAGATTCCTGTGAATGTAGGGATCTGACAAACAGTCTGATGGGGTAAATTATTTATCCTGAAGTGAATCACCCATAATGCCCTCATCATTTGAGCAATGGGTTTGATCTCTTTCCTGTGTGTTTGGGGGTACCAACTTCAATGTTCCCATTCAATCTACTATGTATCAACATTCCTATTGTTTACAAATGGTTTAAGAAAAGCAAAACTGTAGTAAGTGTAGCTTACATAACTAAGTTCCTGTGAATTCCTGTGAACAGGAAACTAGTTGTCTTAACCACCTGGTTCCAGTGAAACCCACCCCTAGGTCTTATGGCCTACTACCTCGTCCCACCCGGTAATAGTGGTTCTGTCTCACTATAGTCAGGTGACCAGAGAGGAGTGACCTAGCAACAGGAATTCTGGAAGAGACCACAATCTTGGAATACAGGGACGTATTAGTAGACAATGAGCTCTAGTGACTATGTAAACTAATGGCTACTGAAGGTTCTTGGACATCTGCTCATTTTTGAATTTCTAGGTAAGTTCATTCTTTCACCCAGTTTTTTAAATTGTGGTTGCTTAGAAAATTGAATGTGTTTGTTTTTTCTTGTTTCTTGATTCATTCAAATGTAACTTTGGTTGATTGGATCCTGTCTTCATGTTCCTATGCTTTTGGTTATTTTATTTCTTTATTACTGTATTTTACAACATTCTTACCTTCTGCTTCGTATTAGTTCTCAGTCCTGGAGTCCCTGTTCTGTAATTTATTTCTCCACCTGGGCCCTTCTATGCATGTTTTGGGCTGGAGAACCTTTGCTTGGTAGAAGCCCAAGTCCTGTCAGCACTAAGCACCCATGAAATCCATCTGGAAAAGGTACTGGAAAAGGAAAGCAGATGCCCTTGGCAGCTGGTGATCTAACTCAGGGCGCTCATTTGTTGTTAACTCTCATTAGTTTTGAGTCTTTCTCTCTTAGAACTTTGCTTTCTCCCCTTTTTCAGAAATAAACTACTCAATTTTTTTTAATCTCTTCTAAAGGTGTCATTTTTCTGAACCAATCGTAACACATGAACAAATATAATGTGAGTATATATTCGTATTTCTGGTTATAATTCTTGCTGTAGATGTTTGAATTTGCTGGAGGGTGTGAATTTGTGCTTCATGTGACTATTGCATAGCAGTTGTTTCATATGCTAAAAATGCATGTTTTTATGGTATATTTAAGAAACATGTAATTTCAGTTATGCAATATTCAATGGTGTAATCAGTAATTTATGAAACATGTCATCTGAAATGATACAAAGAGCTCATTTGGGAAATACAGAACAGGTGATGTTTGTTTGTATTTTGCAATGCATTTTGATCCATATTACTCAATAACCGAGAATTAAAACATGTCCAGATAGATGTATGCCTTACACCAGGGTAATACAATTGAAAAAAATCACTTCTTGTCAACGACTTGGTGCTTGCCACCGATGTGGACCTCTGCTTATTAAATGAAACCTGGCTGAGACCCACAGACACTATTCCTCTTGCTGAAGCCTCACCAGATGGGTTTAATTTCATACAGAAACCTTCGGGCTCCGGACCTAGAGGCAGACTGACAGCTATTTTTACCTCACTGTTAAAAATCAAAACAAAAATTATAAAAGATTTTACAATATTTGAAGCAATATTTGAAGTTACTTCAAATGCCGTCTGACTCGCCCATCTAAATTCTTATAATATACAGAATTCTAAAAGAATCCCTAGGAGTTCTCGCCTATAACTGGCTTAATAAATACATCCTTCTATTCCAACGATATGCCCAACTAATTTAAAGTGGCAGTCATCGGACCTCTGCATTTGAATCCATAAGAGCTCAAAAATTACAGACCTGTCTCTACCACATGCCATTATTATCAAAACTTCTGAACTGGATACTGTAGTTGCTGCTTAGCCTCATACTTCGACACACACAACAAACTTGATAGATTCCAACTGGGCTTCTGAAACTGAAGCTGCTTTAGCTAAAGTCATAAATAACATAACAATGGCAACTGATTTTGGCAATGTGACTGTGCCCATGTTTTTCGACCTTAGTGCAGCCTTTGGCACAGCTGACCATTTTACTCTATTACATAGACTTGAATTTGATGTTGGGCTGTGTGGAATTATGTTGAAGTGGTTTAAATCTTATACAAATATGTTAAAAGGTCCAGTAGCTGCACTCATGTGTCACTGGTCAAGTTTGTGGTACCACAAGGATCAGTGCTTCCATTACATTGTTATCTCTCTACATGCTGCCATTAGGTAACATAATGAGAAAACTTAATAATGCTAATTGTCACTCCAACATATACCTTTCAACTGCACCTAATGAGCCCTCATCTATTGTCAGTTTTGTTAATTCCAGTTTCTGTTGTTTCGAGTTCTGCTATCATCTCCGCACTCCACTCTAAGGGGCTGAATTTCTCCTTCAGCAGCTCAGCCCTTAAGTTAGGCGTTACCTTACATACAAGCCTCTCATTCAAATCACATGTGGATACAGTGTCGAAAGTATGCTTCCTGCAGCAATGTAAAATTGCCAAACTACAATGATTCTTTACTATTCAAGACACTGAGAGACTAATGCATGCTTTTGTATACAGTAGGTTAGACTACTGTAATGCTCTGTTATTTGGGAGCACACACCTCACAAGAACACCTTGCAGCATTTTCAAAACGCAAAAGCTTAAATTGTGACCAGGAGCAGGATGTTTGAAAACATGATCCCTGCTCTTAGTTCCCTGCACTGGCTTCCTGTTAGGTTCAGGACTGACTTCAAAGTTCTTCTGCTTACAGAAGGTCCAACATTTGCCTCCATAACAGAACTGATTCATATTTACAAGCATATACTCAGATCATAAAATGCAGGCTTCTTTGTCATTTTACATATAAAATAACAGTTGGCGATAAAACCTTTTGCTGCAGAGCCCCTATATTGTGGAATGGTGTACCAGTCTTTAAATCCTGAATGAAGACATATTACTTCAATGTAGCTTACCTGCAACATAACATACAGCGTCCTCCACAATTATTGGCACCCCTTGTAAAGATTTGTAAAAATCCACCTTTTGGCGAAAAATCTCACACTGAAAAAATTTGAAAAATCCAACTTTTCATTGAAATAAATTTCTTCAAAGAAAAACAAAGAAATGTGGCAAGAAATAATTATTTTCAACTAAAACACATGCGGCACGATTATTGGCACCCCTGCAAAATTTAGTGATTACAATGTAACTGAAGTACGCTTCCCATGTAAATTGTACATCTTTGAGTTGAATGGAGTGAATAGGAACCTTCCAGCTGTAATCCATGACTTCCTGATTAACTGGGGTACAAACATGAGGCCAAATTCCCTTAATCATCCATCAACATCTAAAAGATAAGAGAACAAAAATGAGGGAGAAGTGTGTTCACCTTCATGAGTCAGGGAATGGGTATTAAAAAATAGCTACTCATCTTAAAATGCCCATTTCTACTGTTAGGGTAATAATTAAAAAGTGTACATTAACTGGAACTGATAGAAACCTGCCTGGAAAAAGACCCAAGTTTATTTAGCCCCCACATACAGTGAGGAGGATCATAAGAGAGACAAAAAATCCCCAAGGATGACTGTTGGTGAATTACAAGACCAAGTGAAATCTTGGGGTTACCACATCTCTGAAAAAACCACCAGACACCCCCTTTATGCTAACAGATTATTTGAAAGGTATGGCAGAAAGAAGCCTTTTCTGTCAGTTACTTAAAATGTAAGTGCCAGGAGTTTGCAAAATGTTACTACAGTAACATTACTGAAATCAAATTCAATGGTCTGATGAAACAAAAAAGGAGCTTTTTGTCAATAAACATTCAAGGCGGGTTTGGCGTAAACAGAAGGATGGATATAACGAAATGAACCTCATCCCAACTGTAAAATATGGCGGAGGTTCTGTGATGTTGTGAAGCTGTTTATCCTCCAAAGGCCCAGGAAACCTCGTCAGGGTACATGGCACTATGGACTCCATGAAATACCAGGACATTTTATATAAAAAAATTTGGCTGCCTCTGCCAGGAAACAAAAACTGGGCCGTCACTGGATCTTCTAGCAGGATGGTGATCCTAAGCACATGTCCAAATCAACATAAAAATGGTTAGCTGAGAGCAGAATCAAGCTTCTGCCATGGCCATTTCAGTCCCCTGACCTGAACCCCACTTGAAACCTGTGGGCTGAGCTGAAGAGGAGAGTACGCAAGAGAGGGCCTAGAACCCGGAGTGATCTGGAGAGATTCTGTACAGAGGAATGGACACAGATGCCCTGTTCTGTATTCTCCAATCTTATAAAATGTTATAGGAGAAAATGCAGTGCTGTTATACTGGCAAAGAGAAGTTGTACAAAATATTAAATGCAGGGGTGCCAATAATCGTGGCACATGTGTTTTAGTTGAAAATAATTACTTCTTGATGAAGGATTTGTTTGTCTTTGAAGAAATTTATTTTAATGAAAGGTTGGATTTTTCAATTTTTTTCAGTGTGAGATGAAGCTGCTTCACCAAAAGGTAGATTTTTTTTACAAATGTTTACAAGGGATGCCAATAATTGTGGAGGGCGCTGTATAACACACTGTAACTGTGGCTGCTGGTGATGCTGTACATGTTCATTTGGTCTACTGTGCTTGATCATCAATGTGTCTGTGCATGTTCTGACTACCTGCTTTCCTTTCCACATGTCTGGATGGTGCTTGGATTGGACATCATCTACGGTAGAGTGCTAGTTAAGTTGGTTCAGAAGTGTGACATCATGGAAACAAATTGTAACGTTGTGTATCCAGCCTTCAATCTGCTGACTCACACAAGTCGGCACATAGAACCAACCCTTAATGGACTTTGGCTTTCACATTGATCACAGTGTACACCTTGCTTTTAACACGCAGGGCTATTCTCTATTTATCTGTAATGTTAGCATGTCCAGTCAAGAATTGGGCAGCAAGTTGACCTTGGACCCGCTGAGTGTTTTTTTCTCCCTGCTTGAGAGTTTTTGGTCCCTCATCTTTCTCTTTCTTTCTTTCTTTCTTTCTTTCTTTCTTTCTTTCTTTCTTTCTTTCTTTCTTTCTTTCTTCCCTTTCCATGTATTATTCTGTATAATCGATGCAATAATACATTATAGCACATCCATGTAAAACAACTTTGGGTGACTCTGTTGTGAGAGACACTGCTTAAAAATAAATTGAACTGATAAATTGAATTGAATAATTTCAAAAGAATCTCTCAGAACTTAAGATGCCTTTCTGTGGTTGTGTTCCTTGTACCAGAAGGAAACAGTGCAGCTGGTTGCTGCGGCTGAGATGGAAGCTTCAGCAATGCCAAAATTTTTTAAGTGAGTGCATGGTTAAACTGTGATAGTGCCAATTACCAGTAGTGCTGTCACATAGTTGACTGCCAACCGTTTATGCTAGTCTATGTCAGTCTATGTCTATGTCAGTTCTATGTCAGGTGTACATCAATGGACACAGAGCTGCCCCTGGCCTAGAACCCCTAGCAGACTTTAATTCCAAATTATTGGCTTGTATTCATTGATATTGTAAATATTCAGCTGCTGTGTCAAAAGCTGGCCTTGCCAGTGTTGTGTAATGAGGGGTATGACCTGAAGCCCTTCCCTGCTGATAAGTGGGGTGGGGTATAGGACGACCAGCAGTACTGGTTGTTCTCCTCATCCAGCTCATTAATTAGAGGACGAGCAAGCAGGGTGAACCACCAGGCTTGTTCACCATACCCTACCAGCATTAATGGAGTGATTGAAATGCATTTCGCAGAGACAGCTCACTCACATTCAGGACAAAGAACAAATGAAAGGGAGAGTAACAGAATAGTAAGAACATATGTCACTTGAAGAAATCACATGATGTGGGGCTGGTAGTAATAACTGTTAAAATTATAGGATCATGTAGCGCTTGCAGTTTGGGAAAAAAATTCCCATTTTATAATCAATAATTAAACTTGGAGAGATGAGAAATTAATTAACAAATAGCCTTTAGAGAATTATGGATTACCAAACGTTTTCATGAACAGTGTAACAAATTATACAATGAATATTGATGCAAGCAACAGTTTTTTGACTGTGCATTTTTCTTATATGAATTATTTTAAGACCGTGATAAAAGCAACATACCATCAACAAATATGTGGAATCTACTTTTTACTCTTATAGTACGTCAGAACCTTCTTTGGTCAAAAGCTTAGTTCATTATTCAGTTATTTTTCAGAAATATATTTAATGCAATTTCATTTGCAAAAATTCCACTATTTTGTATTCTCAAAGGAAAACCCAGGACAACCTGGATGACCTGAAAAAAACAGGCTGACTTAATGACAATGAAATTTAAATTTGCTTCAGCTTGCCTCAACCTTGCATCAAATAAATATAGAAAAAGCATAGATAGGTGAATGGATGGATGAACTATATTCAAAATATTTATAAAGCACATTCATTTGCGAAGACCAGTAGAATAAAAAAATGAAGTTCTTCTGAGTTAATATGAGGAAAACCAGGTAAAGAACTAATGCAATATTTTAAATTTTAATGTGTGATAAAGGTCCTGATTGGTGGTGTAACTTTAATACAGTGGAAAACACAAGGAATTTTTCTTAATCAATAAAAAGCAACACTTTACATGAACGTCATCTTTAGATTTTGATGGAAAAAGGCTTATCCAAATCTGTAAATTTTGAACAAATGATAAAGATGAACAAAATACCTGACATTTCTGAAAGATCATTGTTCCTATATTGCTACAATGTCATCAGAGATATGTGAAGATGAGGCACGTTTGTGTTAGCTTCCATGAGGGGGCTTTGGGACTGAGCGCAGGAGGCCTGCTGACCGAGATGCAGGGAGCAGGCGTGATGGAGAGATGGGGAGATGGAAAGGGAGCTCCACCGACGCCGTTTATGAGCTTATCTGCACCAGTGCATGGACTCCTCTCATTAGTATGCAGCTCCCATCAGCAGCAGCCCAGGGTGCAGGAGAGTGTCAGAACTGAGAGGTGCCTGTGTTTGCACACGTCCCCACATCTTTGTGTGCAAGTGTATGTGTGTATGTGTGCCTATATGCATGTATTTGTATGTGCAGGTGATCCACATGTATGGATTTATATGTACACATGTATGTGTGTCTGTATTCAAGCATGTGTGTAGGAGTTTGGTATGTGTGCATTAATTTGTTTTAAAGGTTAAATATTTTTTTAATAGCAGTCTGTGGCAGTCATATGTGCTTGAGTGTTTGCGGTGTGATAGTTGTTTACAAATGTGCAAATATGCAAAGGTGCTTTTGTGTTTCTGTGAATGTAGATGTGCACTTTTAAATGGACACTTTACTTCCTCTCTTGATGCCTCTGATGTTGAAAGACTGCTGTGTCCCATGTTCATTGTTGGTGACCAGTTAATTTTTATTATTTATTTATTTACCTTTATTTTACCAGGAAGTCCCATTGAGATATAAAATCTCTTTTACAAGAGAGACCTGGCCAATGTGGCAAAGGAGAACAGGGATCATGCACCCGACAGGAAACTATGCAGCAATAAGGCAGATGACGGCCTTGGCTTGGTGTAGATAGTACAGTGAGAAAGAATGTGCAGTTGTCCTATGTACAGATCGCTGTATGGCCGTATGAGAGTTTCATGTATTCATCAAGCTATAGCATGCAATGTGTAGCCAATAGCACAAGTTCTGCTTTACTAATGGGAATAATGCTGGGTTTCAGGGCACAGAATAACCTCGTTTTACCCAGCTCTACTCTCTATCTGTCACTGTTCCATAAATCCTACTTAGCATGAATTCTGAATTCACAAACTGTGTTTGAAACATTGGCAGGAATGACAGCAAATGATTTAACACCCCTTAAACCTATTAAATGAAATACATCAACTTATCAGTGACAAAAGTTTGCAGGTAAGACTTCTAAATGCCAGGGAATAAAGCACCTTTTAAAAGATGCCAGTGAACTGGAAATATAACAATGACTCATATATTCAGTAAATGTACTGTCACACTTTCATAGTTTGCAAAGATATTATAAGATGCAGGCATCTCCTGTAGGTAAGTAAAAGCAAATTGAAAGTCTTGTTAAAAACAAAGCAGAAACGGCATTTTCCATCAATTAGTTTATTTTTAAACTGTTTTAACTGACCAGGCCAGTAAACAATTTTTCCTGTTTGAATTACGGCTAAATAAGATAACAATTTACCTCAGTGCTAAAAATAAAAATAAGAAAAAACAGTATCAAGTTTGATGTCTGCAAAACCATTTTCAAGGCAGGGTCTGTAATTGCTATTTTATTTATTCTCCTCCTAGTGTGAGTCCCTGCACACCCTTAACCTTTGAGTGACTTCATTGGGGGTGGGGTCACCCTTTTATCGTAGACAGTTTGTGACAGGACCAACCCAGTGATAGCTTTCTGTGCATCACAGAGAAAGCAAACATCACTCTGATAAATACCCTCATCAAACCCAGCTCCATCAGCAAAGAGGAAGAATTTCTGTGATGTGTTTGGTATATGTTTGTTTCTACATGAGTTTGCATATGTTTTTCAGTGAATACATGCATGCTTGTGTGAGTGTGTATTCATTTGAGTACACGTATTGGTAAATGTGGGTACAGGTGTCTGTCAGTTGTGTTGACAAGGGGTTTCCATGGTAATTCATGTTCATGAGTGTACATGTGTCTGAGTACATGCGACCCTGGGTGCACACAGTGCCAGAAAATAAGTGTGACAAAACAGTAAACCTCAAGTTGTGAAGCAATACAGCAAATGAAGCAGTGCATCTGGAAACATACTGGGAGCTCCTTCTCAAAAGCCTCCATGAAGAAACACACAGAACCGAAAGATAGTGGGAAAAGTTTCATTTCCTGTTCACCAGGAAGTGCAGGAAGGAGGGACCTCCCATTGTGGCTCTATGGATGAGGGACTGGCCACTTGATTAGTTTTATTGTAGCAGAAGGGCAGTATATCAGAGCAAGGGACAGCGGCTATAACAAAATGCCCTAAACATGTCTTCTCAGCTCATCCTCAAATGTGGATGTGTTCCCCAGTCAGGACTAAAACGTCGCTTTCATTTCCACGCCTTCTCGGACATAGTGAATGTGTGAACCATGTCTGAATTGTTGAATATACTGGGATAAGGACAATGTGTCTGCTTGTCCAGACCATGACGATAACATTCATAAGCATACCGATTTACCTTTCCGTGTTCGCTCCCAGTGTGACACCGTGTTATGAGCAGAGTGGTGCAAGAAAGGAAATAATCCCAAGGCTGTATGTACCCCGCAGGGCCTTTCCCATCCAGGGCCCTGCTGACAGCCACTTGAATTAGCAGCAGAGGATTAGGGGGACAGGGGCTCATTAATCTCACTGACAAACAGTGGCCAGTGTGAATATTTGCACCCAGAAATTGAAAAGATTAGGCCCTATTTGATGAGGATTGGAAGGCTTAGTGCATCGTGAGGAGCTACTGTTAAATATTCATGTCCTGCATGGTTTTCTGGTTATGGAGTGTGTGTGTGTGTCTGTGTGTGTGTTGATGAGGGGTAAGAAAGGGTTTTGGTGGTTTCTGAAGAGGGATGCTGGTGGACAAGTCTAATTATTCCCTGAGCTTTGCCGCATTGTTACAAATTTGTTAGTCCTTAAACAACAAACCAGTGCCAAGCTAGGTCTTCTCTTTCAGTCAATGCCAGGAATGCCGAAAGCCTTTGAAGCTGGCGGTGAAGTGGATTCTCTAACAACTCCTAAGCTATAGCAGTCAGAGGGACATGTGGATATGAAACTAGTCAGACTGTGTGTCATCATCATCATCATCATCATCATCATCATCACCATCCCTATTGGTACAATCAAACTTTTCACCATCATAATCATAAAAATTATAATCATCCTCACAATCCTCAATACCATCATGATCATCTTCCTCATCATCATCATCTTTGTCATCCCTATCGAAATTATCAGCATCAGTTTCAGCATCTTCAGCATGACCAATATCATCATCCCCATCATCATTTGCATCATTATCATCATAATAATTATCAGAATCACTACCACCATCATTATTCTTATCATTCCTATTATCATCTTTATCATCACTATATACGACAGACACCCTGCACTCCATAGTACATGATAAGCAGGGGAATATGGTTTACAGTTTATATTAGTCCTAGCTCAGAAGCAGAAGTCAAAGGCAATGATAGACAATGGTGAAAGCAAGGGTAGGTAAGTGAGAAGGAGGCTGTCATTGGTGGAACACTGGGAAATAACTGGAACATTAACTGCGACCAGTGGAGTGGGTGGAGCACTAGTTGTGTTTTGTTTTGAAGGGTGGGGTTGTACTATCTGCAGTCGATGACCCTATTCACTATGTATGAGTTGGAAATGTCCAGCCACAGGCAACTTAGGTTCTACAAAGTAATTGCAGTTAGGGGAGGAATCAGCTTGCAACCAGGGTATGGCTTTCTTGCATAACATAAGCACATAATGATTCAACACAGTGCACACTTTCACTGAAATGGAAAGTACTTCATGGATCTCATTACTATACCATTTAATCTTACATTATCGGCAACAGGTATTGACATACCATACAGGTGTATGATCACATACAGGTATTGACATACCATACAGGTGTATGATCACATACAGGTATTGACATACCATACAGGTGTATGATCACATACAGGTACTGGCACACATACAGGTGTATGATCATATACAGGTACTGGCACACATACAGGTGTATGATCATATACAGGTACTGGCACACATACAGGTGCGTTACCGTAAGCGGCTGCGCTACATGGACGACTGCTAGACTGGCTGTTGTCAAGCCTTGCTGGTAATTACTTCCCCCAAACACAGTGGATGTTTATTTCCTTGATGGAAGTGGATGTGTTAGAGCTGACAAAGCTATTTACTGATGTATCCAACAAAGCCAGCCCTGTGGCCAATGTTTTCTCTTCTGAAAAGATCAATATTTTTGAAGGCGTACAAACAATTGCCCTCCCCTGAATAGATATGCAAGTTTGCCAGCCTGTCAGGCTCCCTGACAGCTGGTACACAATGCAGAATCAACACCCAACTCTTTCTCACCTTAACCTCCTTAGAGTCTGGGCGTCGGTTTCTTTTCTGTGTTTGGTGATGAGGCCACCTGCAGACTCCCCTGCTGTTGTCCCTGAAGGTGCAGGAAAACGTGTCCCTTTCAAAAGACTGGGAATGACCCCCCCCCCCCAAAAAAAAAAAAAGAAGGAACAGCACTGGACTCACTATGTGCCTGAGAAGCACCAGCCACACTTGGTATTTATACATTGTTCTTACCCCCATTCATTTTTTCTACCTAAAAGAACCTTAACTTTAACTAAGTATTTATTATTGTAGTAGTTTTTTAATCTGCTATGTCTAACTAACAAGATGTATGCACAGCTCAGCAAAACAAATAACGAATGTCTGTATTTTATAATGACTATTCTGTGTTGAAGTGGAGATGCATCAGAGAAGGTGTATTCTGCCTTTTATGCAGAAACAAGCTCTTCTTTGTCATGGCAAACGGGTCCCAGTACAATAATGAGTGCATCACACTCTGAGCTCTTTACTTAAAAAGTTAGAGAGGCAACAATTACTGTAATTATTTGCGTGAACACAGGCACATATGCCATTTTTCCTTAGGCCTCAGTGTTGTAGGACCAAGGGATGCAAACTGCTGGGGAAAAGAGCAGAGGATTGACAGGCAGGAAGACAGGAGGACAGGAGGCAAGGCCCTATTGATGCCTATTGTTGTCCAGAAAAAAGGCAAGTCTCATCAGGAGCACCCTCACACCGTGTTCAGCTGCAGGGTCACAGTACATGCATTGTTAAGAAGCTGGAGAGACAAGAAGCTGTTGTCACTAGCAAAGGTTTTCACATGCATGGGTGTGTGTGTCGATGCGTGTATGTATCGCTGGGGGGTTTCCCCATACGCACAAGCAGCAGTGACCTTGGTTGATGTGGCGCTCAGGGAGGCAGAAAGAGTGTGTTAATTGCCTGCTCAGCAGTGATAACGACGGGGGCATGGTGGCGACAGGGCAGGGAGAGGAACAAAACACGGGGCAAATAAATGATCCAGCATGCAGATGTGTGTGTGTGTGGAGGACCCCTGCTTTGCATATTGCTGGATTAGAGAAGCTTTTTCATGCTTTGATTGAGGCAGTCTAATATTAACTGGGACCTGGGATCCTATCCCATTGCCATTTTTTCCAGTATATAGTGACTGATGTCCCTGTGAGTGTGTCTGTGTGGTGTGTGTGTGCACATGTATGGTATGTTGGCATCACCCACACAATGCATTTTAGAATACAATATTAAGGGGATGGCATGTTAAGATGAAAAAGCTAAGAATCAGAACATTTTTCAAAATAATGTTCATGTTTATCCATAAGAATTTGTCAAGATTTCTTGAAACCGTCCATCTTCCAACCACTATTATTGGACAAGGTTGTATGTGTGTGGGGGGTGGTGCATTTCACATACATGCAGAGCTACAGGCAGTATTTGGTAATGCCAGTTAACCTCAGCATACTGTGGAGGGAAACCTAGAGTACACTGAGAAAACACCACAACAGCATGGAGAGAACATGCAAACTCCACACACATGGAGCCCTGATGGAAACTTGACCCCTGCTCCCAGAGGGGCAAGGCAGCAGTGCTAAGCAGCATGCCACCATGCCACAACTGTCAATAAGTTCAAATAAGCTTAACCAAATTTCTTCAGTCTGGTAATGTTTTATCCAGGCTTGAAGCAAACAGTGTGGAAATGGCTCCAGACCACAGGGGGATATTCCACAAAGCAGGATTAAGGGAAAGTCTGACTTATTTCAACAAGTCTGGCTCATTTAAGTGGGAATTCCGTTCCATCGACATGTCTTAAATGAATCCTCGCTGAGCTACCATGGTAACTTAGTCGAGTGAACAAGTCTGCTCCGGATCAGTAACTGTGGCCCAATCCCAAACCGGTCCCTACACACTCTGCCTCACTATTCCGCCTTCATTTGCGCGTTTCCGAGACCCGTCGCCATATTGAAGTGTGTCTCAAAGCAGCAAGGGCTAAGGGGGAATGGTCGATTATCCCCTCCTGAAGCGACTCAGCAACGATGGTGGTACGATTCCACTACCACTTCCATATCCCACAATTCCTAGCGCACAGGAAACAGAACAGCGCAAAAAAAAAAATACACAATGTCATGTTCTTGATAATGTAATAATTGGATTCTAATAGCACTGTGAAATAA
>JAODKE010000043.1:33566159-33586936 GCA_026779605.1 Mormyrus hasselquistii
GTGGTGGGGGCGGGGGGTGTGGGGGTGGGGGTGTGGGGGTGGGGGGGGGGGGGGGTGGGGGGGGGGGTGGGGGGGGGGGGGGGGGGGGGGGGGGGGGGGGGGGGGGGGGGCAGACTGCTGTAGAGAGCTGTTGAGATTTGCAATACAAGAGCACAACAGGGGGCATGAGGGGGGGCCGGAGCAGGTCGGTGGGGGGGGGCTTTGTGACATAATTAGGGAACGGGACAAGGAAGAGTCGGCTCATCAAGGAGTCGCTCGCCTTCCTTTTCCTCCACTGGTAGATTAATTCAATATGCTGAGAGGCACGCAGGCGCATATGTCTGTCCCACTGCACATACACACAAACACACACAGGAACACAGACAGGAACCCAAACACACACACAGAGGAATACATAAACATGCACACAGAAGGAAAAACACACACCCACACATATATACACTACCAGTCAGAAGTTTTTGCATATCACAGGTTTTTACTACTTTTCTGTACATTTCATAGACTGCAGATTTTTTATTCTTGTTAAGCATTGAAAAGTTGAGCACGTTAAGAGTGAACAACTATAAATGAAATTCATGTCAAATAAAGTCAAATAAAGCAAGTTTCCTTTATAACATGGAAAGAGAATGAAACATGTCTTACATCCTATTAACTGGTTGTGTGGTGATGTCATAGTCAAATCCTAGGCTGTCCTTTAAAGCACTAGATACCTGTTTCATCTCAAGAAACAGAGCTTTTAATGTCCCTTCTAAATCAAATGCCTTACATTTTCACACAACTGCACAACTGCTGAAGGAGCTGTTACTTCGATGAATGAAAGAGATGACATTTTCCTGATAATAAAGGGTCTCAAGTGCTGAAGATACTGTATATTTATTTGTTAGTAAAGAATTTTGAGTATATTTTTTTCGTAAATGTTGAGTGATATGCAAATGTAGAAAATCTCAATGTGTGCAAAAACCTTTGACTGGTAGTGTACTGTGTGTATACTCCACACACACAAAGGAACACATACACACGGAAACAGACACACACCCATACACACACACAAATATACACACAAACACACACACAGGTCTGTAATTGTATCTTTGAGGGGACTGACTCTCCATTCATTTCTAAGGGGAAAACTCTAATCCCAACATTACAACCTTAACCCCTACCCAACCATAACCTTAACCATAGGTAAACAAACAAAATATGACATTTTTGATATTTTTAGTTTTTTTTGTTGCATTCACAGATCTTTATGGGGACCTGAAAAATGGTCCCCACAATTTCAAAATAACAGGTTTTTATCACGTTTGGTCTCTGCAACGTAATACAAACCTATTCCACACACACAAAGGAAAACAAACACACATGATATACAGCCACGTGCACATACAGAAACAGACACACATATAGCATCATGCACATTTTAACATATCATACAGTTTCAACACAGAAAACAGTCGTTTGTAAATCGTGTGCATATATTCACATCGTTTGTAAATACTCTGCATATATTCACATCATGATGAATTCTGAATATTTTTTGCCTGATTTTGATTTTGTCCTGATGACTTTTCCTGGTTTTATCAGAATGCACATTCTGCTGACTTTTGATGTATTCCCAAACTGATCTTATCTCTGTTTTTTCTGCAGCAGTAGCTTGCTTTTGGTAGACATTGCTTGAAATGTAGAAAAACATAAATATTTTTGAACGGTGTACAATTCTACCAAGATCAATGGTCAGATGGACTGATAATTATTCTGGGGACAGTATTTGTGCTCCAGCTTCCTTTCATTACAACTCAATCTAAATTACCGTGTTATTGCTGCTGTCTCTTTAATTACGTGCAATTATAACATTTATCTCATTAAGAGCACATTTTGTTGTGAGGTGATTGCATCACTCTGATTCTTTGAGTAGTCTTTAAGAATGCAGGTAATGTAATGAAACATCACATCAATAAAAATTAAAACTTATGCCATTATTAGCAGTAATGCTAATGCTGTTTATCAGATCACCAAACCTATCACTATGGTGGTGTGGGATTCAGGCAAATAAACAGCAAACAGCTTCCCTTCCAATTTGCCCTGTGAACTAGTGTGAACGCATTATAAATGTAAGTGAGATGGAGCACATGCTTTAAATACAGGGTGAATTAGCTATTTTTAAAAATCGTCTGAAACAGGGACTGAAGAGGCACAAATCCACTTTGTGCTATTTTAGTATAAGTGGAGTCTTCTGACATTCGTCTTGATTAAATCATGATTTTCATTACAGTTACAATGCAAATATATGCCTTAGAAAATATATGTTTTAGAAAATTCCAGATTAAATTCTAGATTTATTTTAAGACAATTGTAGAAAAACAATAAAAATTTTAGAATAACAAATTACATTTAATCTAAATTGTTACATGTAGAAATGTCTAGATTATTTATGAGAAAAGCAGGAAAGATAGAAAGTTATGTGACATTTCCCTTGTTGTGGATAGAGCTTCAAAAGTGTGATATTTTCCAGCAAGGTCATACATTTCTTCTTATCTATCCCTGACAATGTCTGTGCAAGCAGAGCATCTGAAACGAGAGAGCGGAGAGGGTGAGAGAGAAAGAGAGAGAGAGAGAGAGAGAGAGACAGCAAGAGATGGAGTGAGACAGACAGAGACAGAGAATGGACGAGGTATTTAGACAATAAATCAAGTTCTAGTGTTGCCTATTTAGCATGCTCTCACCATCAGACTGTCACTGAAACCGTTAATTAATGAACTGATTCCACAATGAAGAGTTTTTGAATGCGCCCATTTAGGTAATTACCACGAGGGGCCATTTGGGCAAGTCACTTACTGGAGCCACACAGGCTCTGTGACAGCTGCAATGGAAACAGAGTCTGACCCCATGCCATACTTAAAATAGAAATGGGAAGAGCATGTGTCTGTGTGTGTATATATTCAGAAGTGAGGCACAGTATGTACCTATGGGAGGCACTGCCTTTCAGGCTATATACATTGTTTACATGTATGTGTGTGTATACAGTCATATATAGCTGTGGGAGGTGCTGCTTTTCAGCCCACATACATCATTTATTTGTGTGTGTGTATGATGTTTATATTGCATTGTAAGGACCAAATATTCCCCACAATGTAATAAAAAACTGTTATTTTGACCTTGTGGGGATCATTTTTGAGTCATCTGTGAATGCAATCAAAAAAATTAAAAATGCCAAAAGTCTTGTATTTTGTTTGGTTACTTATGGTTAAGGTTAGGGCTGGGTAGGGTTTAAGGTCATTATGTTTTCCTCATATAAATGAATGGAGAGTCTCCACAAAGATGTAATTATAAACCTGTGTGTGTGTGTGTGTGTGTGTGTTTATATGCGTGTCCTGCTCATGCAACATTTACGAGTATGCGTGTGTGTGTGCATGTGTGTTTGTGTACATTCAGGTGTGAGTACAGTATGTACCTATGGGAAGCTTTGCCTTTCAGCCCACATGCTACTTATTTAGACAATGAATAATTCTATTTAAACGTGAAATAATTCTAGTTTTCTATTTTGCTATCTGCCACATATTAGCCTTTGTTGTGCAAGGTAAACAACAAAAAATACAAATTGCTGTCTTTGCACATGTTAAAGTTATTACATAACGATCATCAGCAGAGAAAACACAGTTTTAATATTCCTCCTAACAACACAAATATGAGACAGTTAATTTTATACATGATAAATACTGAAAAGCATAGAAGCCTTTAGCGTTTCCACTTCAGGATGTGATTGTCATGCTCATCAGTAATCAGAAATCGTATCTTCAAATATTATGCCCCACACGGATAATTGAATCGCTTTTATTTATATTCATTTTCCTGCAGTGCAGTTTTTTTTTTGTGTGAACTCAAAATGCCAGGAAGCTTGACATGTATTCTCTAGTAAAGGGCAGCCCTTTCAGCACCTTCGACAGGTAACTGGCAGTATTACATCGATCTGGCCACACGAACAGCACCCCAAAACAATACTGGCTTAAAAAAGTAAAAGAAAAGGGTGACAGAAGGCTGGTAAATCTTAAAATGGGCCATTTATTGCTAAACAATCCCCCCATTCCTCTGTTAATGGAAAATACAACTGAAGGTGCTCACTATGCATCAGCATCAATCATGTCCTTCTAGTGTCATTAAACCGTGGTGCAGTCATTCACAGTTATTTGCCGAAATGAACCTATTTTTCTCTGTACACAATACAGTATCATTACAACTGAGGTTGTTATTGTACCATTAAGCAGATTACCTAACATGGATTATTTCAATTAAAAATCTTCAGATGTATAAATGGCTTAACTGTGAAGTATAGGTCACCTCAAGAAAAACAGGAAGACTGCTGAGGATAAAATGGGTGAAAATGGAAAATGTGTGATTTTTGTATCTACCACGATCAGGCAGGTGCAGCGAGAACCCTGTCAGCTGCCTCGGTGTTATGCCTGCCATCCCCAGCCACATGTCCCACAGCTGATCTGCGGCATCTTCCTATCAGTGCCTGTGTCTCTGTGTCCGATTGCCCGACTGGGGGGGGGGGGGGGGGTCTCATGTAAGCCGCCAGATCCTCCTGATAGTGCAAGAGCAGTGTGCCGCTCTGCAAGAATGCAAACATGCAGACCGGGTGATATGCCATCCCCGAGATGCCTGCTGCCATCAGCACAACTAGGTCTGGGCCCAAATGGTCCATAAAACGGTCCAAATGGTACACAGCTTCGAGAAGTGAAGCTGGTCTGCTTAATGATTAAATATGTGTGTGTGTGTGTGAGATATGCAGAGCGTGGCTGTCTATTCGGAGATTATAGGGAGGGCCGTTTTAAACATGGCGGTTCTGATCTGTGTGTTGTTCATTCAATTTGTCTCTCTTCAAAAAACAGTGTATCAGTGTCACGGGGTGACAACTTTGAGGCCTTTGATCCCGAGTAGGGGAGCTGGGGTCATGATCTGCAAGACCTTCAAACCCCCCCTTTTCCCATAAGCTCCATTCACCTGCTTCTATAGACCACTGCTGCATAAAGGGTCTTGACTCAGCGCCCCCTCTCCCCGCCCCCCGGGGGTATAATAAAGATGTCCAGTGTGTCTTTTCTGAAGTGTCCCTCATCAGACTCACGATCCCTGGAGGGAAGGAGGACAGGCAGCAACATTAGCGGATCTCATGCATAGCTAAGGAGGAACTCAGCACGAGGCGGTGGTGCCGGGGGGTGGGGTGCGAGGAACAAGTAAGTGTCTAGAGAAATGATATTATCACACCCAAGCGAGATGTGCTCTGGGGCACTAAGGCCCACTCATGCATCTGCATTTCAGCATGTGTAAGTGAGGGAGTGTGTGTTTGCGGGTGTGGCTGTGAGAGAAGGAGCTATAAGCCACATTTATTTTGAAATGCTAATTCAATATGCTCTGTCTATATTTTCCATTATCAGCTCTCGAAATGCTTACGTATTAAAACTGAATATTGACCAAAGGAACATATTAACGTTCCAGAAATGAACTGATGATACTAATTCAGCCATTTAGCTCCACACCTGAACTGTCAAGGAAGAGATGAAACATGCCCATTTGCCAATATTTCCATCATGCTTTTCTTGTAGTTCAGAGGATACGTTTTGATTTGCTAGACAAACAGTATTTTACACACATTAAACCGCAGGGTGTAAACATTATTGCAGCAGCTGATTACAGTTTGATTGTGAAATCGAGTGTCTACAGAAAAGTTGTTGCCATTGAGGCCTTGAGGAATCCATTTTATTGTGTCAATATGCTTATGATCAGCAGCTGTTGCCGTTCACACCGACTCCAGTCAAACAGACAGTATAAGGCATTATATTGTATACTTGGGCACCATTCACACTGATATTTTTTATCTTGCCCCTTCATTCATATATCCGGTCATTCATTTGTCCAGCTTGCACCCTGCTTGTATCACTTTTTCCTCTACTCATGTCTTTCAGCAGGCTCCCTTCTCATCCTTAATCTTGCCATCCTCTCGTTTAGCTGCATAGTGCATACAGTACTACCCACATGCCTCTCTCATTCATCTGCTTCACCTCCCATCTTGTCCACCCCCCTTCCGTCTCCATCCACCTCCCCCGGGCTACTAACGAAGGGCAGGCAGACGATTAATTACTGGAATTGGCGCTCTTAAATCACGTGGAAGGATGGGATGTTGTTCCATGGGAACGGGATCTAATTAAAGAACCCTGCCTCCCTGGACAAGTCGGCTCGTCAGCGGTGCTGTCCCGCTTGAGTGCGATTTATGGGGCTATTCGAGGGGTGCAGATTGCCTGAACAGCACACTGTGCGTAACTTTTTCCAAACACACACGCTGTCCATGCACACCAGCCTCCTGGCTCAGAGTCTGAGCCTACAAAATAAACTACAAAATAAGTGTACAAAGCAGCATGCACCACTCTGCTGCAAGTCAGAAGGAAAGAATCAAAACATGCAGGACCTTTCTGGTTTTATGACGACCACTAGAAGCACAGCTTGGGAACTATCCTTTCAGAAACCAACCCACAAGCCCAGTGAATTAACATCAGGCAAAGTACACACTGAGCCAAGCTGTTATTTTTCCTTACATTGTGCTGAGATACATAGTCACAGACACACAGCCAGTTAGTAAAACTATGAGTCTGAAAATTATTTTCAGCCCCCCCAGATTGGAGGCCTGGGGGGGGGGGGGGTGAAGCTAATTTTCATTCTTGTTCTAAAGAAATATAAAAAGCTACATCACCGGTTGTATTTATTTATGACACATTAGTTTGTCGCAAGGTAAATACAGATCAGTATTTCGTTTTAAAAGCCAGTTGTCAGAAATATGTTTCTTTAGGACAGATTTGGGGGTCCAGCACTTGATGGGGGAATGTGAATAAGTAAAATTGTACATAAAATTGGATGTAGCGACCGGTAACAAAGTACGTCCCGAAATGTATCATTTTGAGGAAACCATGAATAAGCGTTTTTATGGAGGGAAGAGAGAATTTTTGCAATATATAAATGTATATAAATGAGCAGTTAGTTCAAATGCCTTTTATTGTAGAATTACATAAACTGTAATCTTGCAGTGCAGTTGCTTTGACTCTCTATACTTAATGATATGGATTGGTTCTGATGGATCAGTTCTGATATATATTGTTAGATATAGAAGTGGGTTTTATTGCAAGAGTCATTAATGCTTTGGGACTCCTTCTCCAGAAAGCGCCTCACTCTGCTTAGAAATGGCCACTCATCTGCGGCACCTTGCTGGCGGCAGCCTGACAGCTATCTCAGCCCACATGGGCCACGACGCCAGGCCCTTTGTTTGCAGTGCCCGGCCGGACAGGCAGACATTAACCCCACTCCATCCAGCTCCTGTCTCGCGGGGAGGGGCCACAGCCCTGTCCTGTTGTGGTAGTGCCAGTAAGGCACAGAGCCCAAGCCCTGGAGCCAGACACACTTGGCTTTAAAGCAGCATGGCCCAGGGGGACAGAGAGCGCCATCACATGGACAGAATGGGTATGGCACAGCAGAATGGGCTCACAGGCAGGTGTGTTAACAGTGAGGGCAGGATCTGGAGCGGTTCCCCTTTTCTTGCTGTGAGTGGGAACGCTGCTCTTGTTTGTGTTTGGTGCTGAATTTCACAGTCACAGCTATTCATCCAGTAATCAGTGCCATGGCACTGACAGCACTGAGTTTTCTCCCCCCTCTGCATCAAACAGCCTCCTGTGTGATCGCCGTGTTCGGCACGCGACTCACTGTCAGCTCCGTTATGGCGGCATGCTGCCGTCTGAACTCTTCATGTGCCGCTAGCTGCAGAGAGACACTTTCTGAGATACCCCCCCCCCCCCCCAATGCACACAAAAGCTTCATACTGCACATCCAGAGAAAGGTGCTAAAGGAAAGTTTTTCTCATTATCGTTCTTCTGGCCTTAAACATGGCCTGGCTCACAAAGACTTTGTGACAGGGGGAGCAGCAGTTACAGCCCATCTGGGCTGCGCCAGAGGACCTATGTGCTGCTGCCTCGCCATGCTGACATTTGAGTAAGCTGCCTTTGCACCCTTTCACTCCATGCTGCTTCCATCGTTCCTTTTCCCAGGTTTTGTAGCTCTCTCTTCTCTTTCTCTCTCTCTTTTCTCTCTTTCTTTCCTGCTTGCTCGCTCCTATCTTCCTCCCTGTCCTGCTCCTTTTCTATTTTCCCCGGCACACGAGATTTGCCTAACAATGAGTCCCAGCTCTGCCCAAGGTCAGATAAGGACCAACAGCCACAGAAGCCACTGCTGAGTTTTTTTTTTAACTCCACTATCTTTTTCCCTCCCTTTTTTCTCACCGCTTTGGAATTATCTCCACGGCACATAATAATAATTACTCAGGACCGCAGACTGCAGATAAGAGAGCAGAGCGGGAGGCTGCACAGCAGCTAATTCACTGTGTGAGCCAAGCGGGGGGTGGGGGGGGGAGCGGGCACATGGAGAGAGAAAGAGAGGGGGGGAAAGATAAAGGTGGGAGAGGGAAAAGGAGAGAAGCAAAAGAGAAGAAGGAGAAAAGGCAAGGAGAATATGAATCACTGGTGTGTTTGGAAAGGAAATGGAGAAAGAGAAGAAATGAGGGAGGACAAAGACAGAGGAAGGAGAGAGAGCAAGGGTTAGATTGAGAAGTAACTTGGTAGGCTGAGTAGGAAAGTGTGTAGATACTGACAAAGCAAAGTACTTTGCCAACCTGCTCCACCTAGCAGCCTGGGTCATGTGACTGCAGGGCTCTTGAGTAAGAGGCAGAGCCACTGCCCCCTGGATGGATGACTCTGCTGTACTCTGGGTTCATCCACAGGTCATTTTAGCTACCTGAACGTAAAGCAAGTGAGAGAGGCAAGAGTAACTACCCCACTCAACAACAGACATGATGTTAATAAACTATGGTCCCCCCATAACGCACCCATGTTTATGCTGGCTCTCTCATTCTGCAATTAATTAATCTTTGAATCACCCTTGAAATACAAAAGAAACAATCCAAATATTTTATGAATTATATATCACTTAAACCTTGTATATCAGCCCAATAAAAGTTAAATATCAAAGGAAATGACTTGAAAACAACCCCAAGATTTGCAGGAACCCAGAATTATATTACCAGTGCCTCCTTAAAATGTAAAACAGTTTGGGATATACTTACCACCTTAAAGAGTAAAAGCCATTATAAAGAAAAAATGCATCAAATTATAAAATAACAACAGAGTGTACATTTTAAACTTATAGCTACATAAGATGGCCTCTTAAAAGTAATAAATGAATCTAACCATTGCTGTGAAAGCTAAAAAGCTTTTGGAGTACAGTCCCTGAACAACACACACAAAGGGCAATGCTAAAGACATGCGTCACCAATGCAACTGTGCTGGGTGACTTCCCCATCAGGAAGGATCTTTGTGAGTAAGCAGACAGCAAGGAGAAGCATGAGAACCACAAGCACACAATCCACTCATCCCTGCCACAAACACCAGGATCTGGGGGAGGGGTGCTGGCCCACTGTCAGACAGCAGGGGGAGGATCTCCAGCTCCGCGACGATATTTGGATGCGTGAAGATGATTAGGGAAGGGCAGAAGGGCGAAGATGATTATCTGTGTCGCATTATGAGCAGAAAATGGTACTAGATTAGACACCCCCTACAAACCCCGATGCCTAAGTTCCATCAAGCATCGTAATTCCGGGTTAAAGTCGTCTTATCTCCCAGCTCAGGCGGTGTCGCCAGGGCGACCCCTGACCTCCGCAGCCCCCCAGAGAAAAGAAGCCGTTTTTCTTGGCCACTAGCTACAAGGCGGGTCAGATTCATGGGATCCCAGTGCCCTATGCCTCCTGCTCCCATATCCCCACAGCCTCAAGCTCCAACTAGCATAGTATACCGTGTAACTGTTACAACTGCCTTACAGCTGTTTAAAGAGAAAAACATGACCAATTGTTCCACTGGCATGGTGGAGTAAATGCTGGAATATATGGCGCTTTAGGATGTCTTGTGGCTGACCCTCTCATGTTGGGGAGGTTGGGTCTCACTCTTGGAGGAGGTCAGCGAGAAGAAGCAGGGAAGAACAATGCAAACACAGCCCTTTGAAAGGGTAGATGGGAAGTCGACATCTGTTGGAGATGACAGCGATTGCTGTTAAAATGCAATCTGTCTTTCTAGCCAGCGGCCCATTGAACACAGCCCACTCCTATTCAGGGGAGGACAATGTCACAGTCACACTCCCAACTGTCACCACTTTCACAGTGCTCACACGCACATACATCGACACTGTGTGACCGGTGGTGTGCGCCTGTGTCTCTGCATGTCTGATCGTGTGACTGTACGCATATGTTTGAGGGACTGTTTTTGTGTGTATTTTCTATGTAAATGATGTCTGGTCTGTTCTGCCTGCCTGTATCTCTCTTATCCTGTCTGTCTGTCTGTCTGAGTACCTTTTGATCTATCAGTTTTTCTCTCTCACCTGTCTAGTTGTTTGTCTCTCTGCCATCTCCCTCTCTTTATGCTGATCTTGTCTCCCCTGTCTTTCCATCTTTCTGTCTACTTGTTTACCTCATGGGATGGGGTGGCACCAGCAACAGTCTATGCCTGAAGTGAACACATTACTGAGAGTACAAAAAGTCCCCGTTGTCAGTGACCACCAGAATTATTAGCAAGCATAAAACGTTTTGTGTCTGAGTGTGCGCCTGTTTGGATATTTATGTGTGTATGCGTCTGATTATGTCTTTGGGGGGAAAGTAGCTGCTGCATTTGGTTCTCCTCCCTCTCCATTGTCATTCTGTCTGTCTACCTGTTTATCTACGGACATGTCAGTCTGCCTGTCTCTCTCGCTGTGCATCTGTGTGTTCCCTAATTGACAGCCTACTTGCCCACCTCTCTGTCTGCCTTTAGCTGCTCCCTGAGCACTCTGTTAGGGCTCCTGCCTGTGTATCACACTGAGGGATGGCTGTGCCATGGGTGCCTGTATCTGAATCCGACACACCACTGAGCGCTGAGATAAACCGGTGCTGCTGTGAAGGCAGTTATTCCTTCTACTGACCCCCTGATTTATTAGCAAGGATTAGCTTCTGTGTGTGTGTGTCGGCAGCATGCACTCTGTATCTGAAATACACTGACAGTAAGTTAAGGGTGCCTAAAAGAATGATAGAGGGGGGAGAGAAAGAGAGATAGAGCAAAGAGGATAAAGCATGACACTAGACAGGCCTTTCAGTTAGCTGAGGGGCAGAGCAGACTTATTGGGTGGAGCTAAGAAAGGAAGCGGGGAAGAAGGTGAGAGATGTGGCCATAGTGGTGAGTGGTGAGGGGGCAGAGGCAGAGGTAAAGGTACTTTCATATCACTGGAACTCTCTTCTGGAACCAGAACCAGGGACTTTTATTGTGTACACCTCAGGAACAGAGGCAGTTCCAGAATCCTTTTTTAATACCCACTCCAAACTGGTACTTCTCATCCAAAAACAAACTACTGAGAAGGCGCTTACAGTAATAACTTGCTGATGGGTTGACCACAAACATCGGCGCTAACTTGGAAGTTACACGGAACTACAGAAAAGGAGATGTAGCAGAGCAAAAATTGAGCAGATGGAATTATTTTTGCACCCCCAACTATACTTACTGCATCAATAAATACATCCTTTGCTTGTGTCTCCATAATTCTGCAGCGGAAAATTTGATCATTAACCAATATAATGTTGTCCAATCTCGCCAGTGCTGATGGTGAAACTAGCCAGCATGTATTAGTGAGATAACGTTACATTGTTTTTTTATTCTGTGGAAAAGGAAAGACCGATCTGCTGGCCAGATTTAATCAGAATCATGAACATGTCTCAGGTCATATCAGTAAAATATAAATAAAAGGTCCGTCTCCCCAATGTCTAACAAATAGTTAACAAAAAGACTTCTCCTTTGTTTTTATGAGTAAAGCTTAACCTACGAATTTTTTGCATCTCCTATGCTTATTTAGCATAACGGTCACAGTCCCTGTTGTGTTGTGTGAAAGTGGCCAAGAGCTACATAAGTACCAGGTCGAGATGTGGCTGTGTCTGTGTATTATATACATATAATAATCATCACTCTATTAATCCCCGTGGGGAAATTGTCTTGGCTCAGGGAGTTGTAAACCTGGAGCAGGTTCCAGAACTTTGTGTGAAACCACCTTATGTTATGGAACAGAGGAGACCAGAGCTACGGAAGAGAGTGGTAGAGACTGTACAGAATGGGCAGATTCAAGGGGTATAACAAATGGGTGGGGTAATATGGTGCAGACTGTGCGTGGGTCACAAGGTATAGAGTGTAGGTGGGCTCACACAGTGTAGGGAGTGGGTGGGTCACAAAGTCGATATAGCGGATAACAAAGTGGAGACGGTGGACGGGGTCACAATGTGGAGAGAGTGAGCGAGGTCGTAGGGTGGAGAGAGTAAGTGGGGACACATGGTTGAGAGAACTGGGGGATCACAAAGTTTTAGGAGTGGGTGAGTGGAAAAAAACAGGTGGAACTCAATGTTGCTCCTTTCATCCCGTCAGTGTCCACTGAATCTGACACACACACACACACACACACACCTCAACCATCCGCACCTGTGTGAGGTGCCAGACAGAGGGAAGCGAGAGGGGAGGGGTGGATTTTAATATTAAACAGTCCAACATGCACAATTATTATTCGGAAAGGCGTTAATTATTTGCAGATAATTAGATGGACAGTGTTTATTCTCTGCATTCTCCCTAATAAAATGCCATGAAGTTGTCATAAATGTCATTTCCACGATACATTGATTGACATATACATGTAATTACACACATGTGTGTCTGCATGTTTTTAATATAGATCCTAGATGTTGTGCAATAATATTGAGTAAAAGTTATCAACAATCCTCAAATACGCAAAAACGGCATCATCCAGAAGAGCAGGATGGCCATGTTTAGCGATTTATGCCTCAACCTATTTCCTACCACATCTCCATCACTCCAGCGAGGGCTCTGAGGACATTCCTGTGCCGTCCTGTTTGCAAGTGTCTGCGTGTGTCTGCGTGTGTCTGCGTGTGTCTGCGTGTACCTTCTACAATGACACCGTCTGCAAAAGCAGTGACTTGATTAGGAAATGCATGAATATCTGAATGCTGACAATAGTCATAAATACAAAAACAAAACATAACAAGGACAAGTAGCACATTAACAAAGTCCTAGGAGGCTGACAGTAATGGTAATAACAGAAATGATCCACTATTCCTTCCATCTCTCCCACCCCACCCCCCCCCCCCAACACACACGCACACACATAGTCTGCCCTTGTGGCTAGGAGCTTGGGCGCTAATTGCATGTCACACTAATTTCTTCAAAGCAGTGTAAAGGCCAGCCTGGGCTCATCACTGTGAAATTCCAGCGTGCTGTCACCTTTTAATTATGTGAGATAATGAGAGAGAACATGAGAGAAGCCAAAATGGAGAAGGAGAAAGCTGGACACAGGGTGTTGTTTACAACTCCATGAATATCCACGCTACAAACCAGAGGAACCAAGGGCAGCTCAAATAAACTAAAGAAGCACCAGAGTCCAGCTCCACCAACGACAATAAAGGCCCAAGTGTACTATTATTATTTTCCCCTAAAAGAAACCATCAGAGGCTGCATGTTTTCCTTGTACCCATCACAGAGAGTTACAATTTCCTGTAACCCCATCCTTCTGAGGTTACCATGAGAGCATACTCACTGCCATCATCATAGGGTATCATAAGCAGGTATAATGCAGTAACGTACAGACTAAAACATAGACACAAGAATTAATACTGCTAGAACATCTAAAGTAAGTTGTTGTGGGCCCACGACATAAATTAATTCACTGTTCAACCATGTAAACCCTCTTCCTAGGTGTAAACTATTTGCCAAGGATTTCATTCTTGTAATTTTCTCATTAGCTACTTGCTTTTGACTTGGCAAACTGTGCACTCCTGCGAATAACTGCTAAGCACATGCATACTGGGCCGTGCTCTGTTTACAAAGCACCAGGAAGTGAGACATCTGACAACAGCTAAAAATAAGGACTCCCATTACCCAAACCATGATCCAGCAGACATTCCGTGGGTAATTTGCCAAAGGAAAGCTATGTACTGTAGGTTTGATTCTATAGAGTGTGTTAATTAGCGATGCACCCAGCAATGTGGGGGAGAAGCTTGCAATTCACACTGGATTCAGCTACCTTCAGTGTTTAGAAGGTGCTCAGGCAGGCAAACCTGCTTGTAGTGTGGAATGGCCATCTCTTGTGAACTGTGCAGTAAAAGAAAGTGGTCTTGGGTGGCACAGTTTTCATTCAGTGCTGTATATCTCAAACATGTATTACATAATGGGAACCTTGCTACACAAATTCAGACACATTAGATTAAAGAAAACTGTTACTGTAAATAGGTTTATCCAGTAATAAATATGTTATGCACTTGAGCCAACTAGTCCTAACACAAGGTTGGTTGGCACAATATTAATTTTCAATTTTCAATTTGTAAGAATCTAGCATCATACAAAAATAATGTAAAGCCAAACATGCAATGTCACTGAAATATTTCAGAATCTTTAAAACACTCAAAATATCAATTTGAACATTATCCACTAGACTAATAAGAACAATAGTAAAACATTAAAAACTAAGCCACTGAAAACTTTAAACATGTCATATTCAAATAATATTTCACACACCTTGTTTTTAATTATTGAACTAATTATTGAAATAGGATTAAAATGCATTTTATATTATGCGCCGACTAACCCCAAAATCTTTGTGCCAGTCAATGTATGCAATTCATGATAGCAACCTAGCATAATTTATCACCTATTTCAAATCTTTCAGATATACGCAATCCACATCACTATTTGGTCCAATTTATTTATTTTCAATATCTCACTCAGATACATTTACATTGCACATTTTTCCATGGGATCATGGAAACACAAACAACAAAAACACAGAAGTGTAGCCACCTTAGCAGTGTGCAGCCATCCGATCTCTTCACAAGATGGATGAATGTAGTTCATGTGGACACATCTTGTAATGCTGGACTTTTGCGAAAACTCCCTCTACTCATTTGGAAATTATCATTGTGACAACCAGCCCCTATGGTCAACCAACCCCAGTCTCCCTACACGACAAACAGGTAAAGAAAATTTCACAGTGTTGTTAGGTGATAGACAGCATACTGTAAATCAGTGTTCAGTAATATTTTTGATAAACGGGGCATCTCACATACATATATTTGTCTTGAGTACAAGATGACAGTCAGAAACATTACACCAGCCTTCTGTCTGATTAATTAAATGGTCTTTCAATGACACGTTTGATTTGTTCATCACGTGATAACTGTGTGCACCAATCACCCACATCCCATCCTTTCGTATACTCTTCAATTAACACTGATTTAAAAAAATAAGGCAAGGATATTTCTGTAGGAAAGGAATGTGATCCTGTGGATCAAAGAGTGTTCCAGTTGTGTACAGATGTGGATGGGAACCAAGATGGAGACAGGTCTGATCACCTCAGTCTGACATCTGCCATAATTACCACTTATTAATTTTAAATTACTGCTTCAATGCATTGCAAGATTTTAATTTTGGCCATTAATATTAAATTGGATGTGATTAATTGGGAAAAAAAGAAGATGATGGAATGTGAGCCTCAGCTCTGATGGTCTCATTAGAAGCTGGGCACTTATCTTCCTGAGACACACTGTATCCTAACAATGCAGTACTGCTGCGTGTGAACCCCATGCTGCACTATGTGCAATCAATGCCCAACATACACACATACACACGCAAACACATCTGTTACACGCCGTACTTGGCAGGAACTGTGAATCTGCTGTAACTATGATGTGATGTCCATGCACGTTCGGCTCCTTTTAGATTTATTGTTGCTCATTTTAAATGAAAGCCCTTTTAAGTAACTCATAGCCACAAAGACAGAAACACGTCAGCGACCGTTATGCAACATCTAAGAATAATCCACCATATTTCAATTTCTCATAGCCCTTAAAAACATGCAGGCAGTAATTCGTGTATTCCTTTCTGCGCCTAGACTGTGTTCAGGCTAGATTTACTATCCTTTGTGTTGCTGTTGGGCAAGGCGACACAAGTCAGCAGCACCAATGGTGCATTTTGTCAACATCATGTTATAGCAACACCCCACCTAGTGGCCCCTTTGTATGACAAATCAGAAAAGGACTGTTTAAATTTTAATAACATGATCCAGAGTATGTATGGCTGTGTGATTGACACTGAATGACTATATATATGGTTATTATATTCTTAGGCCACAAGTCTAACATTTTAACACACCATTCACAATGTGTCACCACTGATTAATGTCACTGCAGTTATTTATGATAAACAGATTTTTGTTCATTAGGGAAATACAAAAGCAAAAATGATAACGACAACAACAACCATAACAATAACACTTATAATGATGCATATTGTTTTTATTTTAATTTTTAATATTGAATATATATTTAATAATGAAGAAGCTTTTGTATAGATTTAAAATGGATTATTGTTCCTGTACATACTCACTGGAGTATGGTCACTGCATCCTTGTAACAGATGACAGACAGGGTCAAACATATTCTTAATGATTATATATCATTTTACAAGTTTAAATTAAAGACCTAAAGTACTGTCTATCGAAATATGTTTAAAATTCCTCATTATAATGAATTGACATGAATCCCGGTTTTCCCAAGTGTTTTGGCCTCGCTGAGGCCTGACCAGGCTGGATAGGTTAGCGTGCACTTTGTGTTTCACCTTTGTCCTGCTCTGTGAGATGTAAGGGGATACAGTGCACTGCACACGCATCAGCCTGGCAGCTGCGGCGGTGCTGCTGTTTTTGGCGTGACCGCACACTAACGGCAGGCCAGTGGCGAGTAGCAGAACAAAAGGGGGCACTGCAGAGGGTTGTGCGGCACAGAGGCGTGGCGCCCCCGCCTGCTCGGAGCTCTTTGTGCACAGGCACAGACCCGCCCACCCTCTCAGGAGTTCCCAAGTGCTGCTCGCCAGCATGTGAAGTGTCTGCAAACGCGCCCAATCCCGTAATTCACCAATTTCACTGCTAATTACTGCACAAAGGGGGGGGGGCAGCCTTGCTAGGGGGTCCAGCCTGGGAGGGTTGGGGGAGCTTCCAACACTGGCATGGCAGAGAACAGTGACAGGCTACCAGGCAATGGGTGGTGGTATAAGGTGACTATGTGCATACAGGACGGGTGCTTGGTAGCATCTGCCAGTGTGGCTGAGCAGCTACCACTGCAGACCATGCCACCCAGATCTGGCACGGAAGCCAGGTCGGGCTGAGAGAGCAGGTTAGGGGCACAATGCCGGCACCTCCCTGCCTTTCCCTCCTGGTCATTAACTCTTGATATATCTACACATGAAAACCAGGGGGCATGTCAACCTGCATAACGAGGTCAGCTGTATAAGCATACAAACTATATCGACTGAATTCCTTTTAAAATGCATTATCAAAGGAACACATGTACTACTCCACCAATTGGCAAGACATTATAAAACAATATAGAAGCCGGGGTTGATGGGAAATATTTATGCAATGCCATCATTATGGCTGCCTTTGTTTTTTGGGAATCTGGGCAAGTGCAGCTCCATGGACAGTAGCTGGAGAAACCATGACATGAAAAATCATTGTGTTTGCTGTAGGATCACAGAGAGAGTTTCTTAGCAGCACACTGTTCCTTTAAATAACCCCCCTCCCCCATCCGCACCTTGGTGGCTCCCCTACCCTCTCATTCTTTTTATTCTTTAATACAACCTGAATTTAATAAATATATGCAAATGTGTGCAGCGATACATAGCAACTGTAAATCAGGCAGCGATGAGCTTTGAGCGCGGCACATATTGAGGCGTAGAGCTGACCTCGGGTTAATCATTTTTTACTTCTCAATCACATTCAATATCATTGTGTGCATGAGAGAAACCATGTGTGTGTGTGTGTGCGTGTGCTTGTGCGCAGGGGTCAGAAGCAGAGAAAGCATGTGTGTGTGTCTTGCTCATGTGCATGGCTCAGCGTGGCTTTCTTCAGAGTAAACCGTGCAATCAGAATCGTTGGACTTATGCCACTTTTTCATAAACTATTCAAAAAGACAAATGAATTTTTAGTCATTTGTCTACCATGTTTAAAACTCATTACTGATATTTTGTATTCTCTTGGCACAATCTTCCATGCCCTTCTCAGTGCAAACGCAGTGCTTGTTGCTCAACTCACAATGTCTTATGGTGTCTAATTTTTTCAACTTTATTAATTTAAAATGAATAATTCTATTCCGCTTGGGAATGTGACTTTAGCCAGGTGGAGGAATGTGTGACTCGGGAGAGACCATACCAACAACAATCCAGCAAAGACCCCCAATGAAAGGTACCAAGAAGAACAAATATAGCCTTCCTGTAACTGACTTACTGTACTAGGACTCACCTCAGGGGCTAGGCTGGGGGTGGTGGGGGTGGCCAGGCTAGGCCAGAAATGGCCATCGTTTGGGCTCACCCCCCGCAATATGAAAATCAGCTACACCAGGCATGATTGGAACGGACCTAGACAGAGTGGACATTGAAAATGGACTCTGGTTTTGGGAATGTGGAATGTCACCTCTCTGGATGTCAAGCAGTCGGAACTACTGCCGGAAATATATGGGTATTGGTATAACCCAAAACAGTTAGAAAGGCTGTGTACGGTAGTTATGGAAGTATTTGGAAAAGGCGTGGAGAGAACATATTGAGTATAACTGACATCCCTGTTATTTTCTGATGATTTGTGGTTTTGGTCTCACCTGATCAGAGCCTCTAGGAATCAAGTGAGCAATTTTATGCCAAGTTTGAAGTAGTGATGATGAGAAACAGAAACCTATGTTATAGTGCTCTCTTAAGAACATAAGAACATAAGAAATTTACAAACGAGAGAAGGCCATTTGGCCCATCAAGCTCATTTGGGGAGAACTTAACTAATAGCGCTGAGTTGTTAAAATCTTATCTAGCTTTGATTTAAAGGACCCCAGGATTTTAGCTTCCACTACACTAGCAGGAAGACTATTCCATACTCTAACTACACGCTGTGTAAAGAAGTGCTTCCTCAAATGTGTTTTAAAATGGTCTCCCGCTAATTTTCACTTATGGCCAGGAGTTCTAGTGTTTAAATTAATATTGAAATAGCCATTTGACTGATGGAGAAGAGCAGATTGCACCATCCAGGTGAGGGGTAGAGTCTAGTTTTAGTGAAAAAGGACAAGCACCTCAGGTTCTTATGAGGCTACGTGAGCATGGCCACAGTTTTGGAAGCACTGAGGAAGTCTGTGATGGTGAAACAGGAGTAGGAAGAGAATTGCGGTTTACTACTGTCTATGTCCCTATCTCCACCCATGCTTATGAGCTATGGGTAATGACTGAATACCAAATAAACAGAAGTGGGCAAAATAAGTCAATCTATAAGGTTGCTAGACTCTTTTCTGTAGTAGGGTGAAAAGTTCTGGAAGGATCCAGATGAATGTCGAAATAGAGCTGCTGCTTCTTTACATTGAGAGGACTCAGCTGAGGTGGTTTGAACACCTTATGAGGATGACACATTGGCTGGATTATACTCCCAGAAGGCTTGGGAATGTCTAGGGATCAGCCAGAATGACCTAGAGTCCAAAGCTGTGGAAAAGGAGATCTACTTTGCTGTGACTGTACTGCTCAGTATGCTGCCTCCTTGCCTCCCCAGGAAAAGTGGCAGTTAAATGAGATGAATTCAAAAGTAGTAGCTTTGGTGCTGTTAGTGTCCATCACTTTTCTTATACTCATGATCCATTCTTTTTAAAGGAATTTGCATTTAACGAAGGCTATCATTACCTTGGGACAGCTGTTTTCAAACACTGACAATAAAATTCTAAGGCAGGATTTCAACCTGGCTTTTTAAAAACATTTTTTTATTATTTTCAAGGAACTCCGACCATAGATGTAGCCTTCTGTTTTAAATTTTTCTTCCTCCTGAAATTTGTGAGCATTGGATTGGCTTTGACTGTGCTTTGTGGTTTTAATATAATGCTGCTTTTTGGATTATTTTTGCTGAAAGGTGTGTGTTTGAGCACTGCAAACCCCTGTATGTGTTATGATATCAAAGTACAGAACCTGAATATGCAGAGGTCTTTACTAGTCTAGAAGCATATTTATTCAATGGTATTTACACAGATTCCATTTAGTATTTTACTCATTTATATATACATCTGGGCTAAAACCAAAGTCCTTTGCTACAATAACCAGAATCTCAGTTGTTATTTTAACTATAATATATGAAAGGAAGCCTTATTTTCATACTAGAATTAAGTTAAAATAACAGACGATTACTGACACTGACAAGTAGGCCCCTATGCAGAGATTTTGGACTCTTCATTCAAGAAAGGAGAGGAGTACAGAGGAAGTCAAAAGAGGTAAGAGTGTCGACAATGGTGAGGATCAGCCTGCAGGGAGACAGGGCTGAGGCAGGAAGGCGGTCACCTGGTGGCTGAGCCACAGAGCACTGGCCCTGAACAGGGCACAGAGATCAGCGCGGGGACAGGCTGTCTATGCAGTGCCACTATTTTGGCTGCCATAAAGTAGCATGTAGCTTTGCCATTTTGATGGGGACAGAGAGGCGACAGCACATAATTCTACATCATCGCCTTACACCGCCCCCCCCCCCCCCCCCCCCCCCGCCAGCCCCCGGACGACGCAAAGGGGGGGGGGGGGGAGAGAGACAACAAGGGAAAAGAAAAGCAGGAGGACAAACAAAAAAAAAAA
>JAODKE010000043.1:33596387-33614125 GCA_026779605.1 Mormyrus hasselquistii
ACGGTGGCACTTTAAGAAATGAGAGTGCTATTATTACCCAGGAGTAGTAGTGAAGACTACTGGGGGGGGGCGCTGTGACAGTCACCCCCCCATCCCGTGCTGAGCTTGCGGGCTTGGCTGACAGGTGAAAACAGAGTCCCTCCCCCCCGTCCTCTCCCTGCAACCCTACGATGCTCGCTTGCCGATGGCAGACAAGCCTGACTGAGTCCTAGCTACGACATGTGAGCTCTGGGGAGCCTCCGTGAGCAGCCATGCTCACTTCAGTCGTCTTGCGTCATCTGCGCCCCCCATTACCGCGGGAAGGATGCCCCGGGCTACAGGAATGTGTTTGTTCTCCTCTGATTGGACAGATTGTGCCTGATTGTGTGATCGCCCAACCTGGACTTCTACATTTCATGCCAGATAGTAACCCTGCTCACAAAGTCATACATGTGGAACATCTCTCTGTCCACTGGTCACTGCAGCTAACATCAGGTGCAAGGCCCGTTATGTCCTCCGGAGGGAGCAAGCGGTCCGGCCCCACCATAGCAAACCTGGATGTTTAGGTGGGTAAGAGACACAGGTAAGAGCCAAAGGAGGAGGAGCAGGTGGGAGCATGAAATGCAGAGAGGAACAGGAGTAGCAGGTGGGAGCAGGTGGGAGCAGGAGACACAGGGGGTCGCATTAAACATGCAGTAGTGGGGAGCAGGCTGGGATCTGCAGTAATTAGATGACAAAACGGCAGCAGCTCAGGAGCTCGTAAGAGATGAGAGAGGGTCACGCGAGTCATCCAGACCAGCACGTAATTTGTAAATGTCAATCACAGTGCTGCCAGGAGAGAGAAGGAGGCGGGGGAGTGACGAAAAGGGGACAAGAAGGAGTGAAAGAGCAGCAGAGAAGCAGAGATCCACACTAATGACCAGATTTGGGTGGTGGAGAGGGGTGCCGGAAAGGTGGAAATTCATAAGAGAAGCTTATGCTTCTGGATTTTTCTATGGAATGTTCTAGACACTTAGTGTTGCTGGTTTTTTTTTATCACGGAAGGAAACTGTGCTGTTTTTATGATAAATTTACAATGTGTTTGGACCTTTACAATGGAGGTGGGAATGTTGGCAGACTCCCCACCCCCAAAAACACACACCCTGGCAGAGGTGAGAAGAAGCGCAGATGTGTTTGTAAACAGCTAGGCTTCCGATCAACACCCCCCCCCCCCCCCACCCTACCAGAACTGCCGCCCCAGCCACCCATGTGGTCACACCCACGGCACTCACCATGGGGCACTGTGCCACCTCACACCTCCCCCTAATGAAGCCAGGAGCACTCAGCTCGCTGGTGCCGGGGAGCAGCCTGGACAGGCATTGTCTGTGAATCTCTCTGGGAGAACAATGGCCCAGCCATGCTCCTGCTGAGGCGACAGGACCCAGCAGCATGGCGACATACATTGGCACATATCCCCAAGGCCTCGAACACATGCATCTTCCAGGGACGTCATTCAGCAAACACTTCAAACAGCCCTTTTACAGACCCCACAAGAAAATGATTCAAGGGAGCGGGCAGGTCAAGTGATGAATATGTGTAGCAAAACTATAGTCAGAAGCAGAATGTTCTGGATGCCAACTGGCAAAGAACTACCTTCAACTCTGGCTGAAAATGCTAAAAAAAAACAAAGCCATAATAAACAAAAATAATATTAAAAATAAAAATATCATTCACATTCTGTTTGAAATGTTTTTCACCTGCCATTAAAGATAAAATCCGTTGAATGTGTTCATAATTTGAACAGTGCAGACAGCATGTAGATCATCTGAAGCACAATGGGATAAATGGGTAAGAAATTGCGAGTTTCCAAGCAAAGTGAGTCAAGATAACAGCTAAGCACTGAAACCCAACAGAAGTACACCGCAGATGGCAGAGATGCCGTGACATTGTCTACAAACCCATTGCTTCATATGGTCGTGCCAAAAGACACACAGACGCCACGGTAAAATATTAATATGCAAATTCTGAAACAGAGCAAAAGACTTATATGTGTTTATCAAGGAAATCCAGGCATTTGCTGTGACACTCAACAAAAAACAGCAAACACTATTCGTGATATATAAAATAAATAAAGTTAAACACTGAAATTTTTAACATTGGAATAAAAAGTTAAATAAAATTAAACATCACCCATATAAACAAATGAGCTAAAATATCATGTTTATGCCCAAGTGTATAACTTGACTGTCTTGTAAAAATAGTGCATGTCAGGATCCAGGATATATTGGATGGTAAAATAACATTTTAGTATTTGTAGTTCACATATTGAATGCAGAAGGAACAGGCAGAGGTTAAGATCTGAGTGACTTTCATAAGGGCTAAATCATTATGGCCAGATGACTGGGTCAGGGCGTTTCCAAAATGGCAAGGTTTGTGGAATGCTTATGGTCAGCCGTGCTGAATAGCTACTGAGAGAGGGCTGAGAAGGGAAAAACCATAAACTACAAACAGGAGATTCAATGCGGGATGTGTATGAAGACTGTACCCTGTGGTAACAGCCAATGGATGGCTAGTGTGACACAAAAGCAGATAATTTTAATGATAGTTGTGGGAGAAATGTGTCATGACACACAATTGTTTGAGTCCTGTTGGATATGGTGCTACATAGCTGTGCTTCAGATTTGTCAGTCCAGCACATGCTTAACATGCACCCAGCCGTCCCATTTCGCCAAGGTCCACTTCCAGTGCTATTTGTGCACTTTTGTTACTTCATACCATGCAGAAAAGCCTTCGTACACATTCCACATTAATGAGTCTTGGCCACCCAATACCCTGTTGGCAGTTCAAGATTTTTACTTTCTCAGACTTCTCTCAGCTGGAACTCACCACGACTGTCCATGAGCACCACAGACCTCACCACACCTCACGTTCCCACACAGACATACAGTGCCCTCTGCTACACCACCTTCAGCTCTGCCCTCTTGTCCAAAGAACTGAGAACTCCCTGCACCAGCTTGAACATGAATTCTTGCAAAGGTGGTCAAATTATCTTGCCTTTGACAAAGTATACAATAAACCAAGAAAAAAACTGCCTGAATACACCTACAAGTATAAAATGCTTCATAGGGGAGAGATGTGTAACAGCACTGCAGCACCTGTGTGACCTGAGGCTCTGCTCAGTGTGAGGCTGTTACACGCAGATGCTGTGCTGGGGTGGGACTGGGGGCCTGACTAGAGCCAGCAGGGACACCGTGTGAAATCACACTAACAAATTCCTGGCAGAGGCTCCAGCTTTTAATTTCCCTGGGCAAGAACGACCATGTTTTCCTGCTGTCCTCCTTTTCAGACTGACAAAAAACAGCATGGCAGTGTGTGTTAGGGTTGGGGAGGGGTGAGATGGAGTGTATGTGTACACAGTTCTATTTCGGGAGAACCATTGTCTCCAGGCTTCAGTAAACATACGTGTCTCCAGGCACCACAAGATGATATGCCACAACACCAGAAAGCTGCCTTGGCAGTGCCAGGAGCAGAGGGACCCCCAAAAAAATGCTTCCTGAATGTTTACACCTCAACATCTGGGCAAAGCTGAGAGGCCACCACAGATACTTAAAGAGAGCGGCAGCTAGCATAGTCTAATCTGAAGGTTTTAGGTTCAAGCCCCAGGAGGATGCTGTATGCTCAAACTAGAAGCATAAACTGAATCTATCTGGTACATCTACCAGACTTAATTAATGGGTCTAATTACACACCATTCATCATTCTGGTTAAGAATTCCATGCTTAACTAAAATAACCACATAATAATGATTTGACACGTCTATGATGGAAAAGGTGAAACGTCAGAGAAGTAAACAGTATTTGCATAACTCAGCAAATCTTTCAAAATCCACAAATGCACCAGATGTATATTTTTAAGCTTGATACATTGAAGTAATCAAAAACTCCCGCGCAATTCCTGTAATTTTAATAGAGAGAAAAAAAATACATAATAACATTATAACATTAAAAACATAATAAAAAAGAATTGATTTTTATTGCTACTTGAATAATACATACCTAAGAACATTTTATTTAATGAAATATCACACTGAACAATGTTCAAAATGTCTTTTAATTGGCAGACAATTAAACCCCCAGTGCTCTGCTTTGTTTATCAATTAACCATAATTAGAAGCTCATTGAATGAAGCGCTTCTTGCTAAAGATATTTTTCAGTTTACATTTTAGCGGCTTGGTTCCACAGTGGACAGGGAGGTGATGGTATTCAACGGAAACTTTGAATGCAAACTCTCCTAACTTGTGCTCAACAACTATCTAATGCCTTAACTTTGCAATAATTACTCATCTAGGGAGTGTGCACACAACAATTTGCATGGTAATTATGTCCTCCAATCTATTATATTAGACGAGCTACAGAGCTCAATCAACTCTTAGTGAAATTAATTAATTGATGATTTAAAGTGCAATTGACAAGCCCCCTGATCTTTACTGTGACAACCAGATGCTGAGAGGTAGATTACCTTCTCCTGCACAGCCCAGAGGGTTAATACAACTTTACCAGCATCTGTGATCTTAGTCATCATTATTCAGGTTTCAGAAATCAGTAAAGGCACAGCTATGATTACACCCAAAATTAATTACAAATAATAAACAGGAAATTAAACCATAGTTTCCCAAACACCAAATTACATTAAATTTTATTACTACACCTGTTTACTCATTTGCATATCTTGCCTGGAAGCACCAGGCTAGTGGATACTGTAGTATATATAACAATCCTATGTACTACACAAAGAATGTACAGCCTATAATAAAAATCACAATAAAATATTTTATAATGTATTCAATAGCAGTTCACATGTAATGCCATAGTTTAATTGGCCAGGTAACCAAGTATTCAATTCAATTCAATTTTATTTATATTGTGCTTTTAACAACAGTCATATAATGCATTGTTCAAGTAACGTCATTATATGGAATGTGTGAGGAATCAGCCTCATCACTCTCCATTACTACATCCATATACACATGAACAAACACAGAATTACATTTAGAGGTATATGAAGTTAACTGTAGGTTTAAGAAATTCAATGTATTTAAATTTATTCCTACAAAGTACAATTAGTCTGTCAGCTAGACAAGAAGCAGAATGGCAAGTAGCATAGATCTTTGTAACATATAGCTGAACGTATTTGAGATTAGAGATCTTTTCAGTTTGGTCTCTCTTATTAAAACAAAACACACGTTTCAGGGCAAAAACTTGGATTACTTGAATCTCTGGATACTCAGGAAGTATGGGACTTAATAAACTACATTACTGGCCAAAATTGCGGAAGCACTTCCAATTTTTAGAAATTGCAGAACTTCATTCCAGTTACTCCAGCTATTGCAGAACTTTATTCCAGTTACTTATTTAAATATACAATGCATGATATTTGTAAACATTCTTGTAAACATTGGTGTATACATTACCACCAATATTCATGTAATGATTTTAAAATCGTAATGCCAAAAATGCTTGGTGTCTGCACAATGTGGGTACCAGTGTCAGGGTCAGCACCCGTCTGTCCCAGCCTTTGGTGAGGGACAGCCTGTTGTGCAAGTCCTTAGTGTGTTTTCTCATTTCCCTGGACTTCTGCATGGCTCTATGGGCTGAATGTATGCCTATAAACCATATAGTTTTGAGTTCAAATCCAGCCACATCTGATCATCTGATTTCGTATTTATTAGATTCCTTGTCCTAGGTTTTTCCCTGCTTGTGATCTGTTTTGTTCCTTTCCGCTTCGGTTTAATTATCCCTGTGCTCTGTCCCTAGTGTTTTATCCATCCAGCCATTCATCCATCCATCCACCCATCCATCCTCTACCGCTTTTCCAGGTCGGGTGGTGGGGGCAGCAGACTTCCATCTCTTCCTTCGTCCAGCTCCTCTGGGGATATCCTGAGACGTTCCCAGGCCAACCAAGAGACATAGTGTCACTACCATGTCCCAGGTCTTCCCCAGGGCCTCTAAGGGAGACCAACTACCCTGTGGAGGAAACCCATTTCGGCCGCTTGTATTCGCGATCCCGTTCTTTCGGTCACTACCGGGTCATGACCATAGGTGAGGGCAGGAATGTAGATTGACTGGTAAATCGAGAGCTTTGCCGTTTGGCTCTTTCTTCACCATGACAGACCGATGCAGCGCCCACATCACTGCTGACACCGTACTGATTCAGGGTGTGTTTCCTAAAACCGTAGTTCCTAACTACATTAGCAACTTGCGTGGTTCGAACTATGTAAGTATGACGCAGGTGTTACCCAAAACCATAGTTCGAACTACGGTGGTAACGATACTTCGGACTTATGTAATACCAAAACCATCGTTCTAATGAACGTTCACAAACACTGCGATGGTGGAAAATGCAGTCTAATAAGGGGTTTAATACAGTCACTGTGTAAGTAAGAAATGCAATAATCTTTAATACATAATAAGGAATAATTTAGCTCTACGATCACGAAGTTTTCTGAAAATGTAATTTGAAATGTAATTGTTGTGTGGGTTTCTTGTCATAAGTATGGTAACTGTCTGTAGTGAGCAATAGGGACAATTCTCAGACTTCAAAGCATTGTATTAGCACAGGGGTGGTTAATTTTATCCAGAAAGGGCTGCAAGGCATGCAGCTTTTTGCTTAGAGTAGTACGTAGAGGACTGATCGACTGAAAAGTTTGCAACTGGGTTTGAACAACTGATCGAATGGTTATTCCAAAAAAAAAAAACGGGCAGTAGCATATGCAGTTAGTGTGTATTGCTTGGTAAAGGACGTTGTGTACCATATTATGCCATATGGTACACTTCGCCAAGAAAAAAAAAGAGAAATAACAATAATAAAATAAAAAGAAAATAATAGAACCTAAAAATAAATCATTATCCCTTGTATGTGTACATTTGTTTGTTTGTAGCCCTATGCAGACCATTGGGTGTTGTGCAGTTTCTTCATTACACACATAACGTAAGTGGGACATTAGTCACCTTAGAAAAGAGTACAGCACTTTGAAAAGTACTCCTTATTCACTGACAGCTGTCATTGCCATAATGGAAGAGCAGAATGACACTACAGCAGACAGATACAAATTCATGCCTTTGTACTCTGGAAATGACGTCTGTGATGTTTGGATATTACAGGCAACTGTCTATTCCAGTCAGCCACTAACATTCTGTAATCAACTACGTCGGACGAGGACTTTGTAAAAGTTCGTAGTGTGATTGAAAACAATGAACTGCAATCAGTACAGATGGAGCATCTTTCACAAAATGCAGTGTCAAAGCTAAAATTCCACCTGTTTACCACTCCAAGAAGCATCGCATTATTTGTTTGTGTTATGTGACTGGCAATAAATAATAAATGATGATATATATATATAGATGTATGTGTGTGATTATTATATATTTATATGATATTACACAACTGCGTATTTGTACGTGACCAGCTGTGAAAGTAGTCTGTTAGTTTTTGCGCACGACTCGCCATAAGTCCTAACGTGGTTCGAACTATTGTGGCACTTTGGATGTTGGTTACTTTGAACTACCATAATACGATGCATTGTTAATGCTAACTTCCGTCGTTGTTTGGGAAACGCACCCCCACATGTTGATCTCTCACTCCATCCTTCCCTCACTCATAATCAAGATCCAGATATACTTAAATTCCTCCACTTCGGGAAGGACTCCTTCCTCAACCCAGAGAGAGCATTCTACCCTTTTCCGACCATGGTCTCGGATTTGGAGGTGCTAATTTTTATCCCAGCTGCTTCACAATCGGCTGCAAACTGCTAAGAGCCGAAGGACACGATCCAATGAAGCCAACAGAACCACATCATCTGCAAAAAGCAGAGACCTAATCCTGAGGTCGCCACACTGGACACCCTCAAAGCCCTGGCTGCACCTAGAAATTTTGTCCAGAAAAGTTATGAACAGAATCGATGACAAAGGGCAGCCCTGGCGACAATGCGGACCAAGCTCTGACACCAGTCATACACGGACCGAACTGCCCTTATAAGGAAGCCAGACACCCCATACTCCCGAAGCACTCCCCACAGGACTCCCTGCGGGAGATGGCCGAATGCTTTCTTCAAGTCCACAAAGTACATGTAGACTGGTTAGGCAAACTCTCACGCACCCTCCAGGACCCTGTTGAGAGTACGGAGCTGGTCCACTATTCCACAGCCAAGGCAAAAACCACACTGCTTCTCCTGAATCTGAGGTTCAACAAACCGACGGACCCTCCTCTCCAGGACACCTGAACAGACCTTACCAGGGAGGCTGAGGAGTGTGATCCACCTAAAGTTGGAACACACCCTCCAGGCCCTCTTCTTGAAGATGGGGTACCACCACCCTGGTCTGCTAATCTGGAGACATTGCCCCCAATGTCCACACGATGCTGCAGATGCGTGTCAACCAGGACAGCCCTGCAACATTCAGAGCCTTGAAGAACTCTGGGCGAATGTCATCCAACCCCGGGGCCCAGCTGCCAAAGAGCTTTTTAACCACCTCAGCGACCTCCATCCCAGAGGTAGGGAAGTCCACCCCCAAGTCTCCAGCTTTCTCATTGGAAGGCGAGTAAGTGGGATTGAGGTCTTTAAAGTATTCCTTCCACTTACTCACAACGTCCCAAGCTGAGGTCAGCAGCGCCCCATCCCCACCATAAATGCTTTCCCGTCCTGAGCCACCGGATGGTGGACCAGAATCTCTTCAAAGCCATCCAGAAGTCATTCTCCATAGCCTCACCAAACTCTCACACCTGTGTTTTTGCCTAAACGACCGCCAAAGCCATGTTCCATTTGGCCCATCTGGAGTACCACAAGGCAAAAAGGCCCAATAGAACCTTCTTCAGCTTTACGGTATGCCTCACTGCTGGTGTCCACTATCAGGTTCGGGGATTGCCACCGCGACAGGCACCCGCCACCTTACGGCCACAACTCTGGTCAGCTGCCTCCACAATGGAGGCAGGGAACACAGCCCATTCAGACTCAATATCCCCGCCTCTCCCAGGATAAGAGCTAAGTTCTGCCGGAGGTAGGAGTTGAAGCTCCTTCTGACAGGGGATTCCACCAGACGTTCCCAGCAGTCCCTCACTATATACTTGGGCTTGCCAGTCCTGACCAGCTTCTTCCCCCACCAGCAGAGCCAACCCACCATCAAGTGGTGATCCTCCTCACCCGAGTGTCTAATACATGCAGTCGCAAGTCCGATGACACGACCACAAAATCGATCACTGAACTGCAGCCTAGAGTGTCCTGGTGCCAAGTCCACATATGGACACCCTTGTGTTTGAACATGGTGTTCATTATGGATAATCCGTGATGAGCACAGAAGTCCAATACCAAAACACCACTCAGGTTCAGATTGGGGGGGTGTTCCTCCCAATCACGGCCCTCCAGGTCTCACTGTCATTGCCCACGTGAGCATTGAAGTCCCCCAGCAGAACAAGAGAGTCCCCAGTAGGAGTGTGCTCCAACACCCCTTCCAAGGACTCCAAAAAGGGTAGGTATTCTGAACTGCCGCTTGGTGCACAAGTGCAAACAACCGTCAGAACCCCACCCAAAGGCAAAGTGAGGTTACCCTCTTGTCCACCACGGTAAACCCCAATATACAGGCGCCCAGCCAGTGGTCAATAAGTAGCCCACCAAGGAGACTGGTTCCAGAGCCAAAGCCAATTCTATATATACGCACAGCAACTCAGGCTCCTTCCTGCCAGAGAAGTGACATTCCATGTCCCTATACAGTAGCTAGCTTCTGCAGCCGAGGACCAGTCTGCCTTCAATCACTGCCTAACTGACACTGCACCCGAACCCTTTGGCCCCTCCTACAGGTGGTGAGCCCATTGGAGGGGGGACCCACGTGGCTTCTTCTGTGATTGTCTAGGCCCCATGGATGCTGGACTGGCCACCAGGTGCTCATCATCGAGCCCCACCCCCAGGCTTGGCTCCATGGGTGGGGCGGTGACCCACGTCTGGGCGAGGGAAAACGTTAATCCATGATATTTTTCTTCATAAGGGGTCTAATGAGCCATGCAACATGCATGGAACTTGCAAACTCCTCCACCATGGTATTGTTTCCAGGAGAGGCCTGTTTCATTTCCACTTAATGTTCTCTAGTTTCTGTTTATTATTATTAGTTCCTTCTGTTGCCTGTGTTCTTGTGCCAGCCCTTGTTGATTGTTCTTACCTGCATTTAAGTACCTGATCCTACTCTGTTCCTTGTGATTCCCTGATGTTGATTATTCTGATTGAATGTGTTCCTTGATGTTAACTGTGGTGTATTTAGGTTTCTGTGCTTGCGGTGCCTATTCTTAATTTCCCTTGTCCTGCTCCCTAGTTGTGTTTAATTGTGGTTTCTTTAGTTAGTTAACTGGTGATTTTTTCCTGGATTTTGTTTTGACTCTTTGTGGTCCTGTTATTTTACTTGCTATGCTAAATTTAATAAACCCTTGTTTGTCTCTGAGCTGAAAGCGGATCGCCACCTTTTTCCCCGCCCGCACCAAGCTTAGTTTCCGTGACAGAAACTTCAGAGTTCCTGAAAACTAGTGTACTGTCAGGCCCTAGCTCAGGCATGGAGCAGGGAAGCAGCACAGGAGTCGGAAAATCAGACAAATGAAAGATTTTAATTATAAGACAAGGACCACAATGTCACACTATGAAAAGGATGGACGTTAATGAATGGAATAGGGAAAACATACCTAACGCAGACTTAAATACACTGAACTAATGACAGCAACAAGAAACAGCTGGTAATACGGGGATTCCACACGGAGTAGATGAGGGGGTGTGGCGCATGGGAGGATCGAATGAGCAGGGCATGACATGTAAAAAGTTGAGGAATGGAAACACACTGGATATCCAAGACTTCCCCATTCATTGAAATCATTTTGCTTTTCATAGAAAGATATCATTTTAATGAGCACCAAGGTGTTTCTGGGATTGCATCTGTGATATTCACATCATGTGACAGCATTTGGATAATTTGCTCTATGCACTACACAGTAGAATGACCAAATAGTTCTTTCATCCAGTGGTGGATTAAGTATACCAGGGTGGACTACCCCACTGCTTGGCCAGGGTTAACATAGCAGATGATGTGAATTAAGTTTTCTGGGCCAGCCCAGAGACACTGCAATGGATAATAATGAGATCATGTTTATTGAAATTATGTACAAACATTCATTGTGTGATGATTACTGAGTGGGGGAGATTATTGTACATATGCCTTGTTTCCTCATTTCACAGTTCTTTCATGCCTAACATTGCCTTTTTCTGCTGTATGGAGTTGGGAAATAAATTGGCCCAAATGACTTTTACTGTACTTGCACTATTTTGAATCGCATGGTTTCAAAATGCTCCAAATACAGTAAACACTGCAAAACATAAACTTTGCACAAAGCAGAAGTTTGGATATATTGCAATAAGAACCTTTTATTGTGGTGTTCGTAACCAATCTTTTCATTGTGTAAGAGGTACTATGGGATGCCCACATATTCGTTGGATGGTATGTGCCATCTGAAGGCACACTGATTTAGATGGAAGTTCATGTGTGTAAGGTATCTCATTTTGTTCTGAAGTGTGGGGTTTGTGAGACCCATTATGTAATTTTGGGTTTGGGCTTAGCATTGAGAAAATGACATATTGTTTCAGGAATGCTTTAAATGGGAAAAACTGCTACAACAAACTTTTATCAAAATTGAAAAAGTTAAAACATGCCAAACTTATTTTTTAAAAAAGAACATTTTGACAATACACAATGGCCGTATCATGTTGTTCTGTAGAAGTACATAGTTCCCATGTTACAGCATGAAAACAATGATGAATTAGACTGTAGAGTATACAGAAGGGACTACAGAAATTTCCATTTGAATTTAGAGCACAATAATAAAGTGGACTTGCCACACTTTATTGTACACATGGAATAAGCAACTACTTATTCCAACACTTAATCATCTTAAATAAGATTAAATTTCCAAAACATATTTTTGTTTTGTTTGACCAAGCCTACTGCAAGTGATTGATGACTGAGGCTTCATATTTTTATGGTGCATATTATATTGTGAAAAATAAAACAGTAAAGCAACATAAAATATGAGTGGAGGACAATTATTACCCCAATGCCCTTTTAATCAGAGGACCATCTGTTTTCCTGAATACAGAGCATTACTCCAAAAATTTGGGAAAATATATTGAGAAACTGTTAAATAAATAATAATAAAAAAAAAATCTGAAGAAGGAACAGATTCCTGGATGAGGAAGTGTGTGTGCAACTTCATTCCAACTGCATCAGATTTTTTTTTTTAAAAAATCAGGTTCAGACATAATAGTTTCAATAACATAACACTCTGTCACTAATAGAGATCCCCCCCATGCACGCTCACTGCAGACTGAAAATTATACCAATCTGTGATCTTCAGTCACCAATCAGAGTGCAAAGTATTAGCCTTGTGTTGCTCGCAGAGCAGTCCGAGCCCCCAGCCACCTTGAGGTGTCAAATCTCCAGGGCCCTCATTCACTGGCTTCCTCCTCTCCTTCGAGGCCTTCCAGCACCCCAGTCATCACCTCAGACTTCTTCATTTTCTTCGGCATGTCTAGAGAAAGCAATGATGCAGGCAGAATAAAAATGATATAAATGAATAATTCATTCATTTTAAATTTAAATGTACTTTATAGATGCTTTTCTCCAAAGAGACATACAAGTGAAGCAAATAGGACATCAGAAACATACAGGAGGTGTAAAAAGTACTCAAAAATGTTAGAGTAATGAGTGAAAATTTTACTCAATTAAAAGTAAAAGTATTCAGCAAGAATCACACTTGAGTAAAAGTATAAAAGTACCGCATTAAAATTGTAATTGAGTATTAAAAAGGTAAAAGTAAAATCCAGAATGAACTAGAGATTCTTGCTTACATTTTTAATCTCTAAAAACATGAAGTGAATGAACCACATACAAAGTTTTATCCTGCTTTAGAACAGTTTAGATTTAACCATTTAATTATACAACAAGGCACACCTAATGCAAATTTGCAACATGGTACGCAAAGTTGTAAACCCTCCGTTAAGCAGAAGCTAATTTCGCTAAGAATTCGCTAAGGTACAGCCACGGGTGCTCTTGACCCTGTGGCTGATTTTGGACTGCATTTGCTACTGAATCATGTTCTTCCTCCATTTTCTTCCACTGATTGAATGTTATAATTTCTTTAATTTCCAAGTCAAGACGCCATGCATTGTGGTGATTGATGCGACATGACATCACTTACAAAGGACCAACGAACATGTCTGACTAATTTCAATGCAAAAACGAATCTCATTGGCACAATTAACATTTTAATCAAACTGGGATTCAGCACAATTCAATTGGTTTGTTAGCAAGGGAAAATAGAATGATCTCCAATAATTATTTTAAAATGATTTACTTTTTGACTGTAAATAAAATTGTAAGGAGTAAAAAGTGTTTTTTTTTCTTTAAAAATGTAATTAAGTAAAAGTATTCATTTTTAATTGTACTCAAGTAAAGTAAAAATCCCCAAAAATAATACTTAAGTACAGTAATCGAGTAAAAAGTATTTTACACCTATGGAAGATGTCTCCCAGTACAATTAGGTTTTATTCTGCTAGACCTGGCACTTGCCCAAAGAAAGTTTCAAATAATTCCATGGCAAAAAGTGCATTAGGGTCATCTAACTCAATAGTGTGCATGGTAAAAAGCAATACAACCTTACATCTCTGAACCATGCAACTTTATAACAATCTATAATATTCCTCTCATTGCAAATTTATCCTAAACATTTTTACTGGACAAAACCTACACTTTGTTGTCACTTAGTTACCATTACATATTTACATATGATGCACAAAAATGTCACTTTTTTTCTAAAATAACTTGCTTTTCATTTTAAAAACACAACTTTACATTACTGTTTTGCTGTACCTTACATTGCAACATGAACACACAACAAAAGCCAGAACATCATTGTAGTGCGAAAGCAGATCTATGGTTTTCCCAAGAATTAAATCACATTAATCAGCCTTTTCAAAACCTCACCCTCACTGTTGTCACCTCTCCGAGGATCCATGAGAATAACATTTGCTGCCCACAAATTGACAAGGAACACTGGCGAACAAGTGCGTTTATTGCCTGATGGCTGAACTCACGTGAAACATGGTTAAATCACTCTCCTTTTCAGACACACACACAAACAAATACATACATATACACAAAGTACTGGAACACCTGACCATTATACCCACAGGAACCTTTACAGCATCCCATTCTAAATCCATAAGCATCAATACAGAGTCGGCCTCCCCCTTTGAAGCTGTAACAACTGCCAATCTTCTGAGAAGGCTTTCTACAAGATTTTGGAGTGTATCTCTGGGAATTCTTGCCCATTCATCCAGAAGAACATTTGTGAGGTCAAGCACTGATGTTGAACGTGAAGGCCTGACTCAATCTGCATTCTAATTCATCTCAATGGTGTTTGATGGGGTTGAGGTCAGGGCTCTCTGTGGGCCAGACAAGTTCATCCACACCAAACTCACACAATCATGTTTTTATGGACCTTGCATTGTGCACTGGGGCATAATCATGCTGAAACAGAAAAGGGCATTCCCCAAACTATTCCCACAAAGTTGGATGCATAGAATTATCCAAAGAGTTTCATTCCCTGGAACTAAAAGATGATTCATCACTCCACAGAAAGCATTTTCACTGCTTCAGAATCCAGTGCTGGAGTGCTTTACATTACTCCATTCAACAGTTGGCATTAAGCTTGGTGATGTGAGGACTGCATGCAGTTGTTTGGCCATGAAAACCCATTCCATGAAGCTTCCGGCACACAGTTTTTGTGCTGGGGTTAATGCCAGAGTTAAAAGTTTGGAACTCTGCAGTTAGAGTCAACAGAGCATTAGTGAGTTTTATGCACTATGCGCCTCAGCACCCCCTCTCCGTTTATGTAGACTAACACTTCATGACTGAGCTTCTGTAGTTCCTAAATGCTTCCACTTTGCAAAAATACCACTTACGGTTGACCATGGAATGTATAGCAGGGAAGAAATCCTATCCTATGATAGCACCACACTTGTATTCACTGAGCTCTTCAGGATGACCCATTCTTTCACAAAATTTGTAAACCTGACTAGGTGCTTGATTTTCCATACTTGTGGCAATGGGTCTGAAGAAAACACCAGAATTCAATGATTAAGATGTTTGTGTTAATACCTTTGTCCATATAATGTACAGACACACACACACCTGTACTTATATCTTTGTGGTCTTATATCTCCATGGGCAAAACCCTAATCCTAACAAAAATGACAACCGTAATCCCTACCAAGGCCTAATCTTAACCATAAGTAACCAAACAAAATACAATAATTTTGGCATTTTTTAGTTTTTCAAATCAGTGGTGGCACATAAAAGAAGGCAGAGATCTGGTGAATCTGATTACATTAAGACAAGTCACACTATCTGCTGACTTGAACTAGGATTAAGTGATGTGATTAAATTCCACCACAATACATTTAGCTGGGGGAGAGGAGGGTCTACCGATAAATTTTGCATAAAATACTGAAAATATTATTAAAATCCCATCTTACACACTCTCCCCACCTCTCTTAATATTACAAGATGAAATTCCTCCATGACGAGCTTTGCAGAGTTCCCCACAATGCTACAGATAAAATTTGTCAAGTAGGGAGACTGGCAATAAAAAAAACAATATAAACGTTATTATATAATATTATATAATATTCAGAAAACCATCCTGTGCCACATAGTTTGAGAATTGCTGTTCTGTACAATGCTTCTGGGAAGTTTGCACAAAAGTTCACAAAACACATTTAGATGGCGGTTATGTTCACCAGAATTCAGCAGCAGCCTTCATTTCTCTTGTGTCCAGATTTGGGTTGGTTTGGGGTCCATCACAGGGAAGATTGTCAGGTGCAAATTTTTATTCACATAATGTTTTTGCGAAGTGGCAGTAAAATGAAAGATCAAACAGAGTAATAAAAGACAGAGTGATGCTCAATCTCTTGGCTGTCACTAAGCAACGTTGTTTCTGTTTCAATGTCATTTTTGTTATAATTTGATTACTTACAGTTCATCACCCTACAATGTGACTGTTAAGGTTAATAAAGATAAATGAAATACTGTTACAGTATAATCCCGTTAAAGTGGACTCGCTTATAATGGGATATAACAGACAAAGTCCTCTGGTCCTGGCCGTGCATCTTTACAAACATGCAGAAAATGCATCAGATATAGCGGACTAGCATATAACGAAATTTTACTTATAACAAACCAACAATTTGATCCCCAGAGCTGCTTTTAGCTGTAGTTTTTTTTCAGCTATAACATGCAGGCTCTGCCTACAAGGCGTACTGGTGATATGAAGTGCAGATTTGTAGTCGGGATTATTAATAGTCACGCTCTATAAATAGGCATGGCATAACAGCAGGCAACACTGATTGGTCTGTGTGGCTAACGACGCTCACAGCTGGAGAGATACAGTAAGCAATGAGGTCAAGGTTACTACTGTAACACACCTGTATAACCATTTATAGGCCATATAAACCAATAGTCAGGTAAAGTTGGATTACTACATGCATAATATAATAACCTATACAAGACATGTGTCTGCTGGGGTGTGGCATGAGTAAGGGGTGTCCTGTAGTTGTGTTCTGGGCATACAGCAACTCTGGATATAATGGACTTTGGACAAAACGGACTGTTTTGCCAGATCCCTTAAAGTCCGTCATAACTGGATTGTACTTGTCAAAAGACTTAGTGTCTTCTATGGCTGTTGTTTCCTTTGTTATCGCACAGTGCTACTGCTTTATTTTAGGGCAATTTGCCTGAAAATGAAACCAGGGGTAAAATCATCCATCCATATATTTTTATGCAAATTAGTAATATGATCAATGAAACACTTATCACATTCACAAGGTCAAATGTCTGCTTTCATTCTTCCTTGTGCAGCTACTAAGCAGTGTTGCTTCAATGTTGGTGAAAGGGATTAGTCTCAAATTTAATAACTTCCAATTTGACATCCATACCTCTGAAAAGTTAGAAAATGGCCCAGAAAATAGTTCATGAGTTATCATCTTAACAACTGAAGCATCTGTGGTGATGGCAGACTGGGTCCCAAAAACACATATTTCTCATCTAGGGAATATAATTTTTCAAATCAGCAGGAAGGGAAACAAAATATATAGGGTATATAAAAAGTATACATACTCCTGTTAAAATGCTAGGTTTTTGTGATGTAAAACCCACGAGACCACAATAATTCATTTAAAAACGTCTACCAACATTAATGCAACCTGTATCCTGTATTTGGGTTGGGGCCATTCTGCAATGCATTTGTCAATTCCAATCCGAATCAAGAAATGGAATTATGTCACGCCCAGATCGTCCGATCCTCCTGTGTACCATGTCCCCCTCGTTAACCTCATGTGAAATTCCGATGTTACCAGTTGTTCCTTGTTGTTTCCATTAAGTCCTGTGTATTCAAGTCCAAGTCAGAGTATGTATCTCCAGTCTTGTCATTGAAGTCATTGATGTTACTGAAGTCTGTCGTTCATGTACCTCACTTTGTTGTTTTTCCCAGAATAAAAGCCTTGTTCCTGACTCTCCGTTTCCTGGATCATTATTCCCAGTTCCCTGCTCACCCGACAGTCGTGACAAATTGGGGTTGGAATTTAAATCTCATCAAAAACATTCGATGGGGGGGGGGGGGGGGGGGAAGAGGGGAAAAAAAAGAGA
>JAODKE010000043.1:33619008-33664077 GCA_026779605.1 Mormyrus hasselquistii
GCCCTCCCCCCCCCCCCGTCCCCCCCCGCGCGCGCGGCGTGCGGCGGGGGTGGGGGGGGGGGGGGGGGGGGGGGGGGGGGGGGGGGGGGGGGGGGGGGGGGGGGGGGGGGGGGGGACAGCAGGAGATGAGAATATCATACACAGAGACACGCACGTGTTGCTTTAGTAATAGTCCTCAATTAAGCCTTTTTTTCAAAGGCAAAAACCATTACAACTGATTTGAGGAGAGTGAAAATAATTATCAAAATGAAAGAATGAGTCACGCATGCACACACATACACACGCATACACATGCACTCAAACAGGTCGGCAAGTATCTAGCTTGCATCACATGCTTCCTTCCTGGGAACGTCATTAAACCCCCCACCCCGGATCTCACTCCTCTGACCCTGCAGCCTGTGCCCACAGCGGTGGGGGGTGTATGGTCGCCAGGCGCAAATCCGACTGCATGACGCATGCAGATGAGCATCTATTTGGTGCCACTTTACTTAAAGAAAACAGCAATTAGCCACCTAAACTGCTGGCTGTTTATTTAACCTGACAGTGCCGCTCGCTAATGGGGGGGGGGGTCCTCTGACAAGGTGCAAATGTGGCATGCCGAAGCAGCTGTTTGCAGCTGCCACAAGATTCTGCTGATGTACAGACGGGGAAATAAATCACATTGGTGACTGCTGTTTATCTTGTCAAAGAGTGTTTATTGACAGGCTTCGACCGGCCTGCAGACTGATAGGCCAAGGTGGATGTTGTCCTATGGCACTGCGCGGGGCACGGAAGCGCCCTCAGGTGGTCATCAAATACCTGACTATGAGTGGACTCACCCATCGCAGGTCCACGGGACAAACAGCATGGCTACATGAATAACTAGCTCCATGTTAGGAACATACAAACAAGCCGAGCCATTTCGCATCCTTCTCCCGCATTACAGCAGGCTAACAGTGCATCCGTACCAAAGTCCAGACTTTGATTTAGAAAAAAAATGCAATATTGAAAAATACAAATACAAAATTGATTAATCCAACATCTCCACCACCACCACACATACAAGTGTACCTATCTTCCATTCATTTCTACAGCCAAAACCCTCATCCCAACAATGACACCCTTAACCCCTAACCTTAAGCCTAAGTAACCAAACAAAATACTTTTGGCATTTTTATTTTTTTGATTGCATTCACACGTTTTTATAAAACTGAGCTTATATGAGGTCAATGTCGCTAAAAGTAAGGAAGTTTTCAGGTCATCCTTGCAAACCAACACACACAAAGACCTGTACTCATATCTTTGTGGGTACCATCCATTCATGTCTATGAGCAAAACCCTAAACCCAACTACAATGACAACCTTAACCTGTAAACAGGTGAATTTAAAACTTGCCAAGCAAGAGGTTTGCTGTTTAGCGATGCTGATCCTTATTTTTTAGCCTCTGTAGAAAAAAACTGATTGGTAGGCAAAATTTACTTACAAAATTACGGTAATTATGGCATCAGAAACATTTGTTAGAAGGCTGAACTGAAAGACAAATCATACATCTTTGTTATCTCTGCATGGAGCTTAAAAGCCTGCTTTGCTGACAAAGGCGATAATTTCCGGTTAGTCGCTGTCAGATATCGACATCGGGGGGACTTGTCTCAGTCAATTATCGATAATATCGCCTAGCCCTAATACTGAGAGCAGCCTCAGTCCCTCGGTATTAAATATCAAATCAATACAGTAAAACATCCCCATTTAAATATTATATTGCTTTAAAATTAACAGGCCTCTATATGCATCGAACTAACCGCAACAGCCTATAATACAGTTTCAACCTTAAACAAGTGGCAAGAAAACGTATGTGAGCCTTTAGGAGTTACCTGGTGTTCTGCAATAATTGGTTCATTTATAACTAGTTATCACTCCTTTGGCACCAAAAACTTTAAAAAAGCGCTTCTGGTAGCTGCAGATCAGACCTGAAGGAATTTGTAACCCTTCTTCCTTGTAGAACCGCTTCAGCTGAGCCACATTTTTAGGTTTTGTGTGAACGACTCTCATTCCACAGCAACTTTTTGGGTTAAGCTCTAAGCTCTGACCGGACCACTGCAAATGGCAGGTTTTCTTTTTCAAGCCACACTGCAGTAAATTTACTTCCATTGTCCTGTTGCAATACTTAAGTTCTACTGAGCTCTGGCTGGCAGACAGCCACCCTCGTATTATTCTGCAGGATACTTTGATCATCTAAGGAATTAAAATTTTCCCCTTAACGATGGCAAGCTGTCCAGGCCCGGAGGCGGCAAAGCAGCCCAAAATCATGCTGCTCCCCTTCACTGAACTTCACTCTTGGGATACTCTGATGTTGTCATGCGGTGCCCTTTTAAGAGCACATATAGTGCAGCATGTTCTTGCCAAACAATTACAGCTCAGTTTCATCAGTACACTAACCATTTTCCCAGTAGTAGTGCAAAGGTGTTCTTTGTAAAACTTTGTAAAAACAGGCAAGCAGCACTACTTTTGGAGAGCATTGACTTCCTCCACTGTGTCCTGCCACGAACATCAGGTCTGTTCAATGTTTTGCATATGGTAGACTCATGCACAGTAATGTTAACCAGTTCCAATGATTTATTCAAGCCTTTAGTAGTTGCACTGCGTTGTTTTTTTCCTCTGCATATTCTGCATTGTATCTTTGGAGACATCTTGGCTGGGCACCCACTTCCAGGCAGAGTAGCAACAGTACTAAATTGCCTCCATTTACAGACAATTTGTCTATTTGGGGATAGATTAATATCCAAGTTCATTGAGATGACTTTGTAACTCTGTCCAGCTTTATGCAAATCAACACTTCTTGATCGTAGGCCTTCTGAGGTCAGTTTTTTGTGAAACGTTTCACATCATCAGATACTTCTTATGAATAGCGCGCACACACACACATACACACATTCTTTACATACTCATTGACAGCTGAGATCTCACACTTCCCGATAAATTTGATTCCCCCTCCCACAAGATGATGAAATTAACACTTCCTCAGACTGAGTTTGTGTATACATATGTATAACTGTACATGTGTGAAGCTGGACGAGGAGGGATTTGTGTGTCTGTGAGCATGTGTGAGTGTACGGGACTGGGTGTCTGCGGGTGTGCGTGTGCAGCAGCTCAGGACGCTGCCAGTTGACAAAGCAGGACCCCAGGAGAGGTGTGATCTTGTAATGGTTGGAGTACATTGCATGGCTGGGGGGGAGGGGCAGTCGTTACACTCTGCCATTAGGAACATGATCAGGCCGAAAGAGACCAGTGGGGGTACAGCAAGACAGCTGGGCCCTGAGAAAATTGGAAAAAGAGTGAGAATCATTGATAGGGGGCAACAGAGGCCATAGAAGACAGAGGTCAGGAGTGAGAAGGGCAGACACACAGCAGAACAAAAATGAAAAACAGCAAATGAGGGTCTCTCATGGCTGCAGGAGGCAGAAGAGACTGGAAAGAGCAGAAATCCTTGCTGCCCTAGTAGTCCGATGGGCACGAGAGCTGAGAGCAGAGACAAGACACAGAAATGGCCCCACGGCAGTGCTGAAAGGGCTCCACACCCCACAGCAAGCCTCACCCAACTATTACTGTGGCCCGAGTCATCCTGGGCGACAACTCCTCAGGCTGACAGAAGGGCCATGTCAGGCTAGAGGCCCAGTCTGGGGACAGCCTCGCATCAGCGTGGGGACACTAACAGGAGAGGAGCTTACCTTGGCGTCCTGCTTGGTGAGAAAGTCCACGAAGCCAAAGCCGCGGTGCGATCCCGTCCCACTCATTTTCTTGGGCAGCCTGACAGTCTTAAGCTCTCCAAAAGTCCTGGAAAATAGATAAGACACAAACTCACCTACGTAATACATCAGCTTGGGGTAATGCATTCACCTGCTGGTCAGCATAACCTGATAACTGCCATGAGTGATTACGGAGTAATTTTACATAGGTCCCCAAGGAAGTTCCACAGAACATCAGAGATCTGATTTAGCACATCGCTAGCCAGGACTAAGGCACTCTATAGCATATTCAATTAGCCAATCAGAAAGCTGTTTATTGGGCCATGCATAATAGCAGCTGCTGCATCAAATTATTTGCAGATAGGATTTCCAAAATTACCAAAACCAAAACACATGATTCTAAATTGCCACCTTGGTTGATCTTATCTCCAGTGAGGAACTGCTTCTCTGAGACATAGTTCCTTGGCAAGAAAGAGGTGTTTTGAGAATTTCCATTCCTGGGTAGCTCCGCCTGTATGGTATCCTCACAGGGCTCACATGTCCTGGCTGAATTTCAGTTGTCAATTTAGGCTGTGACTGTTGTCATTTTCCAGAGTTCCAGAAGTAGAAATTTCACTCTTGCCAGCCGCATGGCATTTACAGAAGCATCTCCTGATTTAAAAAGTAAAAATTTTATTTCCAAATCAGACCTTTATAGTTTCCTCAAACACTTGCAGGGGACAGACTTGTACTGTAGAAAGGTTAATAAAGAGCAGAACCCCCCCCCCCCCAAACACTGCAATCCTGTTAATAAGCTTCCACAGTAGGCCACATTCCCTACAGGTCAGATCTTAGCAGGGAAGTGCAGAGTGAGATTGACAGGAAGCATAAGAGTACCAGAGGCAGCCCTCCACCAATGAATACGATGCATCCACTGACATCAGGCTGTGACATCATCCTCGGGTTGGCTCACATTGCAGGAATATGTTCTGGAACTGGATAGTGCTTCCAGACCCACTTAACAAGAAGGCAGTGGGTGAATGGGGGTTGCGAGGACTGTTTAGAGACAGCTTTTAGGATTAACTTTTGTGGCTGACTTTTGTCTGGGTGTTAATCTTAGGAAATGTCATGGTACTATGGGCTGGTTAGGGGGTGCCCACGAGGACAGGATTACAATGGAACAGCACATAAAAAATGCTTCCAACTTAAGTGTCTATTGTTAATCTGCATATACTTTATACAAGATGTTAAAGAAAAAAAAGTCTTTGCATTACTGCAATACTCAAAACTCTCACCAGATACTTTTTTAAATTTTAGAATTATTTAAAACACATAGCAGAAGAAAACTTGGAACAGAAAATCTATGAACCAGACACCCAACATTTTATATATAGTTATTAATTTAAAAATAGCTGATATTTGGATGACCACATGCCTGAGCAGAATAGGCAGCTAGAAGATCGATGAAGGGATGGACAATTCAGATATTTAACATTTTTCATAAGCTGATAAATCTTTCTCAACTGCATTCATTACAACCACAATATGTAAAACATACCTGATATAAAATTAATAATTTTTAAATGACTCAAGTCTAATGTACGTCACAAGGGAGGATGCGTTATTGAAATATCAGGCTGCTATAAGGCAACTTATAATTGCACCTACCAATGTGTGCAAGTAAATCTTAAGAGAAATCTAAGAATCTATTCTTTTTTCATTAGAAGGCTGATTATCCCTTGATATCTCGTGCTCTCGATCTCTAACCAATTAAAATACTTCACACTTTACATATGTAATTTTACACATTTAACACCAGATTTTCATTACACTGTTCATGCCTATTCTGATACATTTTTACTTTTTTGTTTCCTGGGATTGCATATTAATTCTTAAATTCACCCTGTGGGTTAATGCCACCCAAACTGTAATTTCTCTCTACTAAAACGTTTAAACTCCTTCAATAATTGTTACTAGGATTTGTGCTATTTAGAATTATGTTTGAGAACACACACCTTTCCTGTTTATACTGTGTCCGGTAATTTTTTAGCAATACATAAAATACTATTCCATATTCTTTGAAGGAATTCATATAGATGAAAACACTTTAAAGGACATTCTGGTTTAAAGCCTGGAGACCAGAGCATTCTTCCCCGAGGCCCACTGCACTTTAACCATTAGCATTGGTACACATGCCGGAATATTTGTTAGGGATTAAGCCTGGTTGTGTGTAAGGACAGGTGTGTCTCACCAGCCAGTACCTAATCCTCAAATTTGCATATTTACAGTTTAATCCTAACACATGCATGTATTGTGATCCATTATCTATGCCACAGCATGTCCACTAAAATGACACACACAAGCAAGCTCAAAACATTTTCAGCTAGATTAAAGATCATATTCACCCATCATAATCTTATGCATCTTTTTTTTTTATAAAAAAAAAAACAGATACCATCTCTTAAGGCTTGAGCAGGGAGAGCACTATCCCACGGAGGACCACTGATCTTGCAGCTCTCCCTGCTTCAGCTGTAATTTGCATCCTGCTGCAGCCAATTAAAACCGGTGCGGCCATGTTAATTGAATGTAATTGTTAGAAAATGATAGACACAGAATCATGCTTCATTCGAATTGATTTTTAACTGGATTCTCATTAGGACAAGATTGGATTCAGCTACCTTTGGTAGCCTCTTTCATTTACCCACACAAGCACTCTTTCCACGGTGCTGTCTTTATAATAAGGGAGAATATTCCAGTTCATCAGATGACTATCTGCATTTTCACTGATTTTATGAGCAAAGTTCTGCGCTCTTTCTACTGCAAATACCATAACACGCTTCGTTTAGACACTAAACTTCTTTCAGTCATGTTAATTTTAATACCCTTCCAGGCATTTAAATGGTATGAATACACTCAATACACAAAACTAATGCAGTCATCAGGACAGTGAAGCTGAACACAAATAAAGCCCAAGCCAATAAGACAAGTCAGCTGCAGACCCTGTAGGTTCCACACTCATTTCTAAGCGCAACATACTCGGCACACGCCTTTCTTAACCAACTGAGCTGTTTGCTCTGCTCAGTCTGTCATAAAATGCTTTGCTTGATAGGATATTAGTTTTAATAATAGACCATTCGAAAAGGGCATAATGTTTGGGTGGAAAGAGGGAGCTCAAAGTGGGGAGTGGTACAGTCAATATGTGGTTTGTCGGCAACAGTAATTCCAACATGCCAATTCTAAACCAAACAAAATGGTTCCTCACAGACAGCAAGGGGAGCAGACCCTACACACACATGCAAGCAGCTCCATCCATCTGTCCTTCAAAAGCAGGGCCAGTGAGGTATGTTACAAGAGCAAGGGACATACCAGAATAAAGCTGTCAGGAGAGCAAAACTGAGGGACAGAGGAGGAACTGTGGTCAGGAAGTGTGTTCAGAGTCAATGACGAATGAATGAGTCCCAAAGACCTGGATCACGCTCAGGCCAATTGACAGCGAGATGGCCAGGCTCAGCCAGGGGGTGCTGGACTTGGGAAGCGTTAGAGGAGCTTGGGAAACAGAAGTGGAGTTTGGATTGATGCTTTGGCGAGGGTCTAACAAGCTTATAGGATGTGTGTACCTGGCAGTACAGGCAGGTATATGGGCCAATTCCCGCTTTGGGGGGTTATGGAATAACTGCCCTGCCTGAGGCTTCTCAGCGCTTGTAAGAACATCTAGCCAACTGTGAGACAGCCTGTGCAGAGAAGAGAGGGCAGGACCCGACCATCGCAGGAAATCCTAGGTAGATTAACTATCTATCTAATATTTTAGGGCCACTAATCAAATTAGGATACAGCTGAGCAAATAACAGCTGGTCAGCTACCTCAACTTTCAGAATGTCACTAAAATGCTATGTAGTCATTTATGACTAAGCTTTTTAGTATGAATAAGCTGTTGTACATCATCAAATTTAAGACAAACTATATACACATACAGACACAGCTCGTGCTGTTGGTCAATGGCTAAGAAAGATTAAAAATAAAACCAACACTGCAGTTACACTGCCAAACCACAATGCAGAGCACACAGACATTTTATAAACCCTTTACTGGACCCAGAAAGCACCACTGCCCCCTGCTGGTTCCAATTGGACATTGCAGGCTACCCCCATCCTCTGTAAATCAGTTTTCTCCTCGTTGTTGACTAGGTGTACCAATTTCTCCATATTAGTGATTGAGTGGCTTACAGCTGCAAAGCCAGCATACAGATTGCATAATCATAACTAGCACTGATGGAGCCTGTTCCAGAGGTCCACTCAAGGTGCGTCTTACATAGACCATACTACCCAATAAATGAATAAACTTTATAACCAGAGATACAAATAACTGGTACACAAGTATGCATTTGCTGTAAAAAGCGATACATGCACCGATTACTTGTTGTAATAGCACAGAGGCATTTTAACCTTTAAATGGCTAATTTGTACTTTAATAACAGTGTAAAAGTTAAAACGCATGGCAACGTACATGATGTAAGCATTTGCGCTGTTACAACAAAAAATTGCTGCCTAAATCACTTTACACAGTACCAGTTATCAGTGTTCCTGTTTATAACCAAAAACAGTTTGGATCAGGAAATCGGGAAAGGATTACCTTTCACATTTGTTTGTGTGTGTAATTAAAAAAAATATTATTAGGCATGAATAAAAAAAAAGTGTCACCTAACAATGTGGTGAAAGGTGAAAATGAAGATGCAGGATGTAGCAGAGTCCGGCTGCATAGGCTACAGCAAAAACAGGAGCCACTAGATAGAGGACAGACCCGCCTCCTGGACCAAGGCCCATTAACCCGCCTCGACACTGCATTGGTTCCATCCATTACCCATCAGGCCCACACAGTATCGCGTGCAGCCAAGCGTGCCGCAAAGATGACGAAGCACGGGTGCCTCTGCAGCAGGCACCTCCTTCTCCAGTCAGGAGGTAGAGTGTCATAAACACACCTCTTCAGCGTAAATACACACACACACACACACACACACACACACACACACACACACACACACACACGAGGACGCACAGGAGCAAGGCTCGCCTCCACACACACACACACAGGTTTGTAATTATATCTCCATTCATTTCTATGGGGGAAACTCAAATCCCAATTACCTTAACCCTAACTCAGCCCTAACCTTCCCCATAACACAAGTCTACAAAAAAAAAAAAAAAAAAATCAGGTGCCAAGGTTTTGTTTGAATGGTTTTAGCATATTTTGAGGGTGCTATTCAAAAATCACATTTCTGAATTGGTACTAGTTTTTGAGATAATAGAACTTGTGTGTGATAACAAATGCAATAGCTTTTGGTCTGTCTTTGACTCTTTAACAGTGTCCTAGGTAATGAAATGAATGATGATGCGTTGAAGAAGAGTCTGAAAATTAGAGTAAAGAATCAATGTGCATGCATGTTCATTTATTGCTGTTCTTACTGTGGTGGTGAATATTTACCCAGATCAAATCTGCCAAGTCTTTCCAAAGGAAGGGCATCATGGGGACACCTGTCTGGTATTTAGCCAGAAATGGTTGAAATGCTCTTGATTGGGCCATGAAAAAAAATGTAGCTTGGCCAGAAGAAGGGGATCCATTGGGGCTTCACAAATGCAGTCAAAATAAAGATTTCCCTGAGTTTTTCACCTATTTTGAATTCACCAAGTCTACATATTTCACAATAGAGGTCAGACTTCCAATGCTCGTTCGACAGCTGGTAAATTTTCGAGCCTCCGATGGCCACTGAAAGGTAGAGGGAATCTTGAGGATGATGTTGCAGCTGTGAAGTTCTCTCTTCTCGCTGGTGCAGAGTGGAAAAGAAAATGTAGTGCTTTGAGCACTTTCTCCACCATCCACACTTCAAAACCAGTCTTGAATGAGTTGTGAAGGGTATGTAGGCCAGAATTCCATACAATTACTAATTGTGTGCCAGCAAATTGCTCACCACAGTGTGAATGTCATCATTGGACGTATAGGAGTGATGTCGGATAAGCGTTTGCAAAGCCCATAGCACTTTCAGCCCATAGCTTTCAGTGTGTCAGTTGAGGAGAATGTACTGAAGGCATTGCTTGTCGTGGGATCTGGAGACACTGCCAAAGCGGGTGTAGGTCTATCTGTAGAGGTTGTACTTGCAGGACTGGCAAACAACTGAATGGGGACAGTTGTCCAACTTTCGACAAAACGCTTGTGCTTCTCTCCCCTGATATGTGAGTCGATGGCTTTAGAGCCCATTGTTGTCAGTTTGATGACTTTTTTTTTTTTTTTTTTTTTAACAAAGGTTACAGCCACAGTACTTTTTTTGAAGCATTGACATCAATAACAATTAATAACTGAATAATATTGTATTATCTAATCAAATCATACATAACTTCTTCCTGTCACTGCTAGATATTTTAAATTTCTTTTTTGTATGATGTTAGACTGTTTACTTATTAGTTGTAACTAAAATAAAAATATTCTTGCAAATCTGAATGCTTTTCACAGGTGTTGCGTTAATTAACTATTAAATATCTCAGAAACTAGAGCCAATCTGGCAAAACTAAAGTCATATTCTTAATCAGCACCATAAACTTGATATAAAACCGTTCACACATCGTTGGCACCAAAATCACTGTATACCAGTGCAATTAACCAAACAAAATATGTTTAATTTTTTGATTGCAGCTATAGATTTTTATAAGTAAAAAGGTCTCCACAATGCCCCCCCCCCCAACACACACACACACACACACAAGCTCTCACCATGCAGCAACCCCCGCAAAGTCACTTAATCACTCAACTGCTTCAAATACAATTCAGTAGAGCCCCACAGCACTATGGGAAATAGGCATAAACAGAATAGCAGCACAGATCTCAGCTGGGTGTGGCCCAAAGCACCATTAAGGTGCTCAGCCACATCACATATGTACACTTAAGATCAGTCAATAGTTTGACTAAGCCTGCTTCAAACCATAAATATCTATGATTTAAATGGTAGACACTTTGATCTTACGGTTAATGAGTTGTTCATTGTCCATAGGCCCATTGCCACTGCAGGAACTTTTCAGGGACCAGCAACTTCTGTTGCACTCCCTCCACAGGAACTAGGCCCAATTGTCATTTCTGAACCATTTGTAATCCCTACTCCAGGGTACTTTTGGTTTGATTAGGAACTGCTGGTGTGGCAATTATAGCCATAAGGGATACAGTTATCAGGATCATTTATCAACAAGATAGCAACCCAAAACAAACCTGCAAAAAAGTTCTGTGATTCCCTGCTGAAATTTGTTAACTAAATGCCTCCAATTTGTGAATCTGTTTTCAGGTCAAAGCACTATCGAGGAACGATTCAAAGACAATTTTGAGTTCTCAAACACTGATCTGGTACTCCTTTTTGCTTTGTGTATTATAAATTATTTCAGGCATTTACAAAAATAAATGTTATTAATATTAATATAGTAATAATACTTTGCAAAAAATTAAACCTAGATTCCTGGTAAAATGTATGTATGTCACACCTTGTACATTTTACTCTGTCTTCATCACATTTTCCAGGACAGGAAGATCTTCCACAGTGCACACAAACAGTAACCCGAGTCCCCCTTGTGGGCTTATCGTAGAATTGCAACATATAATGGTCATATTCCAAAAACAGAAGCCACTTGCTGTAGCAGCCCAGGTGCATGCAGGGCACCAGAACGGAGAAAGTGAAGTGCGGGGGGGCGGGGGGGAGGGGCTTACCCGAAGAGCTCTCGCAGCTCCTTAGCTGTGGCCTGGAAGGGGATGTTCCGGACCAGGATCTTGGAGCTGGTCTGCTTTTTGGCTGTCTGCTTCTTTTGGGAGCTTGGTGGGACAGACCTGGGGGAGGGGGGAGCAGGGCAAAGACTCACAGCATGGACAGGCAGGTGGGGGGGGTGGAGTGCTGGAGGTGTGAGTCTGCCAGGCCTACGAGGGGCACAGGCATGGGCAAGGAGCCCACTTACCTGTTGACCCTTTCGGAAAGCTTCAGCTCCAGCTGGTGCTCATCCACCATGCAGTGCTGGTGGGGTAGGGGGGGGAGACTAGTTACAGGTCACACTGAACCAAGACACCTCACCATTACATCTGCGGGGTGCTTACTTATATACAGGGCAAAACACAACCATTACTCTGAACAGAACCAGGTGAAATATGCATAATACAATTTTACAGCAGTCATAGCAGAGAATGCTTACATGTGTATACTTTTATACAAAACCAGACTCCATGCCAATACAAAACATGAATTATCCCATATTTCTTTAGATTGGAAGTGGAAACCTTCCCTGCTGGAGTCTGTTTGTAAATGTCTGCATTCTGCATGTTCTACTGTTCAAATGGTGAAACAGGTTCGTAGCATTTCCAGTTTAACCCTGGGAAACCCACTGATCTTAAACGCCCCTTCCTTTTATTTCTGCCTTACATTTAACCCACTCATCAAAGTTAAGAATTGTTTTTTGCTTTATAGCCCATTTTACCATATTACAACCCAGTAACAGTAACATTTAGTGATTACTGACTGAATTAACCGGATATGTCATTTTGAAAATAAATTTACATAAAAAAAATTAAACCCAGATGAAGTGGCATTCTGAATTAAACGCACAGCCAATAACGACCGTGGACCAAAGACAGCAAGTAGAACTCCGGTACCTGAAGCTGCCTCAGGGCCTTCTGTGCTGCCTTGGGGGTCTTATACTCAATAAAGCCATAGCCCATGGACAGCAGAAGACCTGGGAGGTTAACATGGGAGAGGACAATTACAGCTGTGATGCAGGACATGATAGCGACCTGTGACCTACAGCACAAAGAGGAGCAGACCTGTTTTATCCTTCTTTTTGGAGATGGTACAGCTTCTCACAGGACCACACTTGGAGAAGACCTGTTTATGAAGAAAGGAAGAACACAATGAAGTACAGCATGTTCATAGGTTCTGATTAACAAAACAACAAATGCCATCCACATTCTGGATCCACCTCCGCCAAGGTCTCCTCTTTGGTGTGGAAGTTCAGGTTCTTAATGAAGAGTGTGCAGCCTGGCAAACTCTCCTCCTCATCCTCACTACTCTCCTCTTGGGATAGTCTTTGGTCCTGAGATGGAGGGACTGAATAATGGGAAGAAAAGGAAAAAAAAAAAAGATATTTATTATATATATATATAAATATAAATAAGACACACACACATTTTATATATATATGGGAGAAGGAATTTTTCCCTTACCGATGCTAAAGCCAGATGGCTCTCCCAGGTTAAGTAAAAGAGCTTTGAGTTACCTGGATTAGCTCCTGCGGAAGGCTTCTCAGCCCTGTCCGGTGGAGGTGCGGAGAAGACCCCCATGGGAGCCCATTCCAAATACAGCGGAACATGCTGAAACTGGAGAAAAGGAATAACTGTGATGCGAGTCAAAGATATGAAGCACATGACAGAGCCAAAGACTCTGAAAAAGAGAGAGGGAGCGCATATAAGGGTCAAGAGCTGATGTGTAACCAGAGTGTTTGACCTCTGCACTGTGAATCTGCTCAGCCAATTTGCACAAGCACTCCAATTAAGAGCATCAAATCCACCAATCAAGAGGGAACCATTTTTAAATAAAGATTAGAATTAAATTAAAAAGCTCTTTGTTTAACAGCTTTTAAAAGCACATTTTTAGCATTCAAGATGTTCTATGTCCTTGACCTTTCACCTTCAGCCTTAAGGTCTAAAAAGTGCAGACATGATGATACCCAAAGGCTCCCCTCTCACACATAGCCTATGGGACACACCTTAGTGTAGGCTAGCCTGGTAAAGGCCTTTTTAGCCTCTGTAGGCTCCAGGAACTCCACGATGGCAGTGAGTCCCGATGGGGGCACGAGTACACGGCCAAGCGAGCCATGAGGAGAGAAGAGGGTTTCCAGCTCAGCAGCCTGGACCCCTGCTGGAAGGTTCTTCACCAGCAGGACCGTATTACTGCGGGGGCCCGAGGCCTACAAAGGGACAGCAGCTCAACACAGACACAAGCACAGACACAACTGACGAGACAAGTCCTCAAAGGGAGAAGACAGGCAATTCTGTTCAGTCTTCTACACAAAACTGCTACAAGTTAGGCAACTGGAAAGCAAAATCTAACATCCCATAACACCACTCTAGTGGCCTGTACTACGAGGCAGGGTTACAGACTTATCAAATTTTTGATTTAAGGTACCACAGTTTAAACGGACTTCATATTCGTTCACTTACATTTTGCCTAGACTACCTTAAATCCGACAAGGTACCCCAATAAGCCAGTAACCCCACTTCGTAGTACATGCCCCAGGGGTAAGCACAATGAACCAAACATAGAAAATTACATAAAAGAACAGGTGAAAAATCTATTACCAGAGATGTTATTACATATGACAAACCCCTACCTGACTGAAGGAGTCCAGGCAGATTTGATTTTCCAGTAGAAACAGCCGTGTTTCCTGAACGATCTGCGTCTCACCCAGGGCCATCCTCACAGCCAGACTGCCCTGAGACTCCTGAAGAACAGGATGATGTTTGAATGACAGAGGGCGTGCTGATGGTTCACTCACTCACAGCCTGTATAACATGCAACACTTTTGGACTTTAGTGTGATTAAAAATGTTTTTCACTCACATGATTGAGAACTTGGCTTTTGGATGTGTTGTACTTCTCAGCAATGACATCTGCTACTGCACTAGTGCCCAGAAACAGCGTGTTCCAGTTGTGGGAGCTGAGAGCACCAGAAAAAAAAAAAAGACTTAAAAACCAAGGACACCAACATTACTGTTTGCTTAGCAAAAAGTCAACATCAGCATCCCTACAAAGGGGATAATGATATTAACTTGAAGCTAGCACATGCATTGCCATGGAGACAGAGTACCCACCTGCCACTGGCTGCCTTTTGCTTCGCATCCCTCTGGTTTTTGTATGAGGAGGAGCCAGGACCCAAGGAGCCTGAATTCGGGTTCTCCTTCTTCATAGTGGAAGGCATGATGTGTAGCATGCGGCCCTGAGATTCACAATCCACAAGATCACAGGGCAATGCAGCCTATTGAATTATCATTATCACTATGATCTCTTCTACTATCTTGCCAGCAAAAAGCTTCATACTACATACTATTATGTCTACACCATGTTCCAAATTATTACGCAAATTGTATTTAAGTGCCATAAAGATTAAATATTTTGTTTTTCAACTAAACTCATGGATGGTATTGTGTCTCAGGGCTCTTTGGATCACTCAAATCAATCTTGGACAACTGTGATAATTAGTTTGCCAGGTGAGCACAATTAAAGGAAAAGCTACTAAAGAAGGATGTTCAACATTATTAAGCAGACCATAATTTTCAAGCAATATGAGAAAGAAAAAGGATCTCTGCTGCTGAAAAGTGTGAAATAGTTTGATGCTTAGGACAAGGTATGAAAACTTGATATTTCACGAAAACAGTACAATGATCACGCTTAGGTTAAGACAACACACACGGCTTCATGCAGATAAAGGCACGACGAGGAAGATTTCTGCCAGACAAATCATCAAATACATCACATTAAGAGCACAGCTGCTAAAATGCCATTACAAAGCAGCAAACAGGTATTTGAAGCTGCTGGTGCCTCTGGAGTCCCGCGAACGTCAAGGTGTAGGATCCTCCAGAGGCTTGCAGTTCTGCATACACCTTCTACTCAGCCATCCCTAACCAATGCTCACAAGCAGAAACGTGAAGAATTGTGAAGCTACCATCAAATAAGGGGTCCTATGTTAAAATGTAACTTGACCTGTTAAGATGTTTTTGATTGAAATACCTTTTGATTTCAGTAAATATGACCTCGTAATGCTGCAAATTCAACAAGTGACCCTTTTCCATACAATATATAAAATGTTTTGAAACTCTGTTGTGCGTAATCATTTGAAACAGTGCATTTTAAGTTTTTTATTTTTGAAAAACATACTGTTATCATTGGGAGGTTTGTTCAGTAACATTCAAATTATACTGTAATGGTTGATGACTTGAAAATTATGCTGTCATTTGCATCGACTATTTAGGAAAATCAGAGAAAAATATAATTTGCATAATAATTTGGAACGTGGTGTATGAGCAGTACTCCATATGAACACTACTCTATACAATTTGCAAGCTGCGCTTTGAAAGAATACTACAACAGAAATTAGAAAGTATGACACCATATTTTCAAGATAGGCCCACCTGGAAAATATGGCCATCCATTTCGGCAAGGGCGCGGACAGCATCCTCCGGAATCATGTAGGTGACGAAGGCGAAGCCCTTAGGTTTCTTGGTCAGGCTGTCAATGGGGAAGTGGATCTCTGACAGGGGGCCTTAGAAAAACAAGGTTTGGGGGACAAACGGAAATTGAGAATAAACTGTCTTAAACAATGCAGGACAAAACATCTCACCATTACTACCACATCATGAAGACACTGGATGATTAGGATGATTTTCTGTGAAAAAGTTAACTGATGCAATTCACAAAGGCAACATTTTACACAACACGATGGTTACCATGGAAACATACCATACTTAGTGAAGATGTCAGACAGCTCCTGCTCAGTGCAGGTGTACGGCAGGTTCCGGATGAAAAGCCTGCCTGACTCGGACACATCTTCTTCTTCCTCATCCTCCCTTAGCTCCCGGTGGAAGCTGCGCTGCTGGGCATGCGTAGTCCCTGGCCGAGCCTCTTTCTTGCTGGAGCTGGTGCAGAACACCTCAATGTAGCGCCCTCCTGGGGATGCAGGCAGTAATTCCACCATTAGGGCACCAGAGAATTCTGCTACCAGCTACATTGCCTGTCATCACCATGTGTACAATCTGATATTGTGCTTTGTTTCACACAAGGTCTTGCAGAACCAAGGAACACAGGGAGCTTTCCTATTAATATTCATAATAGGCTGGAGTAAAGTTTCAGTAGGAATCCTCTGACTTATGGTAGAAGAATCTCATTCTGAATACTGCAGTCGTCCTACTTGGTAATGCATGAACATTCAGGAATAAAAGGTCCTCACTAACATGATTAAAAAAAAAAAATTAAAGAATTTTTAAAAGCATGATTTGCAGTAAGAAATGTCCCTTTGCAACTACAGATTAAATTAATTTCGAACAAAGCCATTATCATTAAATATTTAACAATACTACATGGAAACTGGCTAGACTTCACCAAAAAGTGTTATTCCTAAACAATTACCTAAACAACTCCTGAAGAGAAGGGCTATTCTTGGGTCTTGCAGACTAGCATTTTAAACAATGCCAGAAATTTAAATGACAGGACACAGCTATGCGCCACTTATATGCCATCAGTCAAAAATGTTCCCACCCTTTACACAGTTCCCACCATTTACTCAATCTTTAGCTCATAATTTAATACACTTGCATCCAACATCTAATAATGACATGTGGGTCAGTCAATCCTATAGGTGACATAGGCAGCACAGGGAACCTATGACGAGTCAGATTAAAATCGGCCAATCAGTAAAATACTTGATAGTTTAACTGATAGAAAAATAGTCAGTGGCAGCCCCAGTGCCATCCATAGACACTTTTCCCGCCCTAGGAACCTTTTCCAGGAACTAGGAACTTCTGCCATGTTCCTACTGCAGCAACTTGGCGTGCTTGAAGGTCCTAGGACAGGAGTGTGCAATCTTATCCAGAAAGGGCCGCTGTATATGGGAGTTTTTGCTGCAACTCCCTAATTATATTATTATTGGCTGAAGAGTCCTCACACCTGGCATTTGAACAGCTGTCCTAAAAGTTCTCTCAAAAACCAGCATACGCATCAGCCTTTTTATGGATGATTGCCCACCCCTCTCCTAGGAGCTAGGTCCTGAACTTATTTTGCTCCCTGTTCTGGAATAGGGACTATTCACTCAACCATGAACTACTGCGTGGAGTTTACAGCGATAAACTTAGAATTTACACTGGAATGCAGGGAAAGGAGAAGTTTTGTCCCTCAATCACATTAAATGTATTATTGGATGATGTTTTTTGTCATTTTCTCATCTCCATTTTTCTGAATTGGAAAATTTCAAGCAATAACCATGCAATATTCACGGTCGGCCTGCTATAGCCAAACGATTGGTCACTCATGCTAATTCCAAACGTTGGTACCATTGAAACTATCGGCACTAATCTTGGGCCCTGGAGAAAGTGAAATATGTGTTGTTCTCTGATGAGTTCACCTTCACTGTCTTTCTCATACCCAGGAGAGTTACAGGGAGGAGAAGCCAGAAAGAGGTTTACAACAAGGGCTGTTGTGTACCCAGAGTGTAGCACAGGGATAGATCAATGATGGTTTGGGTTACAATATCATTCCCTAGGCCCACTACTTGTTCTAGATGGGCACGTCACTGCCCAAGGACTACCAAACCATTCAGGAGGACCATGTTCACGCAATGGTTTAAACCTTGTACTCTGAAGGGGCTGCCATGTATCAGGATGATAATACACCAATGCATGCAGCAAGACTGTGTTTTGATGAACATGAAAATGAAGCTGAACATCTCCTAGATCTCAACATTATTGAACAACTTTGGGGGTGTTTTGGAGGAGCGAGTCAAGAAACATTTTCCTCCACCAGCATCATGTAGTGACCTGGCCACTGTTCTGCAAAAGGAACGGCTCAAAACCACTCTGGCCGTTGTGCAGGACTTGTATCTCTCATGCAAGATGAATTGATGCTGTACTAGCTGCAAAGGGAGGCCTTAGATCACACAAATTCTTGTGGTCTTAAACCAGGCGTTTCAGTTTCATTTTCCAACCCCTGTACATCTGTCTAACATTGCTGGTGCAGCGGTGAAACTTGCCAGCGCTTATTAGTGGAATAACATTATGTTTTTTTATTCAGTGGAAAACAAAAGATAGATCTACTGGCTGGATTTAATGATGAAATTATAAATGATACAGGCTTTATAAAAAAGATATAAACAAAATGCTGTGTCCAGTTTTGAAGCTATACAAGACAGGATTTGCCACAGCATATTTTTGTACCACGCATCTGATCCCCCACAATAACTAATAACTAACAAAATAACTTGTTCATCCTCCATCATTTTTGGGTGGTGGTGCTATTTGCTAGTTTAACTTATGAGCTTTTTGTTTCTGCCATGCTTCTTTAGCGTGAAGGTCTAAGTTCCTGTTGTGCGGTGGGAAAGCAACACATGAAAGTTGCCAGAAGCTAGAAAAGTTTCCAGTTGAGATGACCCAGGACCTGGGAACCAGGAACTAGGTTCCTGAACTTCAGTGGGAAAGTGCTCATACTACATCCTTGCTAAAGCCACGAATCTGGGGTCACCCACCCATGTAGTCTTTGTTCTTGAGAAGGGCCTTTGTGACCTCCTCCTGAGATCGTAGGTCCACATACACATAGCCTAAGCACAAAAAGACAAGACAGATAAAACCAATATTTAATGACAATGGATGTTTTTTTTTTAGGAACTATACTAATTATATTTGTATTTATTTTTTTCCATGTATGTTAAGGCTATAACACAAACTACAACTAACTATAACACAAAAAGTATAATGACCAATATATTCATTCATTCATTCTCCAACCTGCTTTATCCTATTGGGTTGCGGGGCGTCCGGAGCCTATCCCGGAAGCAATGGGCACGAGGCAGGGAACAACCTTGGACAGGGGGCCAGCCCAACGCAGGGCACACTCACACACTGTTACCATTCACTCACACATGCACACCTATGGGCATGTGTTTGGACTGTGGGGGGGGGGGGGAACGAAGTACCCGGAGGAAACCCCACGACGACACGGGCAAACTCCACTGCACTACCATGTCGCCCATATGACCAATATAATAGATTTAAAAATAAAAAAAGAAAAAACATAAAAAATAAAAAAAACTTCAGCGACAATATGGGTGAGATGCTGTTTTCTAATGTGAATAAGGATATTAAGATACATAAATACATAACCTGTCATGTCGCCTTTGCTGTTCCTCACAATACGGATGGCAACGGGCTTCAGCGGAGTCATGAACTCTCGCACTTGTTGCTTGAAAAAACAAAGAGCCAATTAACCATCACTAAACCTCTTGTGACTGACTGAAACATGATTGTAGACTCAACATTTTAAGTCAACCAGATATTCTATGTTAGCTATGTCATAAAGCATAAAACATTTCTAGAAAGCTATCTGGAAAGGCACCCGATTAAATATGCAGAGAAACCACCATACGGAGGTCAGACACTTAAAAGACAAATAAGCTCTTAGTCCCTTAGCAACCCTGCTCCCAGTCGACCACTCACCTCCTTGACATTGAAAGGAGTACCACGAAGCTTAACTGTAAAATCCGTAGTGGGTTCCATCTGCGGGGAAAAGAATAGCATATGGAATGAAGGCATCACACTGATATCATACCAACCTACATGCGAAAAGTACATAGTGCCCTTCTGAGTACTCAATTAACATTTTATGCTCCAAGTCCACCAAAAGTGGTACTCTAACATCAGGCCAGAGATTAGGAGTACTTCTGTTCAACATTTGATCATAAAAAGTTTTCAATTCCCGTACATTTTACTAGAAGGTTCTATATATGACCTCCCACGTCAGGCTGAGTGAATGTCTTTTCAGTCCCCTTGAAGTCCAATTATACCCGAGGTGCATTACGCAGTGTTTTACCACAATGGGTGTCATGCTAACAACTACAGAACTAGGAGAAAATGCTAAATAAGTTAAATAATAAAAATTCTCAAGTTCAATGAAGCGTATAAGTCTTAGTATAGGGAAGATCTGCATTTATATCTCCTGGACTATGGCAGGGAAGATCTTCAGGAATAATTGCAGCCTAATATTTTACAGGTTTAAATACTAAATATCCTTTAGTTTTTTTTAACATGCGACCATCAGCAGTCTTGTTTATTTTGACTGGAATAGATACTCACTTGCTTTTTGTCCATCTTGCTATGCCTCCCCTTCTCTTTGTGGGTATGACCGGTATCTCTGTTGCCACTTTCAAAAGCACTGTCAGTGCGTTGGCTGACAGCAGACCCCCCCACGTCCCCAGCATCACCCTTGTGCTCATCCTCATGCACGGTCGCCACTTTAGAGCGCAGATAGTCCATGTCAGAGAGCTCGGTCTTCAGGGCATCTGTGGCAGAATCTGAGCAGGAATTACACGTGATCACTCATAGTGGAGAACAAAAACACAATGACTTACAATGCTCAAAAAAAACAGTACCAAAACTGATGTAGTACTTACAGAAATGTAATGTGTTTATATGGACTTTTTTTTCATGTAACACATACACCATAGAGCCTAATGTACTGTTGCCACCAAAACAGCTTTGACAGATAAGGCATAGATTCAGCAAGACGTCTGAAGGCATCCTGTGGTATCTGCCACCAAGATATCAGCAGCAGATCCATAAAGTCCCTTAAGCTGCGAGGTGGAGCCACCTCAGATCAGACTTGCTGCTACTGCACATCCCAGGATTCAGTATTCAAAAGAATTCAGATCTGCGGAATCTGGTGGCCACGGAAACACTAAACTCATCAGCTCCGACAACCATTCCTGAACAGTTCATGCAGTGCGGCAGGCCACATTATCCCACTGACAGACGTGTCTGTCATCAGGGAATACCATTGTCATGAACAGGTGTATGCTGTCTGCAACAATGTTGTAATGTGTGCCGTGCATCAAAGTACCCTTCACATGAATTGCCAAGACCCAAGATTTCCCAGCAGAACATTGCCCAGAGCATCAAATTTCCTCCACCAGCATGTCTTCCTATAGTGCATCCTGGATCCATCTGTTCCCCAGGGAAATGACACACACATATCTAACTATGATGTCAATGAAAACAGGACACATGACATCAGATGACCTTCTTCCACCGGTCCACAGTCCAGTCCCAATGATCACATGCCCATTGCAGACACTTTCGCCGGTGGAGATGGGTCTGCATGGGAATTCTAATTAGTCTGCAGTTATGCAGCCCCATACGCATAGGGTGACCAGTAGTGGTGACCAGTAGTGATGCCCGGGTGCTGGTGGTTTTAGGGCAGACATTTTTAAAATATCGTGGGTGCGGGCGGGCGGGTCAAAAAGTTACAAAACGATTTCATTATTGATCAAAACGTGTTGTAAACGGGGTTCGAATTACCACGAGGATCTCCTAGTTCCATTCGCAATCACAATCAAGGAAATAAAAAGAAATAAAGCTATCCGTAGATAATCTGATAGAGTTCTCAGATCTGACGTATCATCAGATGTTAGTTTTGACAACTAGTGTGTTTTGCATACATGCGCGCTTGTGCGTGTTTGTGTGTGTGCAAGAGAGAAGTCTTTCCTGCAATTTTCCAAAACCCTTCAATAAATAACGACGTAAAAATCAATCTTTCAGTTTCTTTGTTGTTGTTTGGTACAACATCTTGACAGTAACCTTGCATAAAATTGTGTCATCATCTTCAATGCGAATCTAGCACAAATCTGTCATCTATGGGTTACAGTGTAACAAATGAAACTTCATTGGTAGGTTCCATGCCAATACAGGCTCACTGGTTTTTTTTTCTCCCTCAGGTTGGGTTTTGGGTCATTATTGACACGTATTTTTGTGGGTTGTGCAGGACGGTTTAGATCTCCTGATGGGTCGGTTTGGGCGTGTGTTAAAAAAAAAAAAGCCGACCCACGCAAAACTGCTGACCGGATTATCCATGTCAGGGAGGACAATTTGAGCTACTTCCAGTTTTACAAACTACTTCCAAACCGAAAGGCTCCTGTGCTAAATAGTTCAGCTCTTCTTGTGCTTTAACTCGTTTGTTTCCTTGACTGAAAGACTCATCCAGCTGTTTCACATTAGCATTAGTGACACAAGCATGGTCATAGGAGACTAACCAATCAGCACACAGCAAAAACTCAGTGTTCAAGTAAAATCCAGGTCCTTTTAATTGAAATGGTAATTTACAATTCCTTTCCTAACTCAGTGTCCTCCCTGACATGAATTATCTGGTCACCCTACATACGCAGCAGGGTGTGATGGACTGTGTGTTGTGATTCAGCTATTTCATGCGCAGCCTTAAATATTCCATCAGTTGCCCCACAGTAGTCCTTATGCTACTCGGTACCAGACAGGACAGCATCTGCTGCCCCTGAGCATCAGTGAGCTGTGGGCGGCCAATAGTCTATTATCGGTTTGTGGTTTTTCCCTCGTCCAACCACGGTCAGTAGGTCCTGACCACCAGTGGCACCTTAGAAGCTTTGCTGTTATGGAAAAGCTCCAACCCAGGCATCTGGCCATGCCAATCTGTCCCTTGTCAGTCATTCGTTCTTCACACTTCCCATTTCTCCTGCATTTAACTCATCTCCTATGAAAACTGGTTGTTCACTTGCCATTTAGTATAATCCAGATGTATGCTTCTGTGCGTGTTTGATTGTACGTGTTATTTGCATCATTATGGAGGCAGCTACTCAATTTCTGTTGTGCTTGTGAAATCCACTTGAGCAGTAACAAAAATCCTTGATCACTGACCTCCACTCAGTTCACTGAGGTTTCCTCTAGGGAAACATAGGTAATTCAGGACCGGAGAGTAGAATTCCAGATGAAGGTTTTGTTTCAACCAACAAGCTGAGTTTAAAGAGTCATATAGTATTAAAGTGGTTGACCAAAACAAAATCTTGGTCAAGCAACAACTACTCTCTGGACGTAAAATACCCACCTCTGCCCAAAGGCATGTAGTTAGACCTGCAGCTCTAAATAACTCAATTCAAATGTGTAGTACCAATCAATGAAGATCAAAGATTTTGTTGTGCAGTGCCTTGAAAAAAGTATTTATTCCCCTTGAACTTTTCTACATTTTGTCACATTACAACCACAAACAAATGTATTTTATTGGGCTTTTATGTGATAGATCAACACAAAGTAGCACACGATTGTGAAGTGGAAAGAAAATAATGAATGATTTTCAAAATGTTTCATAAATAAAAATCTGAAAAGTGTGGCTCCCTGCACTGATACCCTTAAATAAAATCTAGTGCAACCAATTGCCTTCATAAGTCACTTAATTAGTAAATTGTGAAATATGGTGGTGGGAGCATCATGCATTTCTTCAACAGGGCCCAGGAAGTTGATCAGAGTTAATGAGAAGATGGATGGAGCTAAATATAAGGCAATCCTGGAATAAAACCTTTTAGGGGCTGCAAAAGACTAGAGATCGGGGCGAGGGTCACCTTCGAGCAGGACAACGACCCTAAACATACAGCCTGAAGTAAAATAGAATTTAGATTAAAGCATATTCATATACTAAAATGACCCAGTCAAAGTCCATACCTAAATCCAATTGAGAATCTGTGGCAAGACTTGAAAATTACTGTTCACAGATGCTCTCCATCCAAACTAACTGAGCTTGAGCTAGAATGGGCAATAACCCAAAAGACTTGCAGTTGTAATTGCAGTGGAAGGTTGTTCGACCAAGTATTGACTCAATGGGGCTAAATACAAATGCATGCCACACTTTTCAGATTTTTATTTGTAAAAAAATTTGAAAAACCATGTATCATTTTTTTCCATTTCACAATTCTGTGCTACTTTGTGTTGGTCTATCACATAAAATCCCAGTAACATACATTTAAGTTTGTGGTTGTAATATGACAAAAGTTCTAGGGGTATGAATACTTTTTCAAGACACCGTACATCAATCTGGGCACATAAGTTATAAGCCTTACTAACACTTACTTTGAATCTCCTCATCGTCTTGGTCTTCATCTTGGCTAAGATCTTCAGACTCACTGGAGTCAAAGTTGAGGTAGTCATCTTTAGCAGCTTTGGGCTTTTTCTTCTCCTCACTTGCAGTGCTGGTATCAGCCAGCTTTGGTAGGCTGTCATTGGCCCATGTGGGGCCTTGTGCTCGTTTCTGGTGTACAGCAAGGAACTCCTGAAAGCCCTGGTCCTGCTCTAGCTACAGGGGTGTTGGGGAAAATTCACCAGAGTGTTGAAACTATCATGTACATCAGGCAGCAAATAAAGGCTATTAACAAAGGGTGAAAAAAACTATTAAAAATCCAGCTGCTTTCTTGAAAGATAACAGCTCACAGTCATCAAATATCATGCTTAAATTAATAATTTACCCAAATGATTCTTTTTTTATTATTATTTGCAACACTTTACAATGAATAAATAGAAATGACCTACCGCTCCAACAACGTTTACAATTTCTTGCTTTTTCTTTTTCTCCTTATTTTTCTGTTTCTCCTGAGATGACAAATGTGAGAAGTTTCTAAAGCATTGTATTACATCAGCTGGAGTAAAACAAGCGCTCCTTTTCCCCAGAGTCTGAAGTGTCTGAAGAATTCTGCGTTCTCTTTAAAGGGTGCTTTCCTGGTATACCAGGTACCTTACTTTTGTTACCGTACCAAAATACGATACTTCAAGGTTTTGGTTTTCCATTGCCATAAAAACTGGTACTGGCACAGAATAACATCACAGTGTAAGGTGGGGTATTCTGTACCAAATTTGAAAAATGGCTGTATATTATATATATGTATGCATATTATAGGGCTGGCTGACATGCGATTTTAATACCAACATTGCATGCTGTGCATGTACAATTCTTATTTGTCAGTCAGCTAGATTAAGATCAGGCTTTTTCTTACTTTTAATTCCATAAACAGACATTATAGCACGGGGAGCTTCGGTTTTGTTAAAACATTCAAAAAAAAAAATTCTCATTTTTACCATTGCAGTTTAAATCAATTGAGAAATGTATGGTGAAATCCATTTTTGTTTTATAAATACCCCATTATTTATTACATTTACTACAAAATCACATTGTAATAGTTAGAAATTTTCCAATACTGTGTTGCCCTAGTATATTATAAAAAATACTTTATTTCTTTTTATGCTATCCTGATCAGATCACAATTAATGCTATTAATTATTAATAATTATTTTACCTTGTTTATCATTGTTTTCTGAGTTCACAACTGTTTTCAAATTCAATATGCTGGCTGTACTAGGTTTCAGAGGCAGACTATTGCATAACTGTTGGACAAAAAAAGTTTTTCCAGTCCCACCCCAAAGTACCCCACTGGCACTTTGGGTACTGGAATGTTTGGTAGGCTGTTTTGGTTACCATAATTGAATGGCCAATTGAGCATTTTTGTTGTCAGAAGTTGAAACGCTGGTCCTGAATCAATCATATATTTTTCCAACAGTCACATTTTTTTATTTTTCCATTTTGAGGTTTAATGAGTGTAATTGACGTTTAATTTTTTTTTTTTTTTAATTACAGAGTTGTTACAAAGTATCATGATTTCAATTTTAAGCAGAAGAATCTCAATTCACATTTTGTTTGCCGAATCGTGCAGCCCTAGTAAGATGTGTACATCCTTCTAATATACACCATACTGTGTGTCAATTGCAAGTGCTCTAGATAAGGCGCCCAGTCTTAAGCTCCTTCACCTCATGCTCCTTGCTGTTGGCTGGAGGTGGGGGTGGGTGGGTGTGTTTGCTCCAAGCCCTAACCTTGGTAGGATCCCCAAAAGACTTGCACCATTCCACCTGAAAAATAAATAAAAAAAAAACAACCTCCAACTTAGTAGGGTAGCTAATGAAAGGAGAATTGTGAATTTCCATCTTGTGGACAGAATCATGATGTAATAGTGTGTGAGTGCAAATGTAATGATCTCGCCATCTCTCCTACCGTCACCCTGGAGGTGTCCACAAAGCTCTTGTTAAAGTGTTTGAGCGCCTTTTCTGCATCCTCTTCTGATTTGAAGCCTACAAATCCAAACTTGCGGAATTTTCCGTCTTTCGTAAACTTCAGAGAGCAATCGGTCAGGCTACCAAAAGCAGCGAACATCCCATGAAACCGCTCCTCCTTCATCTGCCAATATAATCATAATTAATTGGCTTCGATCAGTCGTCAACCATCTACTTATTATCGGGCACAAAATATATATGGCTGACTCAATCATTACACATTACGATACACATAAGTAGCGCGGCACAAATAGTTTAACAGACCAAGGGTTATCTTGTAGTATTAACACGCATTGTTTAATTATAACTATTTATACAGCACTGTTAAAACATCGATGTGGACATAATATTATAACATTACTTCTTTGGCACACGATATTTTTATGGTCTGATATGAGCTCCAAACACTTATTTATAAAAGTAACAAACATACTAACCCCGTTCGGGAGATTCTTCACTATTAATCTAGACATTGTCGATTATTATAAGCCGTGTTAGTAAAAACAGAAATGAAAACACTTTAAAATAAAAGCATGAGGTTTTCAGCACGCCGCCATTTTGTCATGTCGATACGTGATGACGTACAGTGATTACGCCAAAAAGCGTCGCATTTGTAGTTTTTTTCCGTTGTGTGGCGCATATCAATACTGTCTGAATTATAGGATTTGCTATAATGTGCTTTATTTATATCGGCTTTCATGCATTGTAATTAAGTGTCGATTGTTCTGGTGTACTGGTGAAAGTCGCACAGGACATACAGAGGCAACTGTACAGAAAAGTTTTACTGGCTTGTACTCACAGTTGCACTTTTTATCCGCGAGACGGCGCAAAAGGCCACAACATATATTCGCACATCAAAGAGAAATTTTCCCGATTGATATACATCCTCGGTCAGACAATGTACAAGCTTGTTACTGGTGGATTTCAGCGTTGTTAGCAATGTTTTCTCTACCACAAACTACAGTTAGTCCAATTCGAATCTAATCGTAGATCGATCTGGCTTCCTTGATTAATTATGTTACTTGAGCTGTAGATCATAGCGTAGAACAACATGCTGGCCACAATGGACTGATAGAATTTTTCTAGTAGTCTACTGATCACATTGCGATATCTTAACCGCTAGTATCTGTCTCTGGATGATGACCAGTCTTAAGGACTCCATGATATGCTGGATGGTGATAGTCTTCTGTCTTGAATTTTTACAGGTAGCTTGAAACGGTATTGTCGTAGTTCAGGTTGATCGCATTAGGGGTCAGGGGTCCAGAACCTTATAGGGGCCTCAAAACCTGCCATTGAGGGCCTTCTGTGGAACAAAATCTACCAGGAGGTACCCACCACCCCTGTCAGATTTGTTTTTCTGTGCTGTGAATGTTCAGAGACTTGCAGTGCAATACAAAGATTTCTCTAAATAGTGTCGGGCCAGGTCAAAACCTAATACAACGAAGGGAATCTCTTCTGCAGGCCTTTTACAGATAATCCCATTGCAAGGTCTTTTTTTTAACTGCCTCACTGCTCTTTAACTTCAAACTGGTTCCTTGCCAACAAAAGGAAATGCAATACATGCCTAATTAAAATAAAGCTGAGTCATCCGTACAACATGCTAGTCTAGCCATGTCCATCCAAGGTGACTGCCACTGCTGCTCTCTTCCAGTTTCCTGAGGACTGGCAGAGTTATGTGAGATCCAATGGATAAAACGTCTGTACTCTGAGACTATATGATGACTGCACCCCCATCCTGCTTGTATAAACTTTGGTTTTGCTGCAAGGCAGAGCTGAGGTATCTTGATGATAGTTATCTTGTCGGTTTTACACCAGGGTTCCCCAATTCCAGTGCTGAAGGGCCAGTCTACAACACAGTTTATAGATTTCCCCGCTGTTTAAGATGTGTTTAAGCAGGTAAATGCAGTCTGTGTTCTATTCTGGCCCTCTAGGACTGTAATTTGGGAGCCCTGCTTTACACCGTGTGTCTGTACACATAAGGCAACAATGGAGGCTTACAACAAGGTTGCTTTCTCAGGGTTTATTAAAAGCACAGATGCAATGAACCCACAGTGTTCACTCAGCCCCTGTGCACATTAGTCAAACCAAGTTATTTTTTCATAGGTATTATTGTGAACGCAGGGTTAACTGGCACTGCTGTGTTTATTGATCAGTTCATTCCTTTCACATACTCCAAGTGTGTATTGCCATATTTAGAGATATATGCATATTTCTCTGTTGCAGTTCTTGAATTACAGTAGATTATCATGTTCTTTCTACCTTTCCCATGCAAAAAGTGAAAAAACAAAGCATACTGAAGCATATTGCAGCCTTTCTCTGCTATACATTATATTCAATATATATTGTGTCAGATTTCCATTTCTGTTTATGTAAACAAAAAAAGACCCAGCATACTTCTAAAAACTACTTCTAAAAATACTTCAGAGATAAAATGGAACATCTTGTAATTCTATGTAATGTTTCTTTTATGTAGGTCATTGTGTGGTGAGTGACAAAGTGTCCTTGTTGGGAGGGATTTTTTACTAGTGGAATACTATGGTGGAATGATTTGATTTTCAGAATGATATATGAAGTGTTTTGTTAGTTTTAGTATATTTTGGATGTAAAATGAATTGCTGTGCTAAGTTATGGGTTGATAAAGACAAGAGTGTGAAAAGTTTTAAATTTGGGATTGGAAAATCTGCAAAAGCCTATAATGGAAACTATTGTAATAGCGTAATTTCGACATTACTTTGTGCATTTACTGTGTTAGAGTCACAGAAGCTAGACAAACAGCCTACATATTCATCTTTGTGGGTGAGGCAGTGACCAAAAAGCAGGAGTGATGGATGCTCTGGGAGAGGAGTGCCCACCTCACAATGTGTGTGTTGGCATCCTCTGACAGATTATTGTTACGTAAACCTAAAACTGGGCCATACAACACAGAGCACTTCACTGCATGACGTCTATGGAAGGCTTGTGACCGGTAAGGAGGTAGAGCAAGTAAGGTATGTGAAACATGCAAATGTTTGTGACTGCATGGGACAGTGTGGCATTTCGCCCCTCTGTGGCATTTGGAGAGTGTATCCTTGCATGGTGTCACGTTTCCTCTTGGCCTGCTCTCCATTCCTCAGGCCCTTAGAGGAATCTTCCTTGGGGAGGAGGAAAGGTTATGCTCACCGTGTAAATGATCAGATGTCACACTTAGATGCAATGAACACGTGGTACCTGGATAGATCTCCGGAAGACTGCTATGGATGGATCGGCCATACCAAGAGACCCATTTTAAGTGCATTGTGAGAGAGGACATAAGTGAGATATGAATGGGAACCTCTGGACAAATGCTGGATTGATTAGCATTATATATTTATTTTTTTTGACTGGTAGATATTCTATATATAGTGTATTTATATGTGTAGTTTATATATTGCGGTACTATTCTTACTGTAAATTTTACTTTGAAATTACTGCATGGGAATCTATGCCAAAAATAAGCATATTGATGTATGTTGTAGCATTTTTGGTTCATTCCCATAGTATATGCCATAGAACATTCTATACAAGAATGAAATGCCATTCTTGTCAAAAATCATCAAAGGTACTTCAGAAACAAATGTATATCTTATAGTGGTACCTACTGTTAGTGTTTTTAGGTTATTGCATTTAGAGTGGCAAAGCATTTTCACTGGGGGAGAACTTACACCTGTGTCTTAGTCGAAACAGGTACATGTTTATGTAGTTTTAGTGTACTTTGGATGAGAGATTAACTGTTGTGCAAGCTACACATTGATAAACAGAACTGCATGCGGTGAGGTATGTGGGAGGCAAGGAGAGGAGGAGATGTTCGGATGCATGCGGTGTAGTATGTGGGAGTCAAGGAGAGGAGATGTCTGGATGGATGGTGGTGAGGCGTGTGGAAGAAAAGAAGAGGAGGAGATGTCCAAATGCATGCTGGTGTGATGGGGGAGAGGAGGAGATGTCCAAATGCATGCTGGTGTGGCAAGGAAAAGGGGGGGGGGGATTCAGGATACATGCTGATGTGGCAGGGGAGAGGAGGGCAAAAAGGATGTGGAAGAGGCAGGGGAAGACAACAGCATTTAGGAGAGACCACTGGCCTGAAGCTCTATAAATTGCTTTCTGATAATACTCCTTGTTAAAAACCCTATTTAAACAAACTGAATTGAGTTAAAACTGCCAAATAACATGGCAATGTCAGGAACACATTACTGGCTATCAGTGACTGCCACCATATTCACCGTGGAAGCTATACCACACCAAGCCCATGACCTGATGTCTTTATCGGAGGAGACAGGAGCTGGTTGTGAGGACATCACTATGGGCTGAGGATTCCTGAGACTAGGTGCCACACGCAAGAAGTTTTATCCTTCTTGTGCTTTGGAAGGCATGACACCAGGAGTGAGGCTGATTTAGTGTTTGTGCTTTCTGGTGTATCTGCCACCTCGGGGATTGAAGCAGACTGTAATGGCAATCTATTAAATTATACTATTATCGATTGGAAAAACAACCAAACAGAAATGCTGTCATGACATGAATGACAAAGGACTCGAGGGTAGGCATTGCGGCAAAACAAAAGGGGGTTTATTGAGATCAACTGACATAACCTGGAAATAAACAAGATTGCGAGGGATCAAAATGGGAGGACTGGAGCAAAGAAGGGCACAGGCATCTCAAAGGAACAAGTCAATTATTGGACTGGGTAACATAGGACTGGGAAGTACTTATATACTAGACTAACAGAGGAGCTAACAAGAGGAAGCTGGGAGTGATTAGCACAAGGCTTAGGAACGAGGGCTAGGACAAACAGGGAGAAGACATGAGGCTCAAGTGGACATAGCAGGCAGGACATGACAGAGGTCATTGGCTAGGCCATTATACAAAATGACTGGGAATATCTCCATAAATAATAAATATGTAGATTTACTTTTTTAACTTTTGAATTTATGTGAACGTGAAATTCTAACTGATTAACAATAAGATGTAAGATACAGAGGGCCAGCAGGACCAGAGGGCACCATGGGGACTGCAGGACTGGAGCAGGAGGGTGCCGCAGTTCCTCTCCTCAGGGATGCAGCAGATAAGGTGTCCAAGCAGACCTTACCAGTCAAACAAGAGTCTGGGCAGATGACCCGAATAGCGTGTTCCTGTTTCCCTCTCCTGCAGACTTGGCCAGCCCCTCTTCTGGTCCCCAACCAACACCATTGACCATACTTAGACTTGTGACCGAGTTAATTCAGATGTTTGGCTGAGGAGGAGGCCCATGGAGTGGATCTTAGGGCAATGCCCAGAGTGTCCCACTCCAAGTCCTTTGGCTGGGTATCATCAGGGTCAGTCCAACCTAGTCTAATGGCAGCCAGGGAGCCAGATGGATCCACAGCGGCAGGCTTAGCAGTATCACCGTCAATGATTCCTCACACTTCAGCCAGTATGCTCCAGACCTTCACCACCTCTTGAGGATCCACACCTTGGATGAGTTTCACAAGTAACCCCTCTGTCAACCAGAAGATGGCCTCAGACTCATGGATCCTCCAGACCCCTGGGATTAGTCCGCTGCTCTAGGGTGGTGTCTAGGAAGGAAAAGAAGTCCTTCACTTGAAGCCAAGGCAGCTCCTGTGGCTCTGACAATCCCTTTGACCCCCGATTCCAAGGCACTCGGGGTATGTGGTCAGCAGGATGCAGAGAGGTGTGAAAGCTGGAGCAAAAACTCAGGCTGCTGGGGTTGTCCGGGAGTTAAGTCATTCTGTTGTGTGGAGTGGGATGAAGGATGTTAGAGCAGGCATGGTTGAAAAACTAAAGGTGGTTTTATTGATTCAAAGGAACAAAAACTGGAAATAAACTGCATCTGGGAACAAAAGAGGATGACTAGAGGAAAGCAGGGCAACAAGGCACAGACAACATGAGGGTATGACGTCAATGACTGGACTGGGGAATACTTAAATACTAGACTGACAAAGGAGCAAATGAGAGGCAGCTGAAGTGATTAACAAGAGGGCAGGAACAAGAGGTAAGAGAAATGTATAATAGGCGTGGCTTGTTAGGGTCCTGCCAGGGGGGAGACAGGAGGGATGGGTGGATGTGGCGAGCAGGACATGACAGCTAGCTGCATCAAAGAATTTATATGGAGCTATACAAGTCATTTTGGCACAAATAATAAATTAATTAATGGGATAAATAAAGACACAGTAAGCTAGTTGATATCTCCTGAGAAGATCTGCAATGTGTAAATTGAGCTCTTGTAAAATCAAGCCCAGTCTGATAAATAAGCTTTGGTGCTTGGGAATAATCCATTACAATGGAGAACAATTGTACTCAGGGAAATGTGATATTTAATCAATTTAATACTTTAATACACTGCTCATGTGGTGGCCTAGGCATAAATAATATGATATTTACATGGTAGCACATACATATACATCCATAGATACCAGCATTAAGGAATTTGCATTCTGACAGAACTGATAGGCAGTATCTAATATGAAAGACTGAAACTTCAAACCAGTTTTGCTAAATGGAACGATATATATAAAACAGCTTAGTTCTTTAACAACAGCTGACCTATTTAATTAAAATAGCTTTAATTGTACTTCATAAAACATTTATTTAGAGGCAAATAATCAACTACATGTACATAATGCAACTGTGAACCAAGATATAAAACACATAATCTAGTACAAACAGCAGTTAACACTAAGTACTACTCATAAAGCTATATAGACTGGGTTCCGCATGAAAATCTCTAGGTTATTGTCATGTGTATGGTGTAGTATTGAAAGCCCTAATAGTCCTAATACCAATCTTCCTTCAAAAAAGAAGCCAGGTAAACTTTATCTAGCCCCTGATCTTTTCAATAGCTAGAAACTCCCCTGATCAAAACAAATGATGAAACTGCATAAAGGAGCATTTGGCTTTAGAAAGGCTGATTGTTCTCTGGTTGCTAGTCTCCAGAGACTACAGAATGCATCTGCTAGCTAGCCTCCTGCAATAGCCATTTCATGCATCAGCAAGATGCAGCAGAGCAGGCAGACATGCACCATGAATCTGCACAAAAAATTTAAAGCTAACTTCGGCAGGACCAGAAGGAATTCAAGAACAGCCTCGTTTTTCAGCATTTACTGTAAGGTATATAGTCTAACAATTTTCAGAATAATGCCTTAAGGGCAACAACAAATAATTTCTATATATCTTCAACAATAGTTTTGATACCAGATAAACTTTTATAGCATTTTAAGTAAGAAGTTCAATATTTAAGTATTTTTAAACAATATATTCGACAATAAGCGTAAAAAACGTGTTCTGTGCATACCAAGAAATGCACCGAATGATTTAAAGTGGCATTTTAAATGTCGTTTATATATTTTTTTTCGTTAGAACCTTTAACTGGAATAATTTTGCAAGTCCTACATACCTACTACATTCGTTTCACTAACTCCACAAATTTATATATATATATTAATCTGCAATCTGTCATTAATACTAATGCTAGCTTGTTTACTGACAGATATAATAATAATATAGTTATTCTAACCTAGAAATATACCTCCAGCATAAATAAAATGTAGGCTTATTCTGATAAGTTATTACTGCTGTTCGAGATCCCAATAAATATAATAATTACCATGAACAAACATACATCGACGGAGAAGGAAACATTAACATGTCTTGTGTATTTAACGAAAGCCATAGTTTCGAATGAAAATGAGATTAAAGAGTAATTCAGAATTGTACATTTGGCGTATACCTTATTTTACTGTGCAAGTTTTAATAATTTTCAATAAACAAAATCAGGTAATGATCTGTAATGTACCATATAGTCTTTCCGCAAAAAAAGCTAGGCCTGGTTAGCTGAGTATGTAGTAGCCTAAAGCTGTACTATGTCCAATCGTATCTGTACTGGGAATTGTGCGAAATACGGGGGGAGTCCGACACCCCCGATTAACCCATGAGACCCCCTGAAAGCCTCAAAAGCAAAATTTTAAGGGGTTCTCAAGATCGGTATTGCGCAACAATAGGGAGATGGGGAGCCACCCCGCCCGAATATTGACGGGTATTTCGCACACTGGTACTAGGGGAAAGTCGCATTCCCACTTATTAGTATATATAGCACTAGATTTGAAAACTATCACTTTTAATACCAATGTACATCAGTATTAAAATATGTTTTCATATGTTTAAAAGGTCGTACACATGCAGTCGACGGCGGAATAAATAGCCTAATTTTGCACATTTTAAGATGGAATACACATTTCGAGCGCCGAGGCTCCTTTAAGAGGTACAGGTTGCTCTCACTTGGGTAATGCTGAGTTGCTGAGTTTGCCTCCTCCTCGCCACCCTATAAAAAGCGTAGCAGCTCCGCGACCTGCCGCAGTGTTCCTGATCGCGGCGGAGGGAGAGATGAGTTATACACTGGATAACCTATACGGCGGCAGCACCTTTCGCAAGGTGCTCGCTGAGCCCCAGCGCCGCGCCTACAGGTCGGCCGGCTCCGTTGCTTCCAGCGGCTTTCATTCTCAGACCTGGTCCAGGAGCTCCGCACCGTCCTCATACCGTCGCGGGGGCGTGGGCGGCTATAGTCTGATTTCCTCCACCGATAGTCTGGAGTCTTTCAACGGAGACATGAGGTCCCGCAACGAGAAAGAGATGTTGCAGGTGCTGAACGACCGCTTCGCCGGCTACATCGACAAGGTGCGGCAGCTGGAGCTGCAGAACAAAAACCTGGAAGCTGAAGCGCTGGTACTGAGGCAGAGCCAGAGCGGCCGCTCGGCCATCGGTGAGGTCTACGAGCGAGAGATCGGGGACCTGCGCAGCCTGGTGCTACAGCTGAGCAGTGAAAAAGCCCAGGTGCAGCTGGAGCAGGAGCACATCGAGGAGGACATCCAGCACCTGAAACAGCGGCTGGACGACGAGGCTCGTAACCGAGAAGAACTGGAGGCTGCCATCCGGGCCATGACCAAGTACATTGACGAGTCCGGCTTGGCCCGCCTAGAGCTCGACAAGAAGTTGCAGTCGCTCCAGGATGAGGCCGCCTTCCTGAAGAAGAACCACGAGGAAGAGGTGGGAGATCTCTTGGCGCAGATCCAGAGTTCCCAGGTGACCTTGGAGGTGAGGGACATCATGAAGGCGGACGTTACCAGTGCCCTTCGGGAGATACGGAGTCAGCTGGACGGCCATGCGTCTAAGAGCGCCGTGCAGGCGGAAGAGTGGTTTAAAGGTGAGCCCCCTCGGTCCAGCCCCTATGCTTAGGTGTTCAGCGCCGATCTGCGTTAGTGGGATACTCTGCTGGGATAAACTGCACTGTTCTCTGTATTATGTAAAATGTGATTACCAAAGCCCGCATCACCTTCAGTTACGTAGAAATTGAATTTTGGGGAAGCGCGTGGAATTCCAGTACTTTAACCGGGTCTGCGCCATACATGTGCAGGGTACTTTAATGTTTCTTTGATATTTATTTTTTACACGAACAAGACGTATTTTTCAAATAACAATACGAGCGAGATACCTCTGTTATTAACCGTGTTATTAAATTGTGATTTTACTGTGAGAGAATGCCAATACCATAAATCTCATAAATCCCTATCCTAGTTTACTGCGTTTGAAATAAAGGGCGTGTTTTATCTGGGGGATATATTATGTCAAAGGAGTACAATCTAAATACATTATTGGTGCCCAAACATAAGCTGCAGGTTGTCCATGCAGGTAAAACGGCGGAATAAATAGTAACGTAATAAATGAGTTTCTCCGCAATGCTGACTTCTGCAGTGTCACGGTCTCCAGTGACGCTTCTCTGCCCATGGATGACCTGCTTGTCTGCCGCCGGCCACATCCACTTCGCCCATAATCTGCCATTCTGTTTATTTACTTAACACCTGGCGCGACCCTTAGATAAATTAATACATAACTCCGAGAGGTATATGTATGTACGATGTATGTGTGTGTATGTGTATAACTTATTTATATTTATAAATAAATAAATAATAAATCGCCTGAAACATTATATAATGTTTCAGGAGATTTATTACTTCAGCACTTAAGCATCTGGGGGGATTGAGGTGTGTATGACAATATTCTGCAGGATGACGAGGAAGGGTGCAATGAGTCAGCAGTTAGCGTTAGCCAGTTACGCGGTGGTGCTGTAATAACGTGTATAATACACAGGGATCAAAATGAACACTAAAGTTCAAACGTTTTTAAAAATCATTTAAATTAACGTGTTACAACATTTAACATTTCATGCGCTCAGGCAGTCAGGTCCCCTAATAAATAACTTCTGATAATTTCTATCCCTGTACTTAACACTAGGGGGAGCCTTGGTACCAACGCCACTCCAGGCAGCCGCAGGGTGAGACTGGGAATTAAGTAGAAGTGGGTGTGTCCATGCATGCATTGTCCATTGCAGTGTATGGGTTTGCCTGTGTTTGCTTATAAATCTGTTGTCAATAAACTACATTTTCCGTTTATATACATTGAAACGATGTTGTAAGGTATCCAGAAGTCAATATTAAAACAAGACAAAACTAGGGATCATCAGGACACAATAGTATAAATGTGTTGAAATAGAGCGTATTGCATACTAATCGTTTATTTCAATGGCTAAAATATGGACATTTCTGGATTAACAAAGGTTTCAACAAGGAATAAAGAGGATGTAATCTGCATGGTTTTTGGTTTACTTTTTTGTTTGGTTGGTTGTTTTGTTGTACATACCTGTGCTGATGAGTGCCATGCAGTGTGAGTTATATCTGTGAGGTTGTATGTGAATGTATGTATGCAGCATGTGCGTTTTGTTACTGCATGGTCTGCAGGTCCAGGCAGCTTAATGCTCCCCCAGTATTATTCTGATTTGCAAGATTGCTAATGCAGTAGAGTGAGGAGCTTCAAATCTTCATCAGTTATTCTAAAACAGACTGAATCATAGCGATGAATGAAATGGGCTTTGAAATCCCAGAATCCTTTTCAGATCCCATTAAGTTCAACCAAATCATGATTGTAAACAATGTCACACACAGCAAATGATGACTAAAAAAAAAATCACTAAATACGCTTGAGCAGACCGCTTAATCATCTTATATTTAGTCTCATATGGGATCCTCAATTACATGCAAGAGGAATTATACAACATACATTATATATTGTATAACGCATTCATTTCTGGAGAGAGATTACGCACCTCTGGTCTGGAAGGAGAGCACTGGCTTGTGCTTCCTCTGCTGTAACTGCTGGGAACAGACTCAAAATCAGAATCTGCTCGTGTATTTACTAGTGGACTGTTCCATACTGTAGTTATAGCTAAGCTAGAAGATATCTAATAACACACATAGGCAACGGGTAGTATCTTACATACACAGTTGTCCTTCAGACAGCAGGAGCATTTTGAATAAGTGGACCATTCTTAATTTAATAGTGCATTTCATTTCAAAATACTCATTGTAGACTTTTCCTATGATAGTTAAACCACAGATATAATCTATACTGAATAAGGTCTAATATGAATCCAGATAATTTCAGTGAGGCCGAAATTGAGACGTAATATGAGTCACAAACTAGTATTTCCGTATGGTTTTTGTCCATACAATGAAGGTGTACCAATACCATGTACCAATACTTGTATAAATGCATTTTTCCCTAAGTTCTCCTTGGAAAAATACTGACAGCTATAATATGATAATACTGGCTGGTTCTGGGTAAAGACAGTTCACTCTTTGTACATGAGTGTGTGTGTTTGTGTGTGCTGTTCACCTGAAAGTCTGTGTGTATAATTTTAACAGGCAGATTATTTATAGCTGGGCAGAAATTTAAAAAGGGACAAAATGGCTCCGCCAGGACCAAATCACTGGTTTCAAGAACTATCAGCATGATGGGAGAATGACAGCTGTTGGTGAATGGCATGTGTCACAGTTACCCTGCTCTTGTCACATGGCAGTGCGCATGGAGAAGCTGTCGGAGGCAGCCCGCTTCAATAATGATGCCATCCGTGGCGCTCAGGACGAGATCGCCGAGCACCGCCGGCAGCTGCAGTTACGCACCATCGAGCTGGAGACGCTGAAGGGGACCAAGGAGTCCCTGGAGCGGCAGCGCATTGAGATTGAGGACCGTCACCACGGTGATGCGGCCTCCCTGCAGGTGGGGGCTTCCGCCTTCATTCATTAGCACTTTATTTTTAACCTCACCAACTTATTTAAAAATACATGTGATCTTATTCATTTATGCACGTTATCTTCAGTTATGCCATTTAACCAGGCTGTTCTGAAAACCAATTAGATGTTGGGGCAGCATGTAGAACACTCAAAATCCAGTAGCAAAAACCACCATTTAAATCAGATTTTCTCACCTGGATTTTGTATTAGTGGTATATCATGATCACACACGATACAAATGTCATGATGTGTCAGATTAGATTTTTCAGACTGAAACTGAGTTACTGTCTTGATAGACAGCAAACAGATGTAAATGTAGATGCTGGGTTGTGACTTTATATGTGTGTATGTTTATGTCATATGTGGCTTTTTATAGGAAACAATTCATCAGTTGGAAAACGAACTAAAAAATACAAAATATGAGATGGCCAGCCAGTTGAGGGAATACCAGGACCTTTTGAATGTCAAAATGGCACTGGATATTGAGATTGCCGCTTACAGGTAAGTGCATACATTTTTCATTAAATACCACAATTAGTCAGGCAGATGACAGGCTGCCAAGTGAAAAAAATGTTACTTCACAATTATTTAATAATGAAGCTGAGAACAGCCACGCTGGCAATTATTTTTAATGCCATTATAACAGATATAATATCTCGAGAAATTGAATGATGAAGCTTGTTTTCTCAAGATAATTTCTGGATGTCACAGCAAATGATTTATGTTATTAGCTTTATTTTGTCTCTCTCTCTCTTTTTTTTTTTTTTTTTTTTTTTTTTTTGGCAAGATACAAAATAGCATTTCAATGATTCCCAATAAGAGCATGCCATTAAGTCAGTAAAATTGGATCTTTTTCTCAAAATGCAATATTCTTGTGTGTGTGTGTGTGTGTGTATTAAAGTTAAAATATGTATAATAAAACTCAAAGCTGTATTTCGGCACTATGCAGAGATGTAGATGGACACTGTACATATACTATCATTATCTTTTCTCCTTTGGTACTGAAAAGTGGCATTTTGTGCAGGGGTTTAGTGTTTACCAGGGCAATTAAACACTTATTTAAAATAGTAATGTCCCTAGCGGTCCATCCCCACCCTAACAAAGTCAAAATATAGCAGGAAATTAAATAACTCCTTTTCAGGAGAAGATGAGCTTTGTAATCTAGAGAAGACAGATTATCTTGCTCCCATAAGGAAATAACGCGATAATTATGTCAAGATAATGCCATTGAAAAAGTTGCAAGCTCAGCCATTATTGGCTTCCATACTTTAAAGTACGAGAAGTATTTTATTCTGAAATTTATTTCCATTTTGTTTCTTCGACAGGAAACTGCTTGAGGGAGAAGAATCAAGGTTTATTTCCAGCATGAGTCCTTACTCTTACATTGACACCACCACAAAAATCACTGCTCATGTCAAAGTGAAATCAGAAGAGATTTCTGATACTGTCATTTTGGAAGAACAGACTGATGAGACTCAAGTGACAGAGGAGGTGACTGAAAATGGGGACGAGGAGGAGAAAGAAGAGGGGGAGAAAGAAGAAGCTAAATCAGAAGGAGAGAAAGAGGAAGGAGAAGCAGAGGAGGGTGAAGAGGAAGAAACGAAGGCTGAAGAGGAAAAGGAGGGTGAAGAAGAAGTTAAAGAGGATGCTAAAGCTGCAGCTGGAGAAGAGAAAGAAAAATCCAAGTCACCTGCAGCAAAGTCCCCAGAACCCAAGTCACCAGAAAAATCACCTGAGTCAAAATCACCTGCAGTTAAGTCTCCAGAAGCCAAGTCACCTGTAAAATCCCCAAAACCGAAATCACCAGAGCCAAAATCCCCACCTGCTGAGAAGCCTCTCACTGAAAAATCACCAGCAGACAAATCCCCGGAGTCCAAATCTCCAGCACCCAAATCACCTGTCCAGGAAAAGGCGAAGTCTCCTGTGGAGGAAAAGCCCAAGCCAGCAGCTCCTAAGGAGGAGAAACCAAAGGAGCCACCACAACCAGCCAAGGCAGAGGCTAAAAAGGAGCCAGAAGGTAAGACAGAGGAGAAGCTTGAAAGCAAGCCTAAAGAAAAAGAGTCTGAGAAGAAAGAAGAAAAGGCAGAAGTTAAAGAAGGTGACAAGAAGGAAAGTAAACCTGAAGAACCTGCCAAGAAAGACGACACCTCCAAAGCTCCAACTAAACCTGCTGAGGAGGTGCCCGTCCCTAAGACCACACCTAAAGAGGTGCCTGTTGTGACTAAGAAGGAGGATGAGAAGCCAGCTCCTACAAAAGCTGAGGAAAAACCAACTAAGATGGAGGAGAAACCCAAGGAAGATGAAAAGCCTGAGGTCAAGAAGGTGGAGGAGAAACCTGAGCCAAAGAAGGAGGAAGAGAAGCCTGAGCCCAAGAAAGTAGAGACGAAGCCTGAGCCCAAGAAGGAGGAAGAAAAAGCTGAGCCCAAAAAAGAGGAGAAGAAACCTGAGCCCAAGAAAGTGGAGGAGAAATCTGAGCCCAAGAAAGTGGAGGAAAAACCTGAGCCCAAGAAAGTGGAGGAAAAACCTGAGCCCAAGAAAGTGGAGGAAAAACCTGAGCCCAAGAAAGAGGAGAAGAAGCCTGAGCCCAAGAAGGAGGAAGAAAAACCTGAACCCAAGAAAGAGGAGAAAGAAGCTCCAAAGGTTGCCACAAAGGACACACCCAGCCCCAAGACAGAGAAAGCAGAAAAGTCCTCTAGCACTGACACAAAAGAGGCTAAGGTGGCTGAGGAGAAAGTGAAGAAGTGAGTCATCAATGGCAACAGTTAGAAGTGACAGCGTCGGGCAAGGTCACAGGTAAACCGATGCCAGAGAGCAGCAGGGGAAGGAGACACCATACGCAACCGAGCAGCCTTTCTCAACATGGGTGGCCAAAGCAAGCAAGTAAAGTAAACAAGCAATAGTGTTTCTTTAGCTAATAAAACATGTGATGACCAAAACATGTTATGATAGCTTCTATATATGATTGTAGTGAATGCAGAATGCTTTGTTACACTTGATTGTGATGACTGCCCTAATTATTAAGTGCATTTAACTAACGTAAGGTTAGAGATTGGTGGCTATGTCTTGGAAAATAGCTTTTGAAATTAATGCTGAAGAAGAGAAAGACAAACTGAAAATGTACAAATAAGGATATATTTATTCATTTACAGAAAAATTAAGTGGAAAATATAATGAAAATGCTTGTTGTGCACTCTACACTGTTTCTTGTCTGTTTTCAGATAATGATGCAATCCATGTCTGTAACAACAGTTGATTAAGAAATGTATTAACTGCTGAGATCATGCAATAAGAACCCAATAAACAGAGCTGAATAACGAACGGAACACTTCTCCTGTTCTCTTTCTTGTAACTGGTGTACATGCTGGATTATTGGTACATTGCTGCAATAATCCTTTGAATTCATGCCAAGAAACAAACTTTTAATGTCTATAATTAGAATTTGCCCAAGTTGTTGAACTCAATACATAGAGCTTCTATTATCACCTCAGCTTGGTGCTACCTTCAGCCTGGTTAGGGGGCTGCTTAGTTAAAATTCCATTAAATTGAGAGTGGGCTGTATTCTAAGTTCCTACATGCTGACCGGATGTGCGGCAGTCATGTGAGTACACTCCAACCCAAGCTCCCAAGCACTTGGTGTCATAAATAATGCAGATCACTGCAGCGTTAAGTGATCCTCCTGAGTTATTACATGCTTTCTTAAGATATATTCTTGTTCCACAGTTGTTTTTCACAATAATACATGAATACAATGGGAATAAACAGAAAAATTCTGATTCTTTCATTGGTGGGTGTATTGACAATGGAGATGAAAGTAAATACAGGAAGCTGGCACAAATCCATGACACCAGTTCAGTTTCAGGAAAAAACAGGATCCAAGGAGAGGACAAAGAGGTGCTGTGGTTATATTAGTACTATTTAAATAGCAGATTGGACTGGATGGATTACACTGATGCTCTTCACAAGAAACTCCAGAGTATTCATCTTAAAATTGTGTGCAGCAAGCTGCTGGGAATGCAGTTTACTGTGTTGTGATCTGCTAGGAGAGCAGCAAGGGACACAGGGTGACTCGACTAATTGGTCAGGAGGTTCGGCTCTGACACATGGCTGACCCTAAGCACCCTGTGAAGGGTAATGGAAAATGCACAAGTTGCCATGACTTATGTTGTCATCAGCTCACAATGCTCTAGTCATAAATTCTGATTTATTTACCCATCACTTTCAACCAAGCTGAGTGCATTTTTGTGTGGACAGCAAAGTAAGAATTTCATTGCACAGAGAAATGCACTTTTCTTCTATGACAATAAACACTTTGAATCTTGAAAGCAGGGTCAGATAGTCCTTGGAGCAACCTTCCCATCATGGGGCTTAACCCACAAAGCCACACACCACCAATATGCCTATTCAGTCAGTTCCTCTATCCAAAGTGTGGCAAGAATCACAACTAAGGTTCCATTCTTCCATTGGTGTTACATGTGGTGGCACGTTGTTTTTTTTCTTTATTTCTATTGTTTTCTGTAGGTTTAAGCCGGACCTTGTTAGCTGATGAGCCAGCCTTCTGTCATCTCGTCTCCAGTTGGACAATTCAGAAGTCAATAGTTAATTAACTAACTTGGTAAACATCCATTTTTGCGCTGATTTTCACGTTTTTGACTGCTTTTTTGCTCACAGTTTTTTTCTTGTTTTTGTTTTATTTTTTTATTTGTGTTTATTTTTTTATTTGAATATTTGAATTTTATTGATCACAGTTTACTGTTTTTGAGACTGTTTGCCTCTACCAATCATAAGGTACAATTATTTTAATATTGGGATTAAGTTTCTTAATAATTGAAAATTTAATTTAAAAAAATTTCTGTTTTCAGAGATTAGGGAATTACTGCACTTCCACTTCCACTGTAAGATTTCACAGCTCTTTCAAGACACCAGTGTTATTTACATTTTACATGCCATCCCAACAGTTTTGGAAATGGGTTTTGTATTAAAATCCTTGTAAAAATCAATTGCTTAATTATAATAATTTTAATTTGTATTTACAATGATCATCTAAATACAAATTAAAAGGGAGATGCTGATCCATTGTAGTAACTGTAGATCAAACAATTCAGCTATGTACTGTTGAACAATTAACTGTAAATCTTTAACTTTGTTAAATCTTTAATGACAGGTTATTTTCTCTTCAATATCAGAAGGTCTATGGCACCACTACAAGGAAGTGAGCCATCATATTTTTAGTGATACTGTAACTAAATGGCTTCGATATGCACCAGAACCTCAGGGCGGTGCAAAGTGAAAATGAACAGAAGGGGGTGTAGGCAGGTTTGGAGGGTCACTTCAATGTTTTTGTGATTATCAAATTACTATCATTGTGCTATTTTTCTGTGAATGCATATATACTGTAATGTGACAATTTATTATTCAGTTTATTATGATTTATTATTCAAATTTGTACATGTTATTTTTTAGAAAGCCCTGCTGGATATAACATCATTTCAACATTAATTCACTTGTGAAACAGTTATAACTCCATATTGATTCAACATACACTAATTCAACATTAAATCAATGGAAAAAGAAGTTGGCAAACAAGTGCTGAAACAACATTGAATCCTTTTCACAAATGGTTGATTTTTCAGCGTTGGATAGATGGCCTTTTTTAACGGGCATGATCAATGCTAAATCAACATTGAAGAACAACGTTGTTTCGGCCTCTTTGATATGGAATCAATGTCATTTTAACATATGTGTCCTATCTGTGTTATGTTTTGGCAGCATAGGGTATAGTTAGGTATTTTTGTTCTTTTTGCTTTAAGGAGTAGGTAAGTTTTTAAAACAGCAATAGGGGTGTTTTGGTTTTGTTGTGTTTTTTCCATTGGTGTCGCCTCAAGCCCAACCTGTATCTTATCCCGTAATGTTTGTTTTACCTAAATGTGCAGTCCACACTTATCCAGATTCTTTTGGAACCTATATGGCATACACCTTTTGAGATAAAGCACTGTAAACAATTGTTTGGATATTTTTATCATTATTCATTCTTTTCAATAGCTTTCTTATGGCAAATCAAAACCAAGACGTAACAGTTGGCCACAAGACGGTGTGGCAATCTTATCCAGAAAGGGCCGGTGTGTTTGCAAGTTTTTTTTGGAATAACCAATCGATCAGTTGCTCAAACCCAGTTGTGCGAACTCTTCAGTCGATCGGTCCTAAATGCAGTCAATACAAACCTAATTTGCATACTGGATTCTATCTTTCGATCCATCTTGCAATGTCTTTCAATCTTGCAATCCATCTTTCAGAAAATCTTACAATATATCATTCATTAATTCTTTACATGTGCCAATAAATAATGAACTATAACATGTTTTGGAATAATAAATTGAATGATTCGACATTGAATTATTGGTGTACCCACATAGCAAGTGATTCTGGGCCAGATCCGTCTGCGTCTATATTTACTGGACAATATATATATATATATATATATATATATATATATATATATACCTATGCGGATACACGAATATTGTGTTT
>JAODKE010000043.1:33703698-33717585 GCA_026779605.1 Mormyrus hasselquistii
CTCTTTTAGAGTTAAAATACTGGAAGAAACTTTTAACATCATCCTTAGCCTCCAAAGCAATCTTCCTTTCGACATTCATTTTAGCTCGTCTAATATTTTTTAACTAATCATTGGTGGTGCACTGGTGCTAAAACCATGCATTTGCAAGGCTGTAACACCATAAAGGTGAGCGCCTCACCCAGCTTTGGCACGATGTTCTTGAGCATGAAGGCCTCCCAAGCCCCAGGGGTGAATACATCCCTCCAAGGTTGCAGGATGAGGCGGGCGGAGCCGTCGCTGGGGTGCCAGCGCTGCAGGGCATGGGCCAGCTTGCTGCGGATGGGGGGGTACAGCGGCTCCAGCCGGACCTGCAGCAGCGGCAGCCAGGGGTGTAGCCAGGAATGGATGGGCACCGTGTCTGTCAGGGGGTTCCAGGCCTCCACCTGCAGCAGATACATCACTGTGACCAGAGAACAGCATGGAGTACCCACAGCATGTGGAATGGAGGGTATGGTACACACACAGTGTACAGTACACACCATAACACACACCAGATAACACAAAGAGCGCTCACCTCTCTCTGCAAACGTGGAAAGATGAGCTGCTCCAGCACATGGTCCAGGATCCAAAGGGGCAGCAGAGGCGACCAGCTCTCCACGCAGTCCACCATGGCGCCCACAATGCGGGGCTGCCAGCTGGACACAGTACTCCTCATCACAGGGACCCAGACCTCCCACAACAACCTGCCAGGGCGTGGAGGCACACACAGCATATAGTACACACCATGACAAACATCATATGACACAAAGATTGTATAATGCACACAGCATATAACCTAAGATAGCAAAGCAGTAACTGGAAGACAGAAATTCAGACTGGGATAAACTATAAGAGTGCTTAATCACTACAGGTATATGACCAAAATCTGAAGTAGCGAACATGGGATTTAGGCAGGATTTAGTAGATTATGATTGTTATGATGCAGTCTTGTTTGTAAATTTACATATATTGTATATATTTATTTTTACAACATGCAAATGAGTGTCTCTGTTGTTTTTCAGACATCACCTTTGGTTTACAAGTGTTTCTAATTGTAGTTTTGATATTAATTTCAAACCAACTTCAGTTTTCCCTACTGTACGGCGCACCAAATTGTGAACCCAAAACTGAGGTCTATACACAACTGTAGAGATACACCAATCCGATAATCATATCGGTATCAGCACCCATCCAGACCTATTCAACAGATCGGGTATCAGCCATATGTGATCAATCCATTACTTTAGTTTAGTTTTCAGCAGTTTGTAAAAAGATGCCTGATTCTGCTACAATGAGTGGCGATACGGCTCCTTTCAGCTTGTTAGGACTGGGTTTTTTCTGGTTGACCTATTACTCCACAGATGGAAAAGTAATTAAATTAAAATTAAATGCATGCGTGGACAAATGAAGTGACAAAAGCTTTAAATCTGTTCTGAGGAACAGATACAAGAAGATCAGGACAGCATAACAAGAAATAAAGTACTTTGTATAATACACTATGACAGCATAATACTGGAAATTGTTCAAACATTGCAATGAGATTTTGTTGTAATAAATATTGGGGTATTTATGAAACAAAAAAGGAGTTTCTCACGAACCCATCTAAGAGTTATTTTAACAGCAATTAAGGATAAAAGTGAGTATGATCATGCCGGAGAATGCATGTAGTGCTCTTGCAAAAGTAGTAGAGGTAACACTTTAAACTGAGTTTAAACATATACCAGATAATCTTGTTATTTGCGGGTCAAAGTCTTGAGATTGTGGAGCAATCTAATTAATTTGTTTATAACACTCATCTCTTCCTTTCACTCCATTCAAGTGTTCCTTCAGGTTATTAACCTTGACTTGAAAAGGTAGCTGTGAGAATCTGGTAGTGCTAATCATATCGATCACGATACAATGCAGCTGCAGTTTAATGATGTTAAAATTTGCTCTGTGTTCGGTGGAAGGTTCCAAAGCTGCTCATTCAGCAAAATTCTCATTCTGACTACTAGTATTGGTACCGTATAGTAAAAACATGAATTCCTTAAAATATTGCTGAATAGAATTAGAATTGCTCAGGGTACCTCAGTGGTGCCTTGTGGGTCGGGAATTCGAACCTGCAATCTTTCAATTACAAGTGCGCTTCCCTAACCATTAAGCCATCAATGACTACTTAAACTGAGGAACATAACTATGCAGCTCATGCCAACAGCTTACTGCCCTACTTACAAATGGGAACAGTGTGTATCGCCATTATTTAAACAAATATTTTGATAATGTGATTTTTGTACATTCAATAAACTGAAGATTTTGGCATATTTTGATCTGATTTTCTAAAAATGTTATAGGCTTTAACTGACCTGATTATAATCTTACCATGGTCAATTTTCTCTATTCAAAGAGACTAAACAAATGTAATTTAATTCTCTCTTTTTCCAGCAAACCAGAGTCTCTTATAGGCAATATTATGATTGCTCAGCCATATTCAACTGAGCAGGCAAAGATTTACTGACAGCGTTTTGAACATACTCAAATGGCATCTATGTGGTCACTTTTTATATTTCAAACTTTTCAGTAATCGTTCATCTTAGCAAAGCCAAAACACTTACAAAATACATATTTAACATAATTACTAAACAATAAAAAGTAACCGATGGTGAACTGTAAAAATAATCGACAGTTGCAACCCTACACAGAATAGCCTTTAAACACAGTAGTTCTAAGAAAGGCAGCAATATCCCAAAGACAGTGAACTTTGAAATCTGACATCACTAATTAAGCTCCAAAATGAAACGCCAAATATAAAGAGTGTAATATCACCACCAAGTTGACGTTACTGACAGGACCATACTGACCTGTGATATGGGTCCATCTGTGAGCTATCAGGGGCATTGTGGTGAACCTGCCGGGACTCCAGAATGGCTCTCCACTGGCCCACCTCTTCCAGACCATATGTGCTGTCCTGTGGAGAGAGTGAGCATCACATAGGAACGATGTACATGGCAGGTGTACCAAAGACGTCCAGTAGGGGCCGACAAATGACCTTCAGAGGGTCCCAGCTGCGGAGCTTCTCCCTGAGCAGAGGGTGCACCACTGACACGGCCAGGTCCCCCAGACCCAGAACCTTATACTCCTGGTAGTACTCGGACTGCAGCGTCTCAAAGATACTGGCACATTCCTGCAGGGTGAGCGGAGTGCCCCCTTCACCATCAGGAGCCTCGAAACGCTCCACCAGGTCCAACACGGCTTCTAAGCGGCCCAGGGTCTTCTGCTCCTCAGCCAGCCGCTCCTGCAGGGCCGAGCTCTCGTGTGTCAGGGACACGACTACATCACGCTCGTGCTGCAGCCTCCGTGCGCTCTGTTATCATATGTGAAAGGAGAGAGAGAGAGTGGAAGAAGTGAGTGGATGGAGGGGGAAGGGCTCCAAAACTAAAATAATGAACACATTATGACTGTATTTAAGAAGGTTTACTAAGCCAAGCATAGTCGAGTAAATGAATGAGGAAGCTGATAATAATAATCGATACTTTATTGGACTGTCTTTACGCCTCCCTCAACTTGCTCTTTGTAGAGTAAGCTGTCTGTGAAGAGCAGCCACCTGTTGCTGGGGGTTAAGGGCCTTGCTCAAGGACCCAAGACGTGCTAAGGCTGGGTTTAAACCAGCGACCTTATGGTTACAGCCCACAGAGCCACACGCTGCTCCCTGATACGGGGGAAAGGCAAGAGAAAATGCCAAGGGCTAAGATGGAAAAGTCAGTCAAGTCAAAGCATCTTTATTGTCATCTTTGGCTATGTGATGCGTGGGTCCTATACAGTGATGAGATTCTTGTTGGTTATTACTGTTACTCTGTGAAGCAAACTGAATATGAATATACAGGACACTGTCGTGTTTAAACGACATAAATATTTATATTGTTCACATATAGGGCAAAAGGAAAAACAAAGGGCAATAAGAATCGGCTGAGGCTAGTACCAAGAAGAAAAAAAAGGCACAGTAGCACAGATGAGTGGTAAACTGGGTTAGGTCTACAGCAAACCTGCAGGATGTCCTGTTCTGTCAGGTCAATCAGCAGCTGAAGATTATGTTCCAGTTCAGGCAGTGCAAAGCCAGAGCCTTTCTGGTCCCGCGCTCCAACGCTCAGCGGGGTCTCCTCTGGCACACTGTGCTTCTGACTCATCTGCCTGTAGCTGTAATATACCTTCTGCTCCCGACCAGTCATATCAATGACCTGTAATAGAAATGCAGTGTGCACATTTATACAGATATACGGGCAGACACATCCCATGCATCTGTACTCTAGCACATGGCCATTTCTGTAGAGAGATTATCTGTTTTTTCAGGAGAAGCAATACTGGAAATTCCATTCAAAATAAAGAAGAAACATTTGTGCGCAGACATTAACAGCGGAGTGTGTACGGATGCAGGTGCCCACCTTGACCTGAGCCAGCTCTGCAGCAGGTGCGCTCAGACTCTTCCCGGCCACCTTGCCCCGCGCTTTCAGCTCCTCCACAGTCTTGTAGGAGTACTTTGGCTTTTTCTTCCCTACACCAGGCTCTCGGCGCCACTGGCCCAATTCCCGCTGAAATTCCTGTGTGATGGTCACATGACAAGATTGACAAACCACTTTCATGAAATGCTCCAAGCAACTGAATGTACTGCTTGTGTCATGGTGGCAGTACAGGAATATAAAACAGGGACATGTTCACTAGGCAGTACTCACCTTCTCTTCTTCTTCCTCCGAGTCCACAACGGGGAAATCCTGCAGGGACTGCTGGGTCCTCTCATTTCCATAAGCTCCTACAGCACCTTTTCCCTTACGCACTTTGGCCTCAATCGGATTCACAATACCTGAAGGACACCATTCAGAAGTGCTTTGCAAACCAAGCAGACTGAGGCCACATTAATGATGCACTATAATGACATGCCTGTAACTCATGGAAGCACAGATTCCCATGAGTCCTACCCTGGGAATTCTTGCCCAAGCCTTTTCCTGGCACATAACCCATCTTCTGCAGCAGTTTCTGCCCAATCCCACGAGTGTGCTTCTCCCATGTTCCTAGGTCATGTCCAGCTCGGATTCCACCAGCAAACGTCTTCTGGGAGCTCTTGAAGTTTCCACCCTGAAGAGCATATCATATGAATAATATCAAATCAGATTAACTTTACTGATCCCAGAGGGGAATTCATGTGTATAAAAAAGCAAGTATGTAGACCACAGGCAAACATACATGAAGTGCAAAACAGACATGGTGCAAAGACAGAGTGCAAAAAAAGTATTAATAAAATAAATGTTAAGAAAAAAAAGTAGCGGGTAGCACCAGAGTTTTTCCATTGCCAAAACAGCTTGCTTCCTGATGCGTGATGGCTGGGGAGTGGCATGTTGGGAGGAGGTGCTGGGAGTCTGATGGCAGCAGGTAGAAAGGATCACAGTAGTGGAATGAGTCAACAGTTAAATGTGCTCCCGGATAGCCCTCCCTTCAGAGGATGGGCATAACTGTTCATAATACTGTCCAATTTTGCTAACATCCTGTTCTCTGTTACTGCCTCCAGTGGGTCCTGGGTCAGTCTGTGATAGAGCTGCTCTTCCTGATTGGTTTGTTCAGGCATTTGGCATCTCCTGCACTGATGGCACTTTCCCAGCAGGGCCTGACATAGAACAGCGCACTGGTCACTATGGACTAATAAAACATACACAGCAGCTTGCCACGCAGATCAAACGACCCGAACCTCCACAGAAAGTAGAGTCTGCTCTGGCCTTTCTTATACAGTGCCACTGTGTCGTCCACTCAGTCCAGTCTGCTGTTCAGGTGAACCCCCAGGATCGTGCAGCCCTGCACCACCTCCACTTCCTCCCTCTGGATGGTGACTCTCAGGGGCTCCCTGTTACACCGGAAGTACACTACTAGCTCCTTCTCCTTGCTAATGCTGAGCTGCAGGTTGTTCTCCCTGCACCACAATACAACATCTCAGATGCTGAGTCGGAGCCTCACAAACTGCCATTTGTTAGTCAGGCAATGCATGATCCAAGAAACTGCCGGGGCATCAAGTTGCATTATCCAATCAGAGAGGCTGAATATTGTTAAAGGCAGTGGAAAAGTCAACACAATCCTGACTGTGGTGCCGGCTCTATCAATGTAGGAATTGGCTCTGTGAAGCTAGTGGATCAGAGTGTCATCTACACCTGCGTGCCTGGTAGGCAAAATGTAGGGTATCAAGCTCGTCTGTTACCAGTGGTCAAAGCTGCTTCGGTACCATCCTCTGTGACTGGGGAGTGGCACGTTGGGAGGAGACATTCATGATATGTGACGTAAGAGCAACTGGTATAAAGTCCTTAAGTTAACTGGTGCACTCTCTCTTTGGAATGAGGACCACACAGGATGTCTTCTAGGGTTGGGGCACCTTCTGCAGACTGTAGGACCCAGTAGAGCTGCTTGGCACATGTCTTCAGCACCCTAGGCTGATCCCATCAGGCTCTGTAACCTTGGACTGTACAGAGTTTGTACGGCTCTCTCCTCACTTGAGCCCCTTTCAGACATTCACTGCAGGAAGTTTTCCAGGCATTTCCCGGAGTGTGAATACAAATGGCCGAATGAGTCAGATTTTACCCAATTACAAAATTTAGGCAATTTTCGATTGACCCCCATGTGTGAATGAAGCAGGAAATTGTCTGGAGAATTTAAGTGTGCGAGTGGGCGTGGTGATGATGTCTCCATGGAAGAATACAAATGGATGAATACAAACAACCAAGAAATTCCATCAGCAAGAGTATGATCAAAATACAATCCAGCTATGTGATGTATTCCGAACTAAGGAGTAGGCAAACATTCTGGTGGAATATGCACTGCCACGGACGATGTAGTATGAACATAAGCTACTGTACAGTAGCTGCCTGAAAGCACAGGTGGAAAAGAGAAGTATGAACTAGGCTTAAGGCTGGTGGCATTGAGGGAATCAAATCCCTTGAAAAACAGATTCAGCTCATTAGTCCTGTCGGTGCTCCCTTCCACCACAGTGTTACCAGCTTGCTTGTAGCCGGTGATGATCCTCACTACATTTCTCACTTCCTTTGCGCTGTTCTGCTGTAGCTTATGCTCCAGCTTCTCCCTGTAGAGGTTGCACGCCTGGCAAGGTTGAATCTTCAGTTCTTCAGATCTCCAGACCTGCAGGCCCACTTGTAGTTTCTTGCAGTTAAAAAGGTCCTTGCAGTTAAGAAAGTCTTTTGTGATGCATGGTTGTTTACTGGGAAAACAGCACACTGAGTTCTCCCAACAGGGGTACATACACAACCAAAATATAGCGCGCAAGAATTCCAGCAGCATGTAAGTCCCACAGCAAAAAGCTCCATATTTCAGGTCACACACCTGTGCTTTGGCTGAAATGTGCCCAGGGTTGCATCATTTCTCATTTACAAAAACAAAAGTCCACCTCCCTTCTTGCTCTTTCGCATTTGCTCCTGTCAGCAGAAGCAGTGTTAAAGCCATCTACTGTGACCACGGACTCCAGGGTTTCAGCCTCAGCCAGGATTTTTCAGAGTGAAGCACCTTAAGCTGCAATGTTTGTACTTCCCCACGGCTCCTGGTCAGCATTGAGAGCTCATCTGTCTTGTTTTTCAGCGACCTTACATGGATGAAAGGCAGGTAAGACTTGTACCTTCTGCTTCTATACCGCAGCCTTTCTTCCCTGGCGGTGCTGTACCAGATCTGCCTGCAGCTCAGCAGCTTTGTCAGCCAGGAGGACGCATGTCCTGCTGCGTGTAGGTGAACGGCAGTCCCTCCTTATCCGTGATTGAAATAAGCATAGCAATGGCCATAGAAGCACATAACGATTCCCGATCCATGCCATGGTAGTGACAAAGTTATTAGAAATGAAAGAAAGATGCGAATTCACAATAACAAAAAAGCAAAGAAAATGAATAAATATACAAGAAGCAGCCGCAGCAGGCAGTCAGCCGAGGCAACGTCTGCTGTGTTCTATGATTACGGCTGAAACAGGACATAAATCATACATCCACCACAATCCTGAAGGAGTAAAAGGTTCTAAACTGATGTGTGACCTCCTTTCTCCCATTAACACTATATATTGGATTATACATAAACAAATTTGAGATATGAACCATGAACTACCGCAATACCGTTTGCAGTCTCTTTGGGGCGCTCTCACGGGCAGGCTGCACCCCATCTCTGTCTGAATCAGAATCATCAGAATCCTGCTTCTGCTGCTCTCTTTCCTCAGTGGCAGTTTTGCGCAGTCCTGCGCTCACAAAATTGACAGGGGCTGTGTAATCCTTTGACCTGGCCACAGAGAAAACACAAGGAAAGAAGATGCGTTTAGGAATATGCAGATCCAAACAGGCATATTTTTCATCCATCCATCATCTGCTGCTGCTGATCCAGATCGTGGGGCTTGAAGTCTGAGTAAGGATGCCCAGTCCTCCCTCTCCTCGGGGGGGATACTCAGGTACTCCCAGTACTGTGCCAGTGCTGACAGGGAGATGGTTCTCAGCACGCCACTTAACACAAGCAATTTGATCAAAAGATGTGCCATATGGCATAGTACACAAAGTTTGCTAATGCCAACAAAGAAAGACAACAACAACAAACTTTAGTGCAAATTATGGAGAAGTGAGAGAAAATGAAACAGAAAATGTATGTGAATAGGCTAAATGTATTGAATTAATATTATATATATATAAGCTTTGTTTAAGTTACGCTTGATGTTCACTTACACACAAAAAGAATGATCACACTGACTTCAAAGTCTACAGCTTATTAAACACTGGCATCAGATCGGTACTCGGTATCAGCCAATACCCAAAGTTCAGGTATTGGTATTGGGACAGAGAAAGTGGCATAGGTGCTTCCCTAACTTTAACCCATCAAAATTGCATTTTAAAGTGCATTTCGAGTTGGTATATATCCAGCACTCACAAGTGTTACTGCTTCACTTGTGTGACAGACCTTTTATATTTCCACCAATTCAGAAAAAGGATTACCTGGATTAGGTAAACTGTCTCTGAAATTAAGTGTAAGTACTTTACAAGAATATACCATTAAAAATAGTAAAAAAGCACACATCTCACGTCTATATATTGTTCAGGTGAATGAAGCTGTGAGACATATCTAATATCTAAAGGTTTTGGCTGATTAAATGACAGGCGCATTCAGTAAAAACTACAGATCATGATTCCACTGAGTTAATTTATACATTCTTAAATCACTCATTGACCGAATCAGTGCAGTAACCGACATAATTTCACATAAGTGCAGTCCGGAGCGCCTCCTGATCATCCCCTCATCTTCTTGCACCACCAGCCGATTGCGAACTCAAATACTAGGTACCTCTTCCCCCCGAAGCTCGGCCTTTCCTCATCGGAGTCATGCTCGGCCCATATGCCGTAGGTGGCGTCCTCTTTGGTTTGCCGGTGTCTACGGCGGTCAGGATTGAATTCATTTGCTAGGTCCCAATCGGTCACTTCGAAATTCTCTATCTCCACTCCGTCGTTATCGTCGTCATCATTATTATTATTGCCCCTCCGTCCATACAGGTGGGACATGGACATGATTTATGTTCTATAAGTAAAAATAAATGTAAATGTAGTGGGTAATCTGCCGAAGTAACAATTCACAGCTGTTGATATAGCCATGCACATAAAAGAGCAAGTAGTACACCTGGCCACAAACTCAACACGTTGCACGTTAAAGCTTAAACAAAATTAGCCTGTTAGCTAGCCATGTCAAAAAGACTAGTAGACGAACTATAGGTTTGATTACAAAGAGCGGAAATTCGGATTACAAGATGAGATAAACAACATACTTAAGAGACCAGGTCAGTAAATAAAAATCGTACTCCTCAAGTAGTGCAGCGGAAGCATGTCAGAAAATAATGTTCTTCCGGGAGCATTTCCGTGAGCTAATTTTTCAAATTAAGGGCTTTTCTTTTACTTTTGCAAATTTTTGTATTTTAACGTTTTCCCACCATAAAAACATACTCTTATTATGTATTAATTGTTTAATTATGTTCTATATAGTATTATGATATTATTCCATGTATTAACAATATATAGCTGCTTATTATTATTATTATTATTATTATTATTATTATTAGTATTATTATTATGTTATTTCTAAGTTTTTTTTTATCAGATTGGATTGCATGGTAATACTCAGATTCGCAAAATAGTTTTGGTAAAAATAATGCTTTTATTGTGTCTTAGTTTAACAGGAAAATGCGTAACTCCATAACTTCCGGTACGCCGAGTCCGTTAAAATTTTTGCCTTGTTGTAGTTCCTGTGAATATATTTGAGTAAGCCTCTTAGTTATAAATTCGATATTGAAAGACTTTTATAATTTCAGTGTGAAATCGTATGTCAGAAAGTCATGCAGGTTATTGGTTTTATTACCGATATAATCATTACAATGTCTGAAACGTATTCCATTCATCAAGGGGAAATTTGATAGTGGAAGGACTACGCTTTGGAAAGTTTATATAATTCTAGGTAATTTCTTCTCTTCGATATTTAATAATGTCAGCCCTACCTACAGGTGTTCAGGTGGTTACTTTTCGGTATAAGCATTTGTTTCTCTTTTTCAGGCTTAACTCGCCTGCGGGATGGCTGGGAGCGACGGCGAGTGGCGACAAGTGCGGCGTCGCAAAAAGAAAGCATATGACATTAGCACATGTCAGCTGAGCCCTAAAGATTTCGGGGGCTCGGTGGACATGAGCAAGATACAGGAACGAGTGAGAGAGGCAATGTAAGAAAGGGTTTTTTGAGCAATGCCATCCAATAGAAAAAAGCTGAGCTACTCAATTCTGATAACACATTAACCACTACTACTGGTGTTGGTCTGTAGCTGTCTAGCTTATAAACCATTAAATAACAAAATTAACATCAACATTTTTTATCATTTAAGAAACGAAATGATACTTTATTTTTATACGTTTTAAACTTGTTTAGGATGGAACTGACCTGTGAAGACTTCTGGCAGGATTGGAGAGGTCAGGCAGACATTGTGTTCAGTTTATAACTTGTCCAAAACAGCAAATTTCTGTACTGCCTGTGCAAATGGTCTCTTTGCTTGTTGTTATCAACACCTTTGAATCTGTCTTTAACTGAAGATATAGACAGAAAATGGTGTAGACATTGATATGGTTAGCTATTTATAAATCATTAATTTACTCAATGTGGTTATTTACATAAATACACATACTGGCAAATATTAAACATTATAAAAATAAAATAAGACTGTATGAGTTTTGTAGCTGAGGTGTGACTGTTGGTTACCCCCTCAGAGATGCTGACGGGCTGTCTGCGTCTCCAGAGCCAGGATATCACAGAGAGTGGCCCTGACCCCCACGGTCTGGAGCTTGACTGTGTGTGCTATGGGCTGGGCAGCTTCTTGTCTGGCGTCACTTCCCGGTACCAGCTGGCCATGCTGCTGCTGCTTCTGGAAGCGCTAAAGGTGGACCCGCTAACGTTTTATTATTAGTACCACAATACTGTCAGAGCAAGCCATGGGTGTCAGTCTTCCTCTTTGCAGGGCCTGGCTGGATGTTAGTGCTTCATTAATGTTTGTTATACTATATTTACTCTATGGCAGTGGTTCCCAACCTTTTTAACTCACAGCCCACACAGCCAAACACGTATGTTTCCGCGGCCCACTGCAAAAGAATTTAAACAATCCCCCTTTTTGTGTCGGGTGAACTAAGTACTAAGTTTATTATTTAATTTCTCATTATTTAATTATATATCAAATTATGATTTATTTGATTTTGACTAGACATTTATTATATTAACAATATTACAATTTCTATTAATAATAATTGGCGGCCCCCCTGCAATACCATCGCGGCCCACTAGGCGGCCGCGGCCCACAGGTTGAAAACCACTGCTCTATGGTTATGTTACAACCCTCCTCAGATTCCCCGTGGACGCTGCAGCATGTTCGACCCTGTCTTTTCCCCAGTTGAATGTAATATGCTCCAGAAGATGGGCTTTACTATCCTGTCTGAGAATGAGGTATGTCCTATGCACAGCACTCTAACAAAGGCAGATTTTCTGTTTAACCACTGCATCTGCAGTCCTGTCTGCGAATGGGGTATGCCCCTAAACCAACGCAACTAGTTCTTTGATGTAAAAACTGACGTGACCTGGTGCATAATGATGTATATTGTTTTGTATGTAAGTTTTTGTAAAAAGATATATGTTATATATTACTTATATAAAAAGATATATATATATATAAGTATATAAGTTTTTGTCCTGGAAGTACCTTTAGCTTTCTCCTATTTTTTACATTATTATCAAAAATTAATAACATAAATGTACTGGTATACAAAAAATGAATCCCTTAACAAAGAGAGGCTGTGGTTAATATGCACTAATCATTTTTGGCCAGTGATTTTCAGTATTATTATTAGTGTTATATATTATTTAGTTAACACTGCCTTTTTATATGATACCTTTAGTTGTTACTTCTATACTGCACTGTCTTGTACTGTATTAAGGTTCCCACCCTAGTATTCCACAAGGCCACAGGATGCTGGGCTTTTGTGGAGGGGTTGGTTTATTTCCAAGCATAAACAATGTATTCCAACTCCTCATATTCATATCGCATCTGAAAAAAATGCAAATGGGCAAATACATAAACTTATAAACTTTCTGGTAGGTACGCTGCTGCCCCCCCCTTACATGTATGGTAAAACTGGTGTGCAGACATCAGAAAGCTGGTATTGCACTACTGTTTGTCTGCTGCCGTCTCATCCCTCCATGCACTCATTGCCTCTCCTCCAACAGTGGCTGTGAATTTCACAATGACAATAAAACTTGAAACCTGAACTGGAGAATCACTTGAGAATTATCACCCAAAGTATAGCTAAGTGGGTGGGTCAGAAATGTAAACCAAATGCCAGAATTTCATTTCATAGTTCAGACACAATTTGTGGTTGTGTTGATGATTTGCATTTGTACCTGCTTTTAAACTGATGAGGGAAGATTGTTATTGATGAATATATTAGCCTTCGAATTTATGGTGCTGTGTCTGTATGGGGGTCCCTTAGGAGGGCAAGAGGCCAGTAAGCCACCCCACACTCTTCTACCTTCTCCACTGTGGGACAGCTCTGTACAACAACCTTCTTTGGAGCAACTGGAGCCAGCAGAAGCTGCCACTGCTCACCATCATGGGCAACAGCTTCCAGGGTCTCCAGGACAGGTGAGGCACCAGCTCGGTTCACTTTCCGTTAGTTGTTGAATATGAATATATATATATATAAATTTATAGACCTTAGAGTTTCTATGTGATTATTTCATATGAATGGATATTGTTTCTGAAGAGTGAAGCAGCATTCAGGAAGTCAGGTACTCAGTCACTTCGTCACTGTGGCTGAAGAATATGACCCCTGAAAGATTTTGTTTTTAGCTCTTATGCCTCAACAAAGTTTATTTGGAAGTGAAAACTTGAACCAGAAATTCACCATATTTAATGTGTTTGACTGATGAATTCCTGATTTCATTATTTACACAAGCATGAAATGAAAAGCTTTGCGCTGATGTGATAGGAATGTGCATCCGATGTCTTGTAATATGATGTTTACCATCTTCCACATTTGCTAGGATGGTGCAGCAGGACCTTGAGAGGGAATACAGCTTTATCGCTAATGTATCCTTTAACACAGGGTTTCGCAGTCTTTCCAGCCATGGCCCAGCTGCTGACCAGTACAATGTGTTGGCTGCCCATCAGAGAGGGGTCCCCTCAGTCATTTTTGCCAACCGGGGGGGGGGGGGGGGGGCACCCGCGGCCCATTTTCCTTGCAGTCCCTGCGTTATGTAAAGGTTAATGTATGTCAAGGCACGCATTTTACATTTTTAAATCCACAGTCGCTGAGGTTA
>JAODKE010000043.1:33721270-33732640 GCA_026779605.1 Mormyrus hasselquistii
ATCCCATTGTGGCCTCTGTGCTGCTAGATCAGTATCTGCTACACCACCCACCTTGGTGTCGTCTGCAAATTTAACCAGCTTACTGTATGTATTGATGTCAATATCATTAATGTAAATTATGAACAAGAGCGGTCCTAAAACAACCCTGTGGTACCCCACTATGAAAGCAGGCCCACTGTGACATTGTGTCTCTAACTACTCGCTGTTTACAGTCAGTTGACCTGTTTTTGATCCCTGCAGCTTTGCACTTAAGCAAGAGCCGTTTGTGGGGGACAACATCAAAGGCCTTCTGGAAATCTAAGTAGATCACATCGTAGAACTTTTTGTGACCAATTTCCTCAAAAAACTCAAGTAAATTCGTTAAACAGGATCTACCTCTCCTAAATCCATGTTGACTATCCCTCAATGTTATTTGCATCCAAGTAATCTACCATTTTCAATTGGATTATAGCTTCCATTATTTTTCCAGTAATGTTAGTTAAACTGATTGGCCATGAGTGAGTCTACTAACTTACATCGCTCGCAGATGAAGTCCAAATGGACGCAAGCATCCAGAAGGGCAAACATCTTGCAAACATAACACTTAGCTGGCCCCATATTTAACTAGCTCACTATGACCCTATCCTTTACACCCAACCCATTATATTTATATAGCGTAATGAATTGATCAGATGTCTGAGAATCAGTCTTTGCAAATGTGTCTTAAAAATACACAGGCCTTCTTGAAATGTCACTTGAGCATTAATTTTGCAATGAGTTGACGTAACCCTATGAATTAAGCTACATATAGCATGTAGTGTGTTTGGGGCAAAGCTAACAGAGTTATCAGACCTTTGCCTGGAACACTGCCAGTGCTTGCTTCTCGTGGCTAATGGCCTTCCGGTAATCTCCAATACAGCAGAGCCTTTGGGCGAGCAGATGCTGGCTGTAAGGGGGAGAGGGAGATGCAGCTATCAGGGATGGCTGGGGAACATAATCATCTACTAAAATCCACTATGATGAACACATACTGAATACTAACAACTACCATATGATATATTCCCATAGTTCTCAAATCTTCATATAATTATGTTTTTATACGTCATAGCAGCATGCGATCATTCGGCTTGGTTACTTTAGAGCAGTGTGCAAGTCATCCAGGCCTCTGAACATGGTGTTGAGTCTGAGCGCACTCTGTAGATACCGTATTGACTGCTCTCCCTGCAGCACCAGACCTAGAGAACTCTGATAAATGGACCAAGATTATGTTTTATCCTTACATCTTGATAGAATGAGAACATTTTTAACTTCAGCGAGGCCCTGTAATAGGAGCGGAGGGTCTCATACTCACATCCAGTGTAGCCATGTAGGGGTGCTCCTCCCCGTGCACCAGCAGCATCAGCAGGCGCGCGCGGTACAGGCAGCGCTGTGCCAGGCCCAGCTCTTGCCCCGCAAACACATACATGGCCAGCAGGGCCTGCGGAGCCGCCAAGTCACAACAGCAATCAACAATGCAACTAAAAACACCCCTGAACGTTTATAGATGGCAGCTTATTGATGGGTGGACAAGGTTGGTTTGTTAAATAATCCATAAATCATGATGATAAAGTACAGTGGCTCAGTCCCCTCCGTGTGCTGACTTTACTTGTTCTGCATGTGTTGACTTGTGTTTGCTCTCAGTGCTCCTGGTTTTTCTTGCTGTCCAAAACCACGGTGAGTGTGTGTATGTATGAGTGTGTGTGTGTACGCAGGGCGCTCCCTGCCTTAAGCCCTGTGCTTCTTAGAGTCAGCTCCAGGGTCGCTGTGACCATATGCTGGATAGGTAGTTGGAAGATGGATGCATGGCACTGCTTTAGCTCGTGCGCTACCAGTTTTCTCAATCTACCCCTAATGGAGAGTTAAGCAGCATGCACCGATTGCAGTGTATTGCCGCACCCACCACATGACCTTTTTATTTACCACTAGGGAACGTATAAATAACTACGCTCCAGTGACACGTGCATTTTATAGTGTTACATTTTCAATCGCTTTACTCTAACTTTCCAATAAATAAAAGAGGCATTGAGAATAAAGCCAAAGGAGAGGTTGAAGTCACACTTATTATGTGGGCTGAGCCAATTGAGCACACGATGAAATGGGAACTGAGCCAGTAAAGCTCACGCTGAAGTGACATTGGATGGATTAATGGCCTTTACTCCACTGGCACATCACTCACATATTCCTGGATAGTGCTTGGATGATCGAATCCAAGAACCCTCTCGCTCAACACCACAGCTTTCATCTGTACGCTGCGGGCCTGAAGCACAGGAAGAGTGAGATGTTAGGCAGAATCCAGTCACCTAGAGTTTATCTGTGACTGCTGGATATGATCAGTTTTATGTATGGTCATGCTGATTCTGTGATACAAATGCAAAGAAGCGCCAAGTCGATGCGATCTGCAATGACACACCTCTGTACGGTTGCCCTGCAGGTATGCCACCTGGGCCAGCGTGCTGAGGCACATGCTTGCCTCTGGGTGCAGGTCGTCACACACTCGGCCGAACAGGTATGTTGCTTCCTTCAACTGCTCATAGGCCCGGTCCAGCTGTCCTGGAGGAACAGGAGCAGACAGCCTTAGGGGACAAGCTGTTTGAACTTGAAGTTGCACTTGTCTCTGCAAATCTTGAACCAGTTGTTGCATCATTACATTTAATGTTCATATCTTAATAAATCATGACAAATCTACTGTAAGATGTGTTGGATTAAGGAGAACCAATCATGGGACTTGAATTTTAGTTAAAGTTTGATACCTTATTAAGACATATAAGTAATTTTCTGACACTTACCCTTTTCGATGCTCTTCTGAGCAGAATTGAACGCCTGCGTGGCATCGGTGGTCGTCATAGTTACATGCTTAACGACAGGGAACATGTTGATGATGTCATCTGGGCTAATGGGGGCCTTCATGCAGTTATCCAGTGCATAGTCTCTGAGACGCAGCTGTAGGGAGATTGACACAGTGGTTTGAGAGTAATACATGATGTTAAAAGTCATGGTTTTGTCATTTGTTTCAATTACGTGCCTCCTACCTGTACTCCTGTCTTCAAACAGAATCCTCTAAGCAGGGAAAATTTCTGCAGTCCGTATTGCTCCATTAGATAGTCAGCACTGATCCTGTAACAGCAATATACTTTAAGTACTTTATAACACTTCTGTATTTGCGCATATAAAACATTTCTAAATCGGCACTCACCCTAAACCCTCTGTAAGATGGTAGGTGTCTCTAGCATCCTGGTTTAAAAGTCCCCACAGCTCTGTGCCACTGAGCGCACTCCATGCCATTGCGTCAGATGTTGCCCCACCCCCTCGGCCACGCTTCTTTGACCGCTTTTTTGACTCCTCTGTTGCAGAAATGGAGCTGAAGTGGGGCACCAGCAGGCAACAGAGGAAGTGACTGACTGCTGCTGACAGGTTGGATACATCCACATTCTGTAGCAAGAAAAGGGCTCAAAGTTATAAATTATAAAGTAATGACAACACTCAAGAGATGCTTACAGATATGGTGTAAATCACTGACTGACCTGTACATAGGAGCTGAAAATGCGTCTGGCTGAACGGATCACTATCTCACCAAACACGAGTCTCTGAGGGAGAGGGAACAAGAGTGAGAGAGAGTTTATTGCCACATGTTTCATTTCTAAATTATGGGGACACCCCAGTACAAAGAGGGAAGAGAGTCTTACAGTAACATGCTGCAGCCTCTCCCTGTGTTCTGACTGGCTGATAGCTATGGCCAGCTCGCCCAAGTACCGAAGGTTGATGCCTTTCTGATGCATGGCCTTACACAGTGTGGCACCATCCACTGGGTTCACCCTGAACTTCAGGCAGTCGTCCAGCTGGATATGCAAGAAAGTAGTCCGCTGAGGCAAACATGACATCGGCAACAGGTAATGTAGGCTGAAAAATGAACTGCGCTGGCACTCACAAAGGCAGGAATCTGACTGGTGATGAGGAAGCTGGCTGCTTCTTTCAGGAGCGTCTCCTGAAGCTGAACACTGCTGCTCTCTGAGCTTGGAAACTGCACACCTGCATTAGGTTAACCAAGCAGTGCACACACACACACTGTCAGGTGCATAGACTCATTCTATGAAGCTCAAACCACTGTACTGTAGGATGCTGGCTATATGTAACATACAAATTAAATATGTGCTGGTATAAGCAATTAGGGAGGAAAGGGGAACTTGAAAATGTGCCCCTCATCCATGGGCATAGGTTTAGGTATGGACGGCAGGGATATGTCCCTACCAATATTGTGGGAGTACCATGTGTATTTAGGGAGACGGGGTGCTCGGGGCTGATTTGGTCCCTATCAATGTTGAAACCAAACCTACACCCTTACACCCTCATGCCAGGTAAAGGTCAAGGGAATCAGAACAACCTGATAGCAACAAGGTAGGGATAGATTTCTTTTTAAGGTCTGCATGGTATATGACGTCACATGACACCAAGGAGCTCTGAGAAATGCAAAAAGAAACTTGAGTAGTGACACAGCAGCATTCCAGAAGGGACCGTACCTGGACAAAATACATCAGGGTTGAAGCGCATCTCAAAGATGATGTTACTGACTGAACCCACATCCTTACAGGCCCCTCTGATTGCCTCTGTCCCACGTGGATCTCCTGCACGCTCGACACACACATCCAAGTTAAGAACTATTTCAGTTGAGAGTCTACTATATCCCTGAAGTAAATTCACCATTCCTTACCAGTCTTTGTGCATTCTGCAATCCCCCCGGACTCCTCCATTCTCTCCTTCACACGCTGAGTGAACTGGGAATGCCTGGCGGAGAAAAAGAACAAGAGGCAGGGGTGGTGAGAGAAGAGTAGAGGTTACTAAATCTCAGACGGTTACAGTGAGATATGCTCATGCAGGTAAATCATTGTGAGAACATGATGCTGCAACCAATTTATATTTAAAAATTCCTTGGATTCGTTACAGCAGTAACTGATCATATCATTGATCCGTCTTCAAGATCTGCTTATCCAGATCACAGAACATTGCATTGCCATAAAGCCTATTATATAAAAAACGAGTTAAATACAATTGTTCATAATAAGGAACACACACAACAAATTCGACCTAAACACAGACACAGGGAAAGGAACCTGTTTGTAACGTGTTCCTGAATACAGGTATGGAGTCTCACTCACTTGTGCTGGATGAAGGCCTGGATGAGCTCTGGCCGCAAGAGGCAGAACTTGTGTGGGAAACAGCGAGGGAAGCCTCTAGAGGAGCAGTACTCCAGCCAGCCAGCCTGTGCCTCCTCCTGCACAGCCTGCTCCTCGTTCTCTCCCACATGGTAGTTGGCGTCGGCAGGGTGGGCGTGGAAGAGATTGAGCAGGTATAACCTGCCGTCGGCACCCAGCAGGCCCTGCGTGTGGACGGAGCTGAACAGCGGAACCTGCTGGCCGCTGGGGCTGAGCACCACATGCTTCTGGATGTTCAGGCTCTTGGCAGCGTGGGCCAGCAGCTCTAGCAGCTTGCGGCGTTGAGGTCCCTCACTAACGGCGGCCGAGATGCCATACAGAAGCCCCCTGGCCTCCCCTCCCATGCCATCGAGACCCGGGGCCAGTCCTTGCACCAGCAGCCGGGAGCCCCTGTAGTCCACCACAGCGCTGGGTAGTGTGTGCAAACCCAGCAGCTGGCTAAGTAGGTTGCTGTACTCCTGCACTCCCTGCAACTCCAGCCTCTGTGCTGCCCTGTTGGCACGTTCACCCCCCTCGCTGGCACCGCCACGGCTCACGAAGAGGCCACCGCACAGGAAAGCTGGGTCCTCCTCCACTCCGCCATTGATAGGTGTCACGCAGCCATCAACCACAGCCTCCACTGCTTGAGCGGCCGCCCACACAAAGGCACTGTTCACCTAGCCAGACATACAACACTCTGTATGTCATAGCAGAAAATAAAGGCAGCCCGCTGCCTGCCAAAGTGTCCCCAGCTCTCACCCAGGATTACCTTCATTGTATTTCATGACTTCGTAATGGGCACACATGCAATAGTCACATTGTTAAAGGATGCGATGTAAGAAAGATTTCAAAATAATTTAAAGGTTACCAAGATTTCATCATTTAAAATAAGATTAGCACTGTTTAGAGTCCAGTTTCACAACTGAGCAAGGCATAACTAATAAAAATAACTGATCGTCCTTGTGCTCTGAATATGCAGTGAATTTGCCTCAGTAACTTGCAGATTTATAAAGAAAGATATGGAATGTGCTCGTAAGTTCGTGTGCTCGTGCAGTGGTTAGCACTGTTGCCTCACACCTCTGGGACCCGGGTTCGAGTCTCCGCCTGGGTTACATGTCTGGAGTTTGCATGTTCTCCCTGTGTCATCGTGGGGTTTCCTCCGGGTACTCCGGTTTCCCCCCCACAGTCCAAAGAGCTAATAAATTGCCCGTAGATGTGCATGTGTGAGTGAATGGTAACAGTGTGTGAGTGTGCCCTTTGATGGGCTGGCCCCCTGTCCAGGGTTGTTCCCTGCCTCATGCCCATTGCTTCCGGGATAGGCTCCGGAACCCCCGTGACCCAATAGGATAAAGCAGGTTGGAAAATGAATGAATGTTTCATCTGAATCATGACAGAAATAGACATTCGCGAAACCCAAAAACATCACAATTTGATTTTTTTCCAATGTGGTTCAACCTTAAACAGATATCTGTTCATGGGAAGAAGAGGGGGCACCTGCCGATATTGGACGGATGCATTCCCTATGTCCCCCGCATTTCCAACGCCCCTGCTCGACACAGATAACGGCTGAGCATCTGACGAGGGCTGAAGGATCTGATCCAGCATTGGTACCTGCAGTAAGACTCTGTCCCGGTGAAGACGCTCCTCCAGACTGCCCTGAGGAAGATCCCTGGCTGTTTGAAGCTCTTCATTCCAGTCTGGAGCCTGGCAAGCGCGATGACAGACAGGCGACATGTTTTAATGAGAGGCATGACGTGTAAGGCACTCACACGGCCACAGACGCAATAATGACCGGGGTCACATACAGAGGTACACACCTGTGCTGCCCCCTGCTCTTCCAACCCCGAACGAGTAAACGAGTTACGGTGACAGCGCACAGCAGAGGGGGGACCCAGCCAGCTAAGTGTGCGGTAGGGAGTGGGCATGTTCTCCAGGGGGGGTGGCTGGGAGCTGAGGGGAAACAACAACACAAGGGTTCAGTCACCAGTGGGACAACATCACTTTTTTTCTCAAACTGACCCTTAACAACCTATGAAGTTCCAAAGACACATGCTTGAGCACATTCCGTTCAGTTTAATCAGGTTTATATACTTTGTGGATTGTGTGAATTGCATTGATTTATATATTGTGTGATAAATATTATTAAACTTGTTGCATTTACGTAGACCTGCTGCACACAAGTAATTTCCCTCCTGGGAAAAAAGAATATACCTTCCTGCCAACCTACTACACACAGTCTTTCTGTCCCGTCAATAACACCCCAACCCCCTGTTTATGTGAAATTACAAAAGAAAAACAGTTTTTTAATTATTGTCTTTCATTGATGCTTCTATTTAAAGTATTTTTATATCTAACAAGCTTTGAAGTGGTCATATATTAGCAGTGCTTCTTTGCTTGTGTGTACGCGGGTGATTATATCTGTGTACGATTGTGTTACCGGTTCCTGAGGGTTGTGAAGGCTTTTTTAAATCCGGGGCTGATCTGAGACAGCAGATCTGACAAACAGTGAATGGGTGGTGAAGATGAGGCCGGCCGTGGGTCAAACACATCTAGAGTGGACCTTCAGAACAAACAGTAACATGAGAAATGGCTGACTCTATCACAAAAGACAGGACAATGTAGGCATTTTGGAGGAAAAAAGGACCTGTTGAGGAAAAATCCCTTGGGACAGGAAGTGATGTCACACCAGCGGCCCTCTAAGGTGCATACGGTTATGTACAAAAAGTCTCCTTGTAGTTTACGAGTTCCTGGAGGCGGGTTCCAACAACTGAGGGACAGGTCTGTGAGGCAGTTTGGGACCTGAGAGAGCAAAAATAACTTTGATATGAGACCTGTGTGTTATCATCAGCAGTGTGACAGTACACACTGTCAGTCATAGCCTGGCTAAACACAAAGGAAGCAAATGGGGAAGTGGTTCATTGAAAGCACATTGTAATTCCACCTTACATGGGGCTTGGAGGTCCATTTTACCCGTCGCTACTCGTCATTGTTGAGCTGTACCTCAGAGTGTGTATTGTTAGGCAGCAGTGGCACCAGGGGTCGTTCTTTGGAACCAGGAAGGATGTAGTCAGGTGGTGGCCCCTCCATGGTCTGCTGTTCTGGTTTTGAGTCACTGGGGAGGCGCCTTGCACCCCTCCCGCTCTGACCACCCGGGGTATTCTCTGAGTCAGGGATAAAATGTTGTCATTATCCATCTACCACAGCTTTAGTTCAGCCCTTGTTCTGACAACATAAATAGGGGAACCCCAAGCTTTGCAGTTCTGCTTCTGAATATATACTGGGTACCCTATACTCATACTATACTCTGTCAGTATTCACATTCAGACTAAAGTTCACAGCACCTAAATTTATCACAGCCTATTTTATCTTATGTCATGTTAATGGTGCTTGGAGGGGTCTCGATTTTATAATCATATAATGAAATATGTATAGACGAGGGGTCACCAACATGCCCCCAAGGACCACATGAGTCGCCTGCAGACCTGTTCTAAAAATAGCACAACTCACCAGATGAGCAGCATCTAAACTTTAACCTTTTATCTTGTTGTTATTCTTCTTTAATCACATTTGCATTTATATTGATTTGAAAATGACAATATCTAAAAAAAGCATTTAAAACATGTTTATTATACATGAAGGTTGGATAAGTTTAGGAGGGCATTTCAGACTAGTAGCCCATTGTATGGCTCTGTACCCGTGAAGTAGCTCTTAATTTCATAAAGGTTGGTGACCCATGGTATAGACAATATGAATTTGATTTTATGATTATCTACTCCTGTGATGCCTTGGTCCTCTAGCCTCTGGGATAGGCTCCAGACCCCCCATGACCCTGAATAGAACAAGTGGCCACAGAAAATGAATGGATGGATTATCTACTCAACCCTAATTATTACTTATTTATTTCTCCCTTTCTTTCCCATATCTCGCTCAGTCCAAGTTTTGTGTCATCAGAGGGAGCTAAGCAAGAAGAGCTCAAAAGCCAGCAGTTTTAAGAACTTGCCTTAGCCTGTATGGCAAATGCAGTACTGCAGCCAAATGACTCACCAGAAAACATCTATCTGCAAGTCAACTGCACGAAACACTTTTCATTATATTTTCTATTTGTTTAGCCAAATAGGGTCACAGTCAGTCTAGGTATTCTTCATATTTTTAGGTGAATTCCCTACCAATCCAGGTTATAAAGCAGTCAGTTCCCTACCCATGCTGGATATAAAGCAGCCTGAGATTGTTTCCCTACCTATGCTGAATATAAAGCAACCTTTAAACTGGTTCTCTCTCCATGTTCGATATAAAGTAGCCTGACTTTGGTTCTCTACCCATGCTTTATATAAAACTGTGTAACATTGGATCTCTACCTGTGCTGGATATAAAGCAGCTTGAGGTTGGTTCACCACCTGTGTTGGATCTAAAGCATATGTGGATTGGTTTTTTACCTGAGTTGTGTGTTGGAGAGAGGGTGTTGAGCAGACTCGGGGAACGACCCTCTCTCAGGACATCTTGTGGGCTTGGGGCCCTGAGGAAATCTTGCAGGTGGGCCAGGTGGACTCGGACTGTTCTAGGAGTGTAAGAATCTGGAGGGATGATTGTGGGCCAGAACACTAATTAGAAGGTCATAGTGAAATGATAAATTCACTAAAAGCCATATAGTTACCTATGGAATAGTTATAAGTATGGAACTGGGTGATATTTTTCATAAATTCATTTTAAATGTGAATTTTATTTAAACCTCACAACAAACTGATTGTTTAAACCAGTGTGATCCATATTGTTCTCTTTACTGTAGGTAAGAGGACACTTAAGATTATAAAACATTATTATACAATCCCAAATCAGAAAAAGTTTGGTATGGAGAATGCAAAAAAAGAAAAAAAAATAGTAGTGATTTCTAAATTTACTAAATTTCATTACAGATAGCATGAACTCGAGGTATTTCATATTTTAACTGGTCAGCTTTATTTTATTGGCAAATAGACATCCATTCCTGTCATCCAGGCCTGCAAAAAAATCCAAGTTGGGAAGCTAGTTATGAGGTAAATAGGAGCAAATAATTAAATAGTGACATGATTAGAAACAGGTAATATCAAAAGGTGATTGGAAATGTGATTTGGTACAAAAGCAGTAAATGGGCTGAGGATTGCCGATTTGGCAATAAGTGTGTGAGAACATCATTGGGATGTCTGAAAACAATGTTCCTTGATTAAAGTTAGGAAAGGATTGGAATATTGCACCATATACACTGTATAACATACTTAAAAGATTCAAGGAGTCTGGAGGAATTCAGTGCATAAAGGGCAAGGGCACAAGCCTAAGCTGAATAACTGTGACCTCCAATCCATCTGATAGTACTGCATCAAGAACAGCCATTCATCTATAATAGATATAACCACATGGGCTCAGGATTACTTTGGCAAACCTTTGTCAGGTCCTGCAATATGTACTTACATCCACAATTGCCAGTTTCACCTTACTGTCCCAAAATGAAGCTGTATGTTAACCGTGTACAGAACCACCGTTTCTCTGGGCACAGGGGCATCTGGGATTGTGTATAAATCAATATTTCATGTGCTTTTTGGAGGACCAAAGAAGAAAAGGACTGTCATGGTATGGGGTGGTGTCAGTGATTTGGCAAAGGTGACTTTGCCATTAATGGTGAAAAGGTATATAAAAATTCTGGAATAACATTCTGCCTTCAAGACAACATCATTTCTAGCTGTGGCTGTGGAAGAAGAGGGTGCAGGTGCTGGACTGGCCTGCCTCTAGTCCCTACCTGTCCCCAACAGAGAATGCGTGGTCCATATTGAAACATGACAACAAGGACCCCAAACTGTTGTACAGCTTTGGACTTGTTTGCAGGAATAATGGGACAAATTGCAGCTAAAACATTTCATCACTTTATGTCTTCAGTCTCTAAATATGTAAGTGTGTTTTACACATAGTATGAGTGTATTTTAAGTGAAAAAGACTGCCAACTATGTGGTAACTGCTTTATTGTCCCAACTACTTTTAAAATACATTTCAAGAGTCAAAATTTAAATGTTTATTTTGGGAAAAAAATTGAGGTACAAAATCACATATCGTGCTGTTTTATTGTTTTCAAAGTAATACAGGTCAAAGGGAATTTTCAATCAATTTGGAGTTGTACATTTTGGGGTTGTACATTTACAAA
>JAODKE010000043.1:33732740-33747700 GCA_026779605.1 Mormyrus hasselquistii
GTTTTCAAAGTAATACAGGTCAAAGGGAATTTTCAATCAATTTGGAGTTGTACATTTTGGGGTTGTACATTTACAAAGCCTCTATAAATGAAGCACAAATAAATGTGGTTGGATTATCTGTAGAAGACTTTTATAAAGATTCTTACCTTCCACCAGCCTTAGAGTGGCCCCAGGTTTGAGACCCTTAATGGTCTGGAGTTCACAGATTGGGTCCAGTATGGTCCCTGACAAAGAGAGGGACAGCGAGGTGCGGGGGGCCACTTCCTCCTTTCCCAGTACAGCCATAAGTGCATCCTGGACCAGCCAGAACCCATGGACCTGAACAGAATGCTCATTATGACACCCCTACATATTCACCGTATTAGTGGAGCCACACAGGCCAAGCAACATCCACATCATCACATCTCCTTAAACGACACCAAAGCTCAGAAAAACTGCTACACAATTTCAGGTTGCATGTTATTTCTTAACTAAAAGGCATTTTTTTATTCCTCAAATCAGCCCTTCTAGATACAGCAGATACAGAGAGATTCAGCAATTCCTAGTTTACAGCAGCAGTCCACAGTCAGACACCATGCTTCACCTGAAGCTCAAAAGGTTCAACTCCTGCTCCCTGAATCTTCACAGGAAATGACACGTCTTCTTCCTCTCCTGCCAGCTTGAGCCCCACGGCATTAGCAGGAAGTTTGCTGCCATTGGCTGAGCATGGAATATGACATTCATAACAAAGTTTAATTACAGAATGCAGAAAGCACTGCAGTGTGGAATCTTTCTAATGTTCAATCTTCACTCCCACTATAAATACGATTGAACAAGATTAAAATGCTTCAGGGGAGTGTGCAGGCTGCATAACCTGATGAATGAGCACTTAGTAGGTTTGTAAAAACAGGTGGAGCAAGAAAATCAAGGGACCAAGAATGCTCATAAATACAATGTATATTTCAGTTGCACATAATAAAAAAGTTTTGGAGATACCTGAGAATTTGAAAAAATCATTAATGATGCACATTTTTGTACTGTTTCTTGATTTATTGAGCTTTCATATACACCAGGCAAGTAATTTTCCAACATCAAGAGTGGAAAACAGTGAATGTTTCATTTTTTTAATTCATATTTCTTTTTATAGACCTTTAATCCTTAAGACTATCATCTAATGAAACAAACTGGGCAGTAACTCATGATCAGTTATGCTAAAGCCTACATTTGAATGTGAGTAACCTCCAGCAAAACAAGACCTGGCCTGAATCTGGCGGGGCTCGTTTCAACCTGACTGCTGGAATTTGCCTACAAGCATGTGGAATACTCTGCCCAGGTTTGGCATCGCTACAGAGGTACTAAAACCATCTATCAAAACCACCTCCTGAATATTAGTGGGTGCTTGGCACTCAATGAAAAGCTCAAAGCATGACTCAGTTGAAGGTGTTATGCTCACATGCCACCTACATTTTCCAGCTGGTGATTCAGTGCTCATTGATTTACTTTTTTCATGTAAATCTTCAATTATGAGTATCTGCAGCATCAGAATTTCATAACTGACTAATTACTGTTCAGAAATATTATTTTCCATTTCCAGTGCTAAAGGCAATTGGACAAATGTTCATTTTGCCCACTGTAGTAACTTTAAAATTATATAATTTTCCTGACATATTACAGAGTAATAGACATGGGGTCCATTAATCCAATTTGCCTGTTTGGGATTAATTTTAAGTTCAGCACAATGTATTTGAGCTCCATCCCCCTGGAAGCCTGCCAATCTCACTAGTAATTTATCTGCCCTGCTTATTTGTAACTTTATATTAAAGCATCTGCAAAATAAATATATGTAAATTTAATGTGAGAAACATTATCAAACATATAATATACCAAATCTAAGAGCTGCATTTTAGCTCGGTAAAATATGTCACAGTAAAAAAAGGAACAGATTCTCTAGTAACTTTTACAATGGAGCAAGTGCAGCGAGCAGCTCAGTTTTACTGTCACGTCTATAGAAGTGATATACCCAAGTAAACAAGTTTTTAACATTAAGTGTCTTTCTCTTTGCAGCCACCAGGGACATAGACTACATATGAGAGAAGATACCCATAAACAGCTGAAATACTGCACTGCACATACTGTGGCAGTAACAATTGTTAATATTCACCAGCATTTATGTCAGCACTTAAAAGCAGAGAATGACAGTGTTTTAATTTCTGAGCAAGACAGCAGCACACATGCAAAAACAGCACCGCCGTCCAAAATAACAAGTCATGTCAAGAGACAGAGTTTCATACCTAGTTTTGCAATACTGTCTTCTGCTGGCTGCACTTTGTCCTTCATTTCTCTCTGAAACACAATATCTCTATTCCGTCTTCTACGTCTGTCTCTGGTTCTGGCAGCAGGTCACAATCAAGCTGATTTGCCCCCTTTTTCTTCTTTTTTCCACGCGTGTGTGGAGTAACAGGGGCAGTAAGTGTGCCTCTGCACTGCTGTCTGTCCTACTTCTCTGATTATCAACTCTTATCTCTCACAGTCTTTGCGGCTTGCCACGCCCGTGTCTTGCTCAATCCGAGTCCTATCTCACTTTTCTTTCTTCTTTAGGGGATTTATAGCTGGAATGCCGTCCCTACTCTCACGCTGTGCTTTAATGGCTGCCCTGTTTCACCTGGGTGTTTCTGAGGTGTGTCTAGCCCAGCCCATTCTGAAACTGCCCTTCCACACCCTGTGTACGTGTGTGTAAATAGGGTGTGGCTCCCACACATCATCTTTCACATTTGCCCCGGGGTGGCAGCCCAACTGCAGTCTGAATGCTCTAGTTGCAAAACCCATCTTTGTCACAGCATTTGGGTAACATGACACCACTTCAGACTTTTGCAGAGAAAAGTGCACTTAACATAACTCACTACTTTGAATGGGAGAAGGCAGCCAGACAGGACTTGAATACCAGACATTTTTTTCTATACATTATCCGTTTTAGATTAAATTTTTTCAGCAAGGTTGTTTGGCATTACTATCAGGTGTTAATTAAAGAAAGTGTAGTACAAAAAAATCTGTCAACATGTTTTTCATCTAGAATTACTGCTACACTACATTTCAAGGCAAGGGGCCCATACTGTATGTATATCTCACGTTGTTGGAAACATTAAATGTTAAAAAGATAAATCATAAGCATTAAACTGTTACACAACTTAAATAACAGAAAATCCCTTCAGGCATGAGAAAGCACTTAAAGTTTGTAAACACCAGGAATTGACCGCTCTACATGCAAAGTGTAGGTTCAGGCACCAACTTGGATTTGCTCAAACAAAGCTGGAGTGGTAAAATGGCAATCTGGGGCGCTGTTTTGTAGAAACCATCCAACATTTGGTTTACGAACATTTTTGAAGTGTGATTCAAAGAAAATGAGTGTACGTAAAAGACACATACACCACCCTCTCAGATAGGCAATCTATAAGTGGCCAATGACTGCAAAATCGTGTATAGCTGAATCCATTTAGAGCTCCGCCATGGACATGTCCCTTAAGCAATATTATTAGCATACAAATGAGCTTGAAACAAAGCCCAAATCATCTACTTGATAACAACAAGTTGCAGCAAGGAACAATGCTAATGAGGCTGAAATCAAGGTCCTGCTGGCAAAAGTGCAAATACATTGTTCGACAGCCTTTTTAGTGGTGTTACTACTAGGGATACCAGATAATAAGTAGTCAATACCAATACCAGTGAAATTCCATGATTCCTCATCCAATATCACGTTAAAAACAAAAAATGAATCCCCTGTACTTCAACATACACCCCTTTATCCAGAACATTTTAATATTACGAAAACAACAATAGTAGCATGTAACTGTCAAGAATGTAAAACGAACAACACTGTGCTTAAAACATAAACAACTTTTTATGGCACGTGTTAGAGTTGCAATACCCTGCCAAGATATAAAAAAAAAGTGGAAATAATAGATATAATAAATAAAATTGAATAACTGTTAAAATGATAACAGCACACACAAGTAGCGCACGCACTGACCAGGTGCTGGGTTGGTGAAAGGAGTCGGGAAATGCAACAATTTTAAGTTAACGCTACAGCTTACTCAGTAAGCAAAGCAAAGCCATGTCCTTTGGAGCCTTGTTTGTCCCATTACATTTACATTTATTTATTTAGCAACTTCACTAAATGAAATTTACTTATTCTGCTTATAATTTATGGTTGATAGTAATTCTGTAAGATCAGGCAGGCTTTACATTGTCTCACATTACGTCTATCCTTTACAGTATATTACGGTATATTGCCAAACAACCAACTGACAGCAAGTGCTACAATCAAATATACACAGTTTGACACAGACCATCAACAAACAACCAGCATGATTATAGTTTCCTTTCTAGGCCTGTAAAGTGCAGGGTGGGAGAGAGTGCTGCCTATGATATAACTGCCTGTTACAGAAGCACTATGATAGCCTGCCTGTGGGCAACTTCTTGTTTGGTGGAGGTTGACGTGAAATCACCAGGCATGCCAAAGTGATATGAGCTCGTTGGAGTTGTGCTTGACAGTTACTCCCCCAGGTTAGAAAGAGGCCCAGGGGTAGAGTACTGTGAGGCCAACCTCCTTACCATATGCTCAGTATTTTGTGTAGAAACTATGCACACACTAAGCACTGCGATAATTAAAAATGGGCAGGACATGTAAAAACTCTTAGGGGCTTTCCTCTGCTGTATCATCAGAAGTAGGCGCTTCTGTATTGTGTATAAAGTGAGACTTTCCATGTGTTTTTTCCTGTACGTAGAAATGTGTGTATACTTACAAACGCTACGTTCATGCGCACGCACAAACCCCTAATGCCAGAGAAGCGTAAATGAAGCAAATCCAAAGCCAAACTAATTATAACGGAATTTATGATACCGATATGTGCAATACATTGAGTCTATCAAAAATTAGAAAAACACTTTCCTTTATAAACCAGTGAAATTCTTAATGTAATTCTGAGGTTATGAACCACTACAGTACACTCTTGATAAAATTTTATCAGCTATCAGTCAGAGTTTTGATTAATTGAGTAGACTAGGGAAACAGCGGGGGACTTCAGTCATGATTTCTTGTATTATGTGCCCCCTAACTTTAACCAAATTTAGTAGATAGATTCAGTTGATTGAACGCGGTCAGGACTGAATACGGCCTGCCTGTTGAACCTAAACCCCACTTATAGTGAACATCAAATCATAGTCAGACAGTCTCTCTATATCACGATAAAAGGAAACTCCAGAAGTCACAAGAGAAAAGTTGGAATAGATAATTCGAGAAAGGGTTACAAAGCTTTACATAAGATCCTAGGATTCCACTGAACCACAGTGAGAGTCAAATGGGGGATTCATGGGAAAGCAGCAAGTCAGAAACTACTGACGAGCAGTAGAATCCTCAGGACTCTGCTCACATTTGCAGAAAAAGCGCCTGGATATTCCCAAGCTCTTTGGGATACTGGTCTATGTTCAAGAACAGGAACTTCTTCGACGACACACTGCATAAGTAAGTATGCAAATTTGTTTTTTTTTTTTTTTGCAGATTTTAAAAATATTTTAATAGACAAATTAAAAGCAATTCCAAATCACTCCTTATAAATATTATATGCACTAACTTTTAAAAGATCGGGGGCACTTAGAAATTTCCTTGTGAAAACATACACGAAATGAGTTTGAATAGGAAATATAGCTAGCTAAATAAATAAGAAATAGTCATTGACAATGTTAGAAATAATCATTATTGAAAATAAAATAATTGTGTTCTTCAAACTGTGCTGTTGTCAAATAGTCCTCCATTTGCAGCAATTACAGCCTTGTAGACCTTGGGCATCCTAGATGTCAGTTTGTAACCTGATTAGATTTCACCCTGTGCTTCCAGAAGCATCTCCCACAAGTTGCATTGGCTTGATTGGCACTTCTTACTTTTTCTTTGCAATTCTGCCTAGAAGACCAAAATCCCAGAGGTGCCTCTTCACTGTTGACGGTGAGACTGGTCTTTTGCGGATTCCGTTTAATGAGACGTCAACTACACACTCCAAAATATTTATCCTTATCACATTTAAATATACATTTTCAAACATGGAATACAGTTTTTCATAGATGAAAACAGACATTACCTGAATAAGACTATAAAGTATCATATTTCATATTGTTTAAATGTCTCCAAATATGCTTTTTTGCATAGTACTACACTCACAGAACTCAAAAGTAAAACATGACACGTGTATGCATGAAAATGTACGCACACAAATGAAAGTCTCATAAAGACCAGATGCACACAAATGGTGCTACACTCAGGCATAATAAATCATCCTGCCACATCAGGAGGACTGGCCAAAGCTGTCCTCAAAAATAGATCCTTGCTCTTCTTAATAATACAGTTCAACAGAAACTTCCTGATATCTGACTGAGCAGAAGATGAGAGCTGCAGCACTGTGGAGGTCGTGGAGATGGACGGACTGTGATGCCAATCAGGAGACCACCTGTCTTCTGTCAGCTCAAATAGGCGGCCAGCTCTTGGATACCTTCTCGTGCAAAGCCTCAGGGAGCCACTGGCAGTAAGCAGACAACAAGTCTGCAGGGGAAAGAGCATTTGATTAACTCGGATGAATAGATACAGGGTCCATAATGTTTGGGAGAAAGCCATGTATTTATTTGCTTCTGTATGCTACAATTTTAGATTTGTAATCAAACAATGTGTGTCACATGTGGTTAATGTGCACATTCTCAGGTTTTAAAATGAGGTATTTCATACATTTTCGTTGCACCATGTAGAAATTACATCGCTTTTTATACATAGTCCCCAGTCATAAATAATTCGTCCTAAATGTGTGTGCATGAATTGTCAGTATGCAACAGGCAAATTGGTATTTATTACTCATGTGCATGAACAGTCATACAAAGTGAATGTTGATAGCAGCTGGTTATAAAAAAGAGAAGGACCTACAGTTACTGCTGAGTCACCTGTAATGAGAACGACGGCAGAGGTGAAGTGCTTTGATCTGAAAATGACCACCAAAAAAAAAAAAAAAGGACGCAGCTCACAGATCCCACGTCCGTGCCACAGGGGGTGGCCCAAGCACCACGTCAATCTCACCTCCGCATAGTAACATGGCAGCCTTCATTGCATCGTTGCAGTTAACTGGCTGTAGCAAGTAATGCGTATCGCACGGCAGAGTAGCCCAACAAGTGAATGTTGCCTAAAATGAATTGTGCCAGACATGTCAATTGTCTTGTAAAGCATGTAACTGACAGTGATATATTACTTCTTTGGTCATGGACCTTACATGACTTCATTGTCATTATCATGACCTGCTTGCACCTACTTTTCGTGAACAGAACTAGCTCATTATATTTGTCAATCAAGGTTGATAATTAAGTAGGAGTATATGTGCATCCTATGTACTGATCGGTTTTGCTTCAGTTATGCTTCTCTGTCATTAGGAGTTTGTGTGTATGCATGGTCAGGAGTGTTTGTAAATGTATGCGCATCCTATGCATAAAAAATGTGCATAAACACAGTTTAGAACTCTTCGCAAGTACTGTTGAAAAATGAGACCTCAGGTGCTGAGTATCTTCAATGGTGATGCTCTGCCAGGCCTGTGCTGAAGCCATCTTCAACCTTTGCTTGTGTCAGAGACAGGTTTGTTTTCTTCAGCATATAAACAGCTTGCTCATTTCGACTGAGACTGGGTGGCTGACTTGACTTGGCCAGTCAAGAGTTTTCCAGTTTTTAGCTTTGAAAAACTTCTTTGTCACTTTAGCAGAATTTTTGGAAACATTACCATGCTGTATGATGAAGCCAAAGAGTTTGAAGGTATTTGCTTTTAGCTGAGCAGATATGTTGAATAGGAAATATAGCTAAATAGGAAATACTCATTGACTATATGTTGTTTCTGTATACTTCAGCATTCATTTTGCTATCAGCAGTTACATAATCAATGAAAATAAGCATACAGCCCGTGGCTGTATATGCCTAGGTCATAACACCCCCAACTACCCCCACCGCTCATAAGTTCACTGAAGAGCTGGTATGCTTTGGATCTTAGGCAGTCCTGTTCTGCCTCCATACTTCGCTCTTCACATTCTGACACAGGTTACCCTTGGTTTCATCTGACCATAAGATCTTTTTGCAGAACTTTTCTTACTCATTCAAGTACTTCTTTGCAATTTGTAACCTGACTATCTTGTTTTTGTGGCTATCTTGTGGTTTCTTCAAGCACTGTAACCTCTGTGTTGCTATTCACAGAGCCTTCCACAGATAGTAGTCACTGACAAATCCACACCTGCCTCCTTAAGAGTATTTTTGATCTGCCGGATTTTCTGTGCCACCTCACTTTTCAAGTTCAAGTTTCACCAATGCAAAATTTTTATACAATCAAAAAGTCCATATTCATCCAAATGGCAATAACAGACTCCTAATGTTATCAAAAGCCTAGAGGCTGAAATCTCTCTAATACTTGCACTATCAAAGTAATTAAACTAGGCCCATAACACACTAATACGTGGTGTTAACTTCATCAAGTCAAAATGCGTTATTTCTTTGATTATGTTTAATTACACATGTGGTATTTTGGTACAAGGTTTATAAAGCTTAATAGAATTTAATAATTTAAATTTAATAATTCTTACTGGTTGAGAAAAAAGCGAGAGCTTTAATAATGATGTTGCACAGAATCCCAGAATTCACAGCTAAAAACAAACCATTCGATATCTCACTGGGAAGCTGATGGAGGGCAGATGGAAAGACAAATAGACGTTGTTACTTAGTTAATTTCTTTTTCAAAAAGTAACCAGATAGCTCAGAGCATAACAAATATTTGTTTTATTTTATTGGAGACTAATACCTTAAGCGAGTTATTAAAGTCTGTTACGTGTTCTTTTAATGGTTTTTTTGGGCTTCTATTTCTGTCTACTATGTTTTTAGCAAAAATGATTTAGGTTTTTTTTTGTTCCTGAACATTCACCTTGTTTTGAGAACAATATCATACACTGAGAAGAAACAAAAAAGTCTGTTGGAGGACATAGTGAAGTGAAACACTTATGTTGTTTTATTTCACCCATGCAACACTGATATAGGCATCATTTGTCTTTGTCTTTATTTTGAGACATAATTGGAATATATTTCTGAACTGAATATACAGACTACAAAGTCATTTTTGAATGGTACATTATATTACTGTACATGCTATTAATCATGATTTTAAAAATTGATAGTCATTAATAATTTGTAGATCACAAGTTAGACCGAAATACTTCCTTGTAGTAATTGTTCATTATCTCGAGGTTTGTCAATAGTTATAGCTTTTAATGTAAGGCACAATTAATGATGATTAACCACAAAAAAACCTAAACAATTAAATAAATCCAAATTGTCCAAAATATTACGGTGTCCTGAAATGGGTGGGGGACAAATAAAAAAAAATATCTGCCTTTGTCCCAAACATCATGGAGGGCACAATGCATGTAAAAGTGTGTCAGTTAATAGCAGTTTTGTATGGCCAGCTTTTCTGGTTCAGAAACAGTAAGTTTTGTGCCATATGGTAGGAGCCTTGCAGAGGGGTTAACTTACATGTACGGTCTTTCTTCCAGGCTGAGAGCAGGGCCTCTCGACAGTCTGCCTTCTCTGATACCAGAGCCCCAATTAAGGCTTCAGTACGGGGCTGCAATCTGTATACAGAACATGACGTGCCCAGGAAAGCAAGGCACATAAAGGAAACCACACAAAGCACATAAGCATAACACAGGTTCACTTAATAAAATAAGCATTATTTACATTACATATATCACACATATATTATAAATATTATATATGGCATTACTTATATCAGTATACTATTTTAGTGCAGGGATGTTCAAATTCAAACATATGCTCCCAAATAACTATATTATTCCAACTGGATATTTCATTTTGATACCCAATCTGATGGTTTAAGTGAAAATTACAAAGTTGGCCAAAGCATGTGATCACTACAGCTGCATAACAACCCCGGAACACATGCCACACATTCTCATATTACTACGGCAATGACCAGCATGGAATAATTTAAGAAATATAGAGCTCACTTGGCCCAGGTTTTCATCATGATGGAGGGACTGGAGAGGAGGCAGCTGGTATAGCTGCCTAGCTGTGGGCACACCTGAAACAGTTACACAGAAACGGATTGATGCTAAACTGGGCCAAATTCATCAATTAGTGCACTTAAGTCTACAATGTATTTTAGAGCCTTTTCATGAAGTCCCTCAAAGACAGAGTTATGTGGGACTGTGGACCATTAGTATAACACTAATTATCGGAGTCATATTCAAAACCGTTATATATATAGTGTAAGAACATTTCAGTTGAAAGAATAAAACCCATAATTCATAAATATCATGATTGAAAATGCTAATATTCATTGAAATATAAAGTATTCTTAGTTTCAGAACAAATTACCAACTAAACTGACCAGAGTCAAGCAAGGCTTAAGAGTACACCTTTCTTATCTTGTAGATATAAGATGATCTGGAGTGTAACTATCAATGCTATGTAGATAAATTTACGTCTAAAAGTAATGGTACCTAAATATCATACGATCTCGTAATTTTATGAAATGCAAATCCATATTCAGAGTTGTAAATGTGTACCTGTGCCTGCCATGGGGATCAGGATACAAAAGGATACAATCCTCATTTATGAGTTCACAATGTTCAAATTATCACAGTTCAAATTTCTGAATCGAAAATTCAAAAGTTACGTGGGGAAAATTACACGGGCAGTGGCCAAAGGGATTTGACGAAAAAAATGTCACTGTTCTCAAGTCCCGTAAAGCACAAGCGAAATGAAGAGTTCCAGAGAACTTCATTTTTCAGCTTATGGGTATGCATCTGTGAATAATGTATTTTTTGCCATCTGCAGCCTGGTTCTTCTCCATTTCTCATTAATCCTTATTTCATGGGACTTCAGACCTGCTTCTAGCAGCCTGATATGAATTGTCCTAACAGTGCACTTCACACTGCACTGAATGTTCCCCATCCCTTTTGAAAGTCATCCTCTGATTCATGAGGAACAGTCAATACTGGAATTAAAAAGCTGCTCTCAACCTTTACCTGGCTGTTTTCTGGTCGTTCCCAATATCTCCTGCATCACCTTACTCTTTTGTATTGGTGTATTAGAAATTTTGAACCTGGAAGTAACCTGCTGCTCAGTGCAGCGTACTGTCAGCAGAACCATGATTAAACCACGATTACGGATTTACAAATATAATTTCGGATTGCAAGTAATTTTTGCATACGATTATTTTAGATGTAAATCTACTTCCACACAGTCCTGCCACTGATCAAAGCAATTTCCTTATTTATAGGATAAGAAGGCTGGGTCCCAGGTACCTCTTGGTAAGACTTGGCATTATCGCATCTTAATTTCAGACATGCTGTGTCATTCAAAAGTCTGCTGGACACCTCCTTTTAATGAATATGTTTGTGTTTTAACTATATTATTCGCCTTATAGTAAAAGGCCTCAAAGCAATGAAATAATACATATCAAAGACTGCGACAACCTAGAGAAATGTTTAACATCACAGAATTTTCTCAAATTTTAGACTTTGGCTTTGAATACAGGAGCGCAGTCTCTTGGCATTCTTTCAAGCAGCTTCCAGATGAAACCACCTGAAAGGCTTGTCCAACAATCCTGAAGGAGTTCCCAAAAGTTCTGGGGACAGTTTGGCTACCTTGCACTTACTCTTCAATCCAAACTCAACCCAAGGTCGGGCGATTGTGGGGGCCAGGTTATCAGCTTCAGCACTCCATCTCTTTCTGTGTGGTCTCAATACTTACAACATAACTTTGAGGCGTGTTTAAGGTCATTATCTTGTGATTTTCAGTAGGTGTGTCCAGACTTTTGACTGGCTCTGTACTTTAATACCATGTCATCCCTCTCATAAGCTATGGTCCTTACCTTTCCTTCAAGCAGGAACTTGGCAAAGAGCTTATAGCGATCCAGCCCTTCTGGGTAATCGACTTCCACTGGAGGAAGCTGCCAGGCAACACGGACTGAAATGTAAAACAGAGTGTTTGCTGCTTGATGTGGGTTTGTGGAAAGCTCACGGGGGTAAAACTGCAATTAATACCGACTCCCATATTTAGCTTAGCAAGAAAATTCACTTGCATTTGAGGTCCCCAGGACGTCTGCTGCTAAAACATTATTTTTATTCAAGGTGGATTCAGGGATGTACTTAAAGGTATAACAGCTACGAACCAGCTAAGATTCGCAACGGCAAACAAGGAAAGGCTAATGAGAGAGAAAAGCTCATTCCCAATATCTATTTAAAATAAAATATAAGTGCCAACAGGTAGTGCCCCCTAAACCTGAAAACAGAATAGTAAAAGTAGAGTAAAATCTTCTCTAATTTCAATTACAGCAAGACGCAAGGAGCTGAAAGAAAGCCGTTGTCACTATGGAGTGGTGAAACATGCAGATGAAGGTAATCTGAATTCAGATCATAGCTGATCTTCAGTGACAGCTCAGTTCTACATTACTCCATCAGGCCAATGGGACTTACAGAAGGTGCTCTTGCAGTGGCATTTCACTCGGCCGCTTTCTGAGCAGAATCGTGGCGGTGGGGTCTCCAAAGGTGCCTCAAAATGGGAGTACTGGGGCAGAATCTGGGGGATCCACTCCTCCTCCACTGCTGACACACCTGCATCAGAGAGCGCAAACGTGTTATGCCGGGATGCCTTTCCAAAAGCCTCCACAAGGCTTACTGACTGCCATTGACTATCAATGACAGCAATGAGTGTCACAAAATAAAATCTGAATCAGTTTCTTATGGTACCAGGGAGCAATTGTCTACAATTTATATTTCTACAATAACTTGATTTAGACATCAGCTCTATTTAGTAGTACATATCATAAATGGCAAAATCAGACTTTCAAATTTTTAATTGATTCAGGCCATGGAATACTGATGTGACCAATAGTTACTTATACATTTATTTAACTGACCTAAATAGTTTTATAAGGAACACATTTAAAAAAAGTCTTTGTCATAAACATTTACATAAAAACCAAGGAATGCAGGAAAGATGAAATCAAAAACAAAATTCAGTCAACAGCTGCATTGTATTTTGATTGATCAGGAGCTCAGCTATGATAAGGACCAAGAGGAAAACGATGATTCCTATGGATAAGTCGCTGCAAACCACGTTCTACAATCCCTGAGACGGCCTCTGAATCAGTGGGGGTGCGAGTACCTCTCATATACATCTTTGATGTCTCCAGAACTTCCTGGTACACCACATACTGCGGCAGCTTCTTGAAGAGGGCCGAGTTGGGGTGTATGAACACTGGGCCATCGAGAAGAGGTGTCTAGACACAGGGAAGTCCAGCACACACAGTCAGTCAAGCAGTCATCCTACTGAAGTAACATTCAACCACATAAACTCATGCTGCCAACAAACACTAGGTGCTAAGTGCAACCTCTAGGGATGACCACACCTTGTAGCCATTACGCCATTTGGGATCCAGCAATTCTTCTGCTTGCACCCGGCGGGCAAGGTGGTCACCCAGCCCTGCCAAAACAATTTGGCGCAGGCACACCACCTGGCTCTCTGTAGGGGGTGCCATTTTGGCATCGAGGAACACCTTTGCTTCTGGGTCTACAGCATTTACTGCAAAGTGCAATGCAAGACAAGACAGTGTCACCGTCAGAGACTATTAGAAGGATGCTTGACTATTACCATTGAAACTACTTAAAATGCTCATGAAATTTTACATGAAATAAAGTTCATTCAGGGTTTTCAGTGTCCCAGCAGCATTATCGAATTCTTCATAGAACAACATATTGACAAGGTACTACAGGTATTCTGTTGATTATTATTTCTTTGTAAGAGCAAATTTATGAATTATTGTAAGTTATCATCAAGCAACAATCAATGCCGCCTGTACTGTATTATCTATGGAACGTGGGTAGACAGCATAACATACCAGCGGTTGTGAGCTGCCCTCTCAGTCGTCGTATCTCCACCATAGCTTTGTAGCGTAGCCCGTTATCCTGACAGAACTTAGGGGTGCAGCCAGCATACTCACTGGCTCCCACGGCTCCTGCACACAGCAGACAGCGCCCATGAGCAGACGCTCTGAGAACATACCAACTGCACTCACACAGAGCAGGGACATGAAGGAAAACCCCAAATATTACAACCCTGGCCACTGCTGACCACTTCAGAAATCCAGCTTTGGAGTTCAGGTTAAGAAGCCCATTTTGCTTGGATTGTGCACTAAATATCTGCAATATTTTCATATTTATTGGCCTTAAAAAGAAAGATTATTTTAATCAATCACTCAAAATGTACAAGTTTAGGCCATTTTTCATACTAGACTTTGAGCTTGGGACGGTTTGATCATGAGTCCCCCAGTTGGACCCTTATGGCCAAGTCTTACCCAGCATCACCATGAGGTCCCCCAGCAAAGAGGACACCCCCTCTCCAGCCCACAGCCTCCTCATCTGGGTGAGACGCAGGCGTCTCTGTGTCAGCTTGGAGTTGTCCTCTTCACTGCCTGCAGGTCTAAACACATAAAGAGAAGCAAGGTCAGAGAAAAACATTAATTGCAGAACATTTCTGATGTGTGTCTTCTCAGCAGCATTGAAACAAAATGCTGTAGAAAGGGCAGAGAGAGTGTGGCAATAACTGCTGGGGGTGTGTGTCTCTGCATGTTAGGGCTCTGTCACATAGGGTGGGGCGGTATATCCGAATTATGACTATGCACATTCATATTGTCATCAATTTGAATATCATATCAAGTGGAAACAATTGTTTTCCTGTAGAATAAACTGATTAACAGATATAATACATTATTTTCACACATAAGAACATAAGAAATATACAAACAAGAGGAGGCCATTCGGTCCATTAAGCTCGCTTGGGGAGAACTTAACTAATAGCTCAGAGTTGTTAAAATCTTATCTAGCTCTGATTTAAAGGAACCCAA
>JAODKE010000043.1:33765540-33779814 GCA_026779605.1 Mormyrus hasselquistii
TTCATTCATTCATTCATTCATTCCTGCAAATAACATTTTGTGCTCGGAAAAGCTACATTGTGGTGTTCTTGTTACAAAGCATAAGCCCATTTTATTCAAATATGATAAATTTTATGTTCTAGTACGGTTATGCAATAACAGGTATAAAAACAATACACACAAATGTTCAGTAAATGATTTTTTCTGTTTAATTAAAGAGACAATGAATACAATAACTTTTTTTATTCCAATATGTTTCACTTACTTTTTCGATTCTGAGGATATAAAACAAGGCTCTTTGTGTAGAAACTATCATTTTTTTGATTTTGTTACCTTCTTGTCTATTCAATAGGCAATGTTACTTTTATACTAGGTAATTGAAATGCCATTGAAATGCATGAAAATTAGCAAATTATTATGCAATAATAATTTGGTGTCTTTGCGCAGAAGCAGAAACTGTACAGCTATCCTCTTCCAGGGAGCACCTAACTATTTCAGGGCTCACACTCTTGCATGTATACAAGCACCCCTCACCTTGTCCCCCTTTTGCCCCCTGTTTCAGGCAGTCCTTTTAGTGGCACATATTCTTCTCCATTCCCTCCATCATCTCCTGCGAAGCTTTCTTGCACTGTCCTTTGGGCTTCACGGGACAGTTTCTCAAAACGACGCAAAAAAAAGATGATTGAGACCAGCAGGATGGCCTGCAGCGCTATGAAGATGAAGAGGCTGACTTGTGAGGCAAGCGCCAGGCTGCAGTACCAGTACCTACAGGACTCCAGTACTTCTTCATCTGCCAAGTACATGACTAGTCTCCCCTGCAGACCCGCAGGTGAGCTGCAGGTGATATTGCGATAGCTTTTGCGGTTCTCCTGTCTGAGAAGCCAACTGCGCAGGTAGAGCACGCCACAGTCACAGACCCAAGGGTTGCCATAGAGAGACACAGAACGCAGGGCGAGCATATGGTCCAGCAAGCCATTGGGCAGAGAAGTGAGCTGGTTGTCATGGAGATGGATCTCTCTGGAGTCAGGGGGGAAGGCATCGGGCAAGTTGCTGCCTCTTAGCATGCGGCCGCTGCAATCAACATACCCCTTTGAACAGGAACACACAGATGGACAGCCCTCAGTCACCAGTAGAGGGAGCAGGAGATAGAGGAGCTGGCTAAGGTGTGGATAACTGATCTTCATTTTTCAAATGGTGCCTGGAGACAGAACCATTAAGTCAGATAAAGTTGAATTTAAGGCGTTAAATAAATAGTAAGGATGACTGAAATAGCCAAGAAATGAAAAATCAGAGTAGCTATATTACAAAGGGTTTGTCAGAATACATCGACAATCTGTGGTGCAGGTGAACACAGTATTCTGTGACTCAGATCTTGTGCTGCTAGTAGTAATCACATTGTTCTACTGTGACGCTGTTGTATGTATTTTCATCATTTTTCAGTTGATCTTGTTCCTTTTTAAGTCCTGTTTCTTTTAATAAACATTCCGCCCATAATTTAAGCTCATCTAGACCTCTCCATAATAGGATTTTCATTTTGTAAATCTGAAAATATACAAAACAGCTTACTGTGATAATATATGCATAAAATATGCACTGGCTAAAAGTTACTGGTTCATATGCTATAAGTGATTGTTGTACCTTGAAGAACTTACTTCCATAAATGTCTAGCTGTATAAAAGAGTACATAAGTTTAACTTACAGAAATTGATTTGAATTAGTTTTTTGTAAATTGACTTTAATGACAATAAAAAGCTTGATAATATTGCGTCGTGAGTATTCAAAATACAAACCAGTTACGAGCGTGATGCTTACCGTGTGTTTGCAAGTTGTAGCACAGGCTTCTGTAGATGTTCCTAATAGGGCTACGACAGCTGCCCTGTGTTGATAAAGCCCCTCTGACGGGGACAGGAAACAGGAAGTGTACTTGGTCTGACACTCAGTCCTTCTTCACCAATTACCATAGCTCAATGCAGTCCAAAAGTACTGTCAAGCCATATCAGAAAATAACAGGGCACTGGCATGACACATCCTGCTCAATAAACCACAGCCTTCTGGTGACATCTTCATCTGACTTCGCATTAAGAGCTGTTGGTGGGGTTTTAGCAATCTATTGTCAATTGTCACAAAATCAATACACATAGCTCAACCATGGCCACATATAACAGTGGTTCAGTACTTCAATAATGTTTGACCCAGTCTGTGAGAAGCTGGAAAACCAGCCTTTCAAAGCCACGTAAGTGTTGTTTAAAGGTGTGTGACATGTGGCTGAGCTGGAGAAGCAAGTGCCATGGAGATAAGCGGTGACTCAGCTTTCTGGTTTGGGTCAGATGCCCAGAGTTTGAGCCCTGGGGTTAACATGCTGACGTCGCATTTCAAGCGGACAAAAATGTCCCAGTACTTAAGAAAAACAATGCAGACTGAGAAATGGCAAGTCGCTAGGTTGGTGTATGAGTTTTAATTCATAGTCATCATGTGTGCAGGAGTTTCACGTGAACAAAGCGGTAGCACTGAAATAAACAACATGGTCCACTAATAAAGCGGATTGCACAGCTCATATGCAGTGAAGTGTGTACAAAGGGGCTCTAAACACATACATACACACACACACACACACACACACACACACACACATACATACATACGTACAAGCATGTCATAACCTCCTGAACAATGCTCACTCACATTTCCACACGTACCATGATAATTTACTTGGTGGATCTGTAAATCTTTCCAAAAAAATATTTAGCATACACAATTTTAAAGACTGAAAGCATGCACACAGCTGACCAATCAGAATCTTCTTCAATACCAAGAGAATAAGAAAAAAAATCCTGACATTGTTTTTTGCTGCTCTGCATGTATCTCAGTTTCTATTTATTTAAATAGTTTAATTACAAAACGCACAAAAAGTATTATGATTAAAGTACAGGAAGTGCGCTTCCACTTGAAATAATGTCAGGCACTTAGAACCTGCATTTCCTCATTTCCACTTGCTATTATGTGGATATGTAATAGTACACTAAGATGAGAGTTGCCATTTCAGTAAAAAAAAAAAACATTGCATTCACAAGAGATCTGAAAAAGTATTATGACTAATACCTCATACCAGAGGATATCACATGACTTGATGAATAATTATTTCTTTTGTTATTGTTTTAAAACTGATTATTGACTAGACCAAACAGCTGTTGTCTTTAGCACACCTACCTGCTATGTTGGCTTGTATGAACATAACCTATACATGTTTTATCCTTGGAAGAAAGCTTTCTTTTTGTTTAGCTTTTTAATGAAGCAGTTGCTACTGGTAAGTGGATCTTAAAGAAACACTCACATGCAATATCCAGAAATTAACTGACTGGCATGAACACAAGTAGTACAACTCACAGACAAATCATAACCAGCATAAAAATTATTCTGTAAATGTCCTGTAATTATTCTGTAAACGTTTCCTGGAATACAATTAATTGTGTTCAGGACTGTGGAGCAAATTCCACAGGGATTCCAGAAAATCCAGGTTGGACACCAATCTTAAGATCCATGTCAATGCAACACTCTCACTCACACTCACCCTGAAAAATAGTCATGAAGCATGTAGAGAATAAAATATTAACATCATAAATTGTATCAACATCTTGAACAAACTTAAAAAGTCATATTCATAAATACAATATTTTAAATATTACACCATGTTCATTCTGTTAATATTATTAATAGGTTTTAAATGAACATCAAATACAATTTAAAAAACCATGAACTCCTAAACACCACATTGATCATGCTCCTGCATAGTGCCATACAGACCAGTGAATATCACAATTATACAGGCCCATTCAGTGAACAGCAAAGAAGTCCTATATAGCTATATACAGATTAGATATTTTGTGGGCATTCATTTTTATAATGTAAATAACATAGTTAAGTGGCCTTGGGAAAAACTGCTAGTTTGGAAAGAAGGGTCCTTTGCATTACTGTGCTTTCTAGCATTTTGAAAGCAAAAAAAAAAAAAAATCACTGATCCTGCTCATGCATTTGCTGTTGCATCTTCTGAATCATCTCCTGCATCCTCTTCAACTGCAGAAACAGGGAGAGCTGCTGTGAAACATACTTATGCAGCGTGATGCCATTTCAGTTGGTGAATATCCTGACACTGCCACCATGTGGACAACATTGCTGCAACCTTACATTATGACTACCCCTAATTACTAGCATTGCCTCTTCTATAAATTGTTTGCAAAGTTACTAACATATACATACATACTTTCAGCAGAGTGACCATGTCGGTATCTGCAGCACCAGTAATCAAGGTTTTCTCCAGCAGAAAACCACAGATATTAGGCACCACAAGGCCTAGCATCTGTGTAGATTTTGCGAAACAGTGATGCTTTACCTAGCAGTTCCAAGTCCTTTTCACTTCATATTTATTTTAATGTGCATCTATATATAGACTATATTGCTAAAAGTATTGGGGCATGCTCCAAGTCATTGAATTCAGGTGTTCCAATCAACTCCATAGCTACTGGTGCATAAAATCAAGCACCTGTGCATGCAGACTGCTTCCACAAACATTTGCGAAAGAATGGGTCGCTCTCAGGAGCTCAGTGAATTCAAGCGTGGTACTGTGATAGGATGCAATAAGTCCATTTGTGAAATTTCCTTGATACTAAATATTCCACGGTCAACTGTTAGTAGGTATTATAACAGTGGTAGCAACTGGGAACGATAGCAACTCAGCTACAAAGTGGTAGCCCATGTAAATTCACAGAGCGGTGACAAAAGCACACCACCACTGAACTCTAGAGCAGTTCTCTGGAGTGACAAATCAGGCTTCTCTGTCTGGCAATCCGATGGATGAATCTGGATTTGGTGGTTGCCAGGAGAACGGTACTTGCCTGACTGCATTGTGCCAAGTATAAACTTTGGTGGAGGAGGGGATTATGCTGTGGGGTTGTTTTTCAGGAGTTGGGTTTGGCCTCTTAGTTCCAGTGAAAGGAACTAAGAATGCTACAGCTTTCTAAGCCATTTCTGACAATTTCATGCTCCCAGCTTTGTGGGAACAGTTTGGGGATTGCCCCTTCCTGTTCTAACATTACTGCGCAGCAGTGCACAGAGCAAGGTCCATAAGGACATGGATCAGCGAGTCTGATATGGAGGAGCTTGACTGGCCTGCACAAAGCCCTGACCTCAACCCGATAGAACACCTTTGGGATGAATTAGAGCATCAATGCTTGACCTCACAAATTCTCTCCAGGAAGAATAGTCAAAAATTCCCTTAATCACACTTCAAAACTTTGTGGACAGCCTTCCCAGAAGAGTTGAAGCTGTTATAGCTGCAAATGGTGGGCCAACTCCATGTTAAAACATATGTGTTAAGAATGGGATGTCATTAAAGTTCATGGGTGTTTAAAGGCAGGTGTCCCAATACTTTTGGTAATATTGTGTATTATAAGCTCACATATAAATACACACTATACAAAACTATGTACTTTCTTTTTTACTGCTATCATAGATGCTGTATTTACATATTTCTATCACGCCATTATACCACTTTATTGATGCAGATTCACAGATTGTCATATTTTATTATTTATCAAACATGAATTTCTTATACGGCTATTTCTAATACTTTTGCACTGTTTTGCAGTTTTTAAATTAGATACCAAACTATATTTCGCTGTCAGAATACTTTGTGGAATGACAATGAAGTTGAGTCTAATCTGATATAGTTTTGTGTTCAGAGAAATTCAGAGATGCTTCACACCAAACCAACAGGGACTCACCTCCTCATCCTTCATCTTAATCAGCTTCTCCGTCTCCACGTCCGGGGTGGGCAGGGGCAGGATGGGTATTGGGCTGTCCATACGATTGTCCTGGGCCAATTTACTGCGAGAGACAAAACATGCAGTCACCCTGGTCAAAATCCACCCACACATACCTAAAACTGCAAACATACACATGCAAAACATTTTAATTAATTTACAATTAGTACTGATATAAGATATAAATTATTAGATAAGATATAAGATAATCTTTGTTGTCATTGTCACTTGACAACAAAATTGAGAAAGTGCATGCGACAATGTGAGGTATGTGTAATAAAACAATATACATAAAAAAATATACAAATTGCACTGACTATACATATTGCACTGGATATATAAATTGCACTTATGAAATATAAAAGTTAACAGTTCTGTTTAAAGTTTAAACTATTTTTAGGTGGTTTGTCTTGATTTTCATTGTTCTGCATCTCTTTCCTGATGGCAAAAGCTGAAAGAGACAGTGACCGGGAGGTGATGAACTATGTTAAATGTCCATAACTTTTTTCCGGCATTGGGAGGTGTAGATTTGTTCCAGGGTGGGGGAAGGGCAGCCAACTGTTTTCTCTGCTGCCCTGATGACCCTGTGCAGAGCTTTCATATCTGAGAAAGTACAGCTGCCGTACCACACACAGAGTCCGTACGTAAGTACGCTCTCGATGGAAGAGTGGTAAAAGTCCAGGAGCAGATTTTTGGGGAGATGGTTCTTTCTGAGGATTCTCAGAAAATACAGTCTCTGCTGCGCCTTCTTCAGCAGCTCCTTAGTGTTCGCACTCCAGGTCAGGTCATCCTCCAATTCAATACCCAGGAACCTGAACACCGGGACCCTCTACACATGTGCTCCGTTGATGGCGAGTGTCAGTTTTGTTTTTCTGAAATCAATAACCTGCTCCTTTGTTTTTGTGGCGTTGAGGAGCAGGTTGTTGACTCTGCACCACTCTGACAGACGCTCCACCTTGTCCCTGTATGCCAGCTCACTCTCCTTGCCTGGGATGAAACTAATCACCGTCGTATCATCTGAAAACTTAATGATCTTGTTGTTGAGGTGAGTGGGGACATAGTCATGTGCGTAGAGGGTGTAGAGGAGCGGATGGAGCACACAGCCCTCTGGCGACCTGGTGTTGATACTGAGAGCAGTAGAGGTGTGGGAATCCAGTCTAACCCTCTGGGAGCGACCTGACAGAAAGTGCTGAAGCCATGTCTGAACATGCACTTATACATGAAAACTGAGTGAGATGCCATTTGCACAGGTGAGGAGGTGTCCAGCTCTGTCCTACCTGGTCATCTGCTGTATGCACTGGGCTCTGTAGTTTTCGTAGTGCACATCACATGTCACATCCTTTAGGTCATGCATGTGTGTTCGGATCAGCATGTTTCGCAGCTTCACAAAGTCACAATGTGATTGGTTCTCCACTGTGGAAGCAAAAAGGATGAAGTGGTCAAAGGAAACTGAGAATCTCATCCCACCCACATCATAAAACAATCTGCTATAGATATAAATAACTCAGGACTTCAATGGAATTCATCTATGATAAAGTTGAGTACTCTATGACTCTTTATACTCAACTAGTTGGTTGAAACAAATTCCTGGTTTGGATTTTTACTCTCTGGACCCAAAATGTCTACCTCTGAATACAACATTACAGTACAACTGAGAAAGACAAAGCACAAGATAAATATGTACTAGTGTTGGACACAAATTCCAGTTTCTCATCATACAGAAATACACCTACTGCTACCATATGGACAACAGCTGTAACTACAGTACTGCAGAGACTGATTTTGATATAAACATGCTGAATATGAGCCAAAACAATAATCAAGCCAGAACAAAGTCAGACTCCATTGTTTGAAACAAAGAATAGAAACATGGTTGATTGAAATCAGCACCAAGCACTCTGTTCAAACATCTGCTAGGCAAACTGATAATCAGTCCCTCCAGGATTGTGTTATTCTGTGATAGAAGAAACAAATGCAAAATCAAGCAAACTCCCAAAAGCAGAGTCTCCTTGACATATTAAAAGAGTACAGCACCCACCTTCCACAATGCCCCAGGGGTAGAGTCTCCCTCGCACCCGTTGACCTCTGGCCTCAACTACCGTATTGCTCCCAATCACAGCAAAGGGGGTGCTCTCCTGAGAGTGACAGTGAGAAAGATGTAAAATACGCCTCAGATCCTCAGAGCTGATTTCTCTAATTTATGCAGTGTCAGCCTTCAGCAGCAGAAAGACAGTTCTGTTCCAGAACCATCTCTAATTAGAATACCAATGACAGTATTTTATTGCTTTGCAAGATAACAATTATAATTTTCACTGACTTTTAGTTCTTTGTCTTGCTGCTTAAACTCATCATCCTCATCTGAATCACAGTCTGGAAACTGGTACACTTTGATCCCAAATTTGTCAATCTCTTCCCGTATCTGAAATTGAAAGGATTAAGCTAGACGTAAACCATCTGACATGTATGCAGTGGAACTCACTAAAACAATGGCAGGTCCTGTGACAAAGCACTCTAGAAAAAAACATGCATCAGAATTGGAAATATCCACACACTGTGAAATGACATGAAAGAAACCTGTACAGTAAAGGAGTGAAATGAACAGAAATACAGAGGAAGGGAACCACAGGAAGACACTGAAGAATGCAGGCAGGCCACCAGAGGAAGACAGACAGATGCAAACAGCTGCCATCTCACCCTGTCCTTCAGCTTCTTGATCTCATTTGGCGTCAGACAGTCTGCCTTGGCAATGAGAGGCACCACGTTCACCTTCTCATGAAGAGCCTTCATGAACTCCACATCCACAGGCCTTAAGCTGCTTGACAGGCATCAAAGGCACATTATTCATCAATGTCCGTGTTGAACAAGTGGCCCTGCAGCACAGGCCGTTAAAAACATATATGGATGCAAATTTTATCCATATTGTCAGTAGATTAGTTTATATATTCAGAGTTATGCAAAATGTTAAAGTAAGTTGTAAAATGGTAGCACCAATAAAAGATTAAAATGTATTAAAAAGGTGACATATTGATATTATACATGGAGAAAGTACAAATAACTTTGGGTAAGAGTGGGTATCTACAAGATATTTCAGAATATACTGAATGCCATGTATTTATTCATCCATCCATAATCCACAAGTTAACTAAAACAAGGTCAAGGGGGCCGTTTATGTACTGTGTACAGTAGCTCTCCCATATCCGTGGTTTTAGTTGTTGCAGTTTACCACAGTCCAAAATAAAAAAGTAAAATGTATAACATGTTTTTTTCATTGTTTCTTTGTCCTTTGGATACAAATGTTTTTTTGCTCTATCATCTCTTGAGAATTAAACTAAAACATCAGAATCCCTTTCATTCAAGAGAGAGAGCACAGTACTGTACAGTGCTGTATAATAATGTACAATATACTTTATTAATACTGTATTTAATGTCGCTAATGTCTTACTGTGCATGATTTATCAATTACGTTACCATATTTAAGTACACAAAAATCTCATTATATATCCGTGGTCGGTTTTGGAACTGCAGGGGACTGTTGTATTATACTACCAGTCAAAGGTTATTGCACACACTGAGATTTTCTACATTTGAATGTTGTTATTCACTGAGCATTTACTAATAATGCCCTCAGTATTCTTTGCTAACAAATAAATTTACAGTATCTTCACCATTTGGGCACCTTTATTAGCAAGAAAAAGTCATATCTTTGATTCGTCAAAGTAACCTCCTCTAGCAGTTATAACAGCAGAGAAAATTCAAGGCATTTTTTCTTCAAGGTACATTAAATAATGCTCTTTTTCATGAGATGAAACAGGTAACTGATACAATTAAAGTTAAAGGACAGCTTAGAATTATAATATGCCTTCACCACACGACCAGTTAGTAGGATATCAGACATGCACTGTTACATACTCTTTTCATGTTATAAATGAAATTTAATTTTATTTGACATATTTTCATTTATAGTTGTTCACTCAACAATAAGAAATAATAAATCTGCAGTTTATTGAAAGAATGGAAAAGTGCTAGTAACCTGTGGTGTGCAAAAGCTTATGACTGGTAGTGTATATTTTCATACAGGAAGCAATCTTCTCATTCTAACATTTGTTTATTTAGCGTGATGCCCCTGGGTTTTTGCTTTTAACAAATCCAGTTCTTTTGAATCAGTATGTGAGTACCAGTTTACTTTTTATTAAGAGCTGCAATTTGTAATGAGCAGCTGAAGGTGTCATGCTCTAATTTGTTTGTCACAGAACGACGAGCAAGATAAAACTTGCTAGCATTGTCAAGAAATGAAGTCGCTTGGTACAAACACACCCATCACTCTGCGATCCATTCACCTGAGGCAGTGGACACACCTACTCCCATCTTATATTTGTAAATACATATTGTATTTGTCTCAAGACCTAAATAGAACACTAAGTAAGGTAAGGTGTGATTATAAAAAAAAACAAATGCATATAAATATGCAACTAAAACACCAATAACTGCATAAATGACTAAATCTCGTGACTGAGAGATGGGACCAGGCACAGAAAGGCCAACGAACCCGTGACCGAATGGTGCGATGAAGTATAGGCAGCAGTGCACTCGGTTATCCAGAATGTTCTTCCTGTTGAGGCCGCTCTCATCTCGGAAATACTGCTCAAATTGCTGATCAATGTAGTCTGTGATTGGCTTCCAGCTGGGAAATGCAGACACACAGAAACCATCGTTGAACTAACTGTCATTACATAAGTTTCCACAAAGCGCTATTAAAAATGTGCAAAAAGGCTGTTTATTTAAGAGTGGCCTGAACCCACACCAGGAGCAATGCTGAAAAACATTTTAATTCTCATAATGAAGCTGCTTAGCCATCTGACTGTTCATACAAATAGAAAACCTCCAGGAAGTAAAGGACTTCAAGAAGGGTTCTAAAGACTGATGTGTCATTGGTTAAGTGATTTTTTTTTCTTGGTTTGAATGTTTTTTTGTTTAATTTTAAGTGTGAGTAGATGTTTATTTGACTTATACTCCTGTTTTATATAGAGGATCACTCTGGCTCTGACACAACATACAACATCATGGCATGTCTCCTAATATTGCTAACACTGAAAACTGAAACCGTGTTACTCATTACCACTCATTGTTGTTAACAGCGTCTCCAAATCCGGGAGTGTCTACAATGGTCAGTTTCAGCTTTACTCCTTTCTCCTCAATATCCACTGTGTGCTTGATGATCTCCACCGTCTGGCTGATACGCTCTAGAAGTCAGGAGACAAAAATCAGCACTTCTGCTAGGAATTTTACAACATGAGACACTTATTCTAACATATTATTCACATGTTGATTTATTCTGTATTGAAATGGATTATACGACAATATGCAGTTGTATGAAAATCTTCTTCAGCAAGGATATTTGCAAGGATATACACTATATGGACAAAAGTATTGGAACACCTGGCCATTACACCCACAGGAACTTTTATGACCTCCCATTCTAAATCCATAGGCATCAATATGAAGTTGGTTCCCCTTTGCAGCTATAACAACTGGCAATCTTTTGGGAAAGCTTTCCACAATATTTTGGAGTATGTTTGTGGGAATTATTGCCCATTCATTAACTGATGTTGGATGTGAAGGCCTGGCTCACAATCTCTGTTCTATTTCATCGCAAAGGTGATTTGGTGGGGTTGAGGTCAGGGCTCTGTGATGACCAGTTAAGTTCTTCCACACCAAACTAACCATGTCTTTATGGACCTTGCTTTGTGCACTGGAGCACAGTCATGCTTGAACAAAAAAAGGCCTTTCTCCAAACTGTATAGAATTGTGTTTTCATGCACCCAGGTCACCCAGAGGAGGATGTCTTGGTTCCTCTCAAGGTTTCTTCCTCCTAGAGTGAGTTTTTCTATGCCACTGTCGCCTCAGGCTTCAGGCCGGTTATGGAAAGTAGTTTGTAACAATGACTGTTGTTAAAAGCGCTATAAAAATAAAGCTGAATTGAATTCTCCAAAAAGTCTTGGTATGTAGAAGCATTAACACTTCCCTTCACTGGAACCTCATATCATTATCCCTCCTACACCAAACTTTACAGCAAGCATAAAGCAGTCAGTCAGGTAATGTTCTCCTGGAATCTGCCAAACCCCGCCTTGTCTATCAGACTGCCTGACAGAGAAGCCTGATTTGTCATTCCAAGGAATATGTTTCCACTGCTCCAGAATCAAGAGACAGCGTGTTTTACACTACTTCATCTGACACTTGGCATCGCGCTTGGCAAATTGAGGCTTGCATGCAGCTGCTAAGCCACGGAAGACCATTCCATTAAGCTTCCGGGGCACAGTATTTGTGCTGGGGTTAATGCCAGAGGAAGTCTGGAAGTCTGCAGTTATTGAGTCAGCATAGCATCGGCGACTTTAACGCATTATGCGCCTCAGTAATCGCCGACCCTGTTCTGTTATTTTTACGTGGTCTGCCACTTTGCGGCTGAGTTTCTGTTCTCCCTAAATGCTTCCACTTTGAAAGAATATCACTTACAATTCACAGTGGAATATCTAGCAGGGAAGAAATTTCACGGACCTACTTATTACAAGGGTGGCATCCTATGACAGTATCACACTGACCCATTCTTTCACAAATGTAAACCTGCTTGCATGGCTAGGTGCTTGATTTTATACACCTCTGGAAACACCTGAATTCAATAATTAAGGGGTATGTCCTAATACTTTTGTCCATATAGTGAATATATATTATAATAAACTCAGATATACATTATAATAAGCTCAGTGGTACATGGTGTATGTTGAGCATTCCTTGCAGAATACCTACCCTCAGCATTCAAAAGCTTGCGGTCTTTGTACAGGTCTGTGAGGAACAGGCTATTCACCAGAGTGGACTTCCCTAATCCAGACTCCCCTGAAGCACAGGCAGACTGTTACTCCCAGTATTTACCATCAGAGCCCTATAGCTGCTGTCATGACTGTACATGACATGTACAAATAACAGTCGTCATAAGCTGAGAAATATAAAGTGAGAAAGTGAGTGTCTAATAACATACAACACACTTCATAACTTCTTGACTATCTTGATTTACTGTTTAGTTTTCTACATAGTTTACTTCTTTTGTATATATTCTTTACCTCTCGTCTATATTGTTTGTTTCGTGTTTTTGATAACATTGGCTTCGGAAGTCACTAATATAATCTTGTTGTAACTCAATGACAATAAAACCTTTGAAAATTGACACTTATAGAGAGGATCCCCACTATTACACTGGCCAGTGTACCATGTTAAGGCTGTCTGTGACACAGTTTGACTTGTGACAAGGCCTGGCTCTGCCTTACCTGCCACCATGAGAGTGAAGTCAAAGCCCTTCTTCACAGACTTCCTATGTACTTGGTTGGGGAGGGTGGCGAATCCCACATACTGCTTGTCCTTGAGATAAAGTAGGACAGAGAAAAAGATCGGCCGAGGACTTGTTAAACAAACACAAACAGGACACACTGGCATGACGAGTCAGAAAAAATTCAAAAGACAATGCCTGAAACAACAAGGAGAGGTTGCAAAAGGCTCAGAAAGGTCATGACATGTCACGTATGATTCAATGAACACATTACATAAGACCTGAGAAAGGGTAAAAAAGAGGGTAAAGGGTAAAAAAGTTTAATAGGCCTTTAACAAGGCACATTATTGCAAGTGACACTATGACTGTCGAGAGAGTGCAATGGGAGAGTGATTTCCAACTGTTTTCATGTGTGAGGAATAAGTCTTTGGGTCTGTCAAATGAACATCTGTGGGTCTTGAGGGCCCATACTAGGGGGAAGAACACAAATGCTAGCATGCTTCTGAGCTCCCATCCCGGGCTGGCTGGGAATGGAACACAGGGCCTCCATTGAACAGGCCTGAATGGCTCTTTCACCAGTCTTCCTCACTCGCCATGCAGAAACTCACCAAGAGCTTCCAAATCCCTGCTGAGGTTGTCATAACTGTCACTTGCCTCCCAAGTACCCCAAATATTTCACAAACACCAACTGTAAAGTACGAAAAGAGTAAAGAAAAACTTGGACAGACATTTCTGTTTTTGTAAATGGGAACATTTGGAATTAGTTATACTGGATATACAGTGGGAGTATTCAGTGTGCCCTCTCTCACAGAATGTGGCTAATCCATAGCCTTTTTGTCTTCAGTCCTGTTAAGCATGTAAAACAGAAAGATCCTACAATTTAAACAGCCGTGTGCATCATGGTGACCTGTGATGAGAGGAATGGCACCTCTCTCAGGGTATTTCCCCTGAGGGCTGTTTATCTGTGCTGGATAAGCATTCTCATAATGCCCCACTCATGGGTGAACAACCATAACAACAGGGCACAGCAAAACTATCCAGGCACACACTGGGGGGGGGGGGGGGGCCCTCACAGCGCCCAAAAGCCCCCTCTAACTCAACAACACATCCTCTATTCAAAGGGTTACACAGCACAGTACACAAGCAAATAGCCCCAGAGTAGAA
>JAODKE010000043.1:33779914-33792313 GCA_026779605.1 Mormyrus hasselquistii
TAACTCTCACACTCGGACCTATCTCTCCATACAAGACCAGCACATCCAGACACACAAATCCCGGCCGGTGCGGGCGGGGGGGGGTTGGGGGTCCTCTGACAGTGCCCAAAAGCCCCCTCTAACTCAACATCACATCCTCTATGCAGAGGGTTACACAGCACAGTACACATGACAATAGCGCCAGAGTAGTAAACAGGATCTCATCCCTTCCTAATCTCCAAACTTCCCTTCTAGAGTAGCAGACCCTTGACCTGTTGAACCCTGCCTATCTTTTTCTTCCTTTCTCTAATTTGTTCAAAGAAACCACCATTACTCCTGTCAGCTCCAATAAGACTTCATATAGGAAATTCGTCATTCTGGTTTTAAAGCCACCATTACTTTAACCTGCTCTAAACCATTCCTCTCAGAACATCTGCCACCCAGCTGTCTGCTCTGCCCCTTTCCCCCTAGGAGATCTAGTTAGCCATTCTCCTGGGCCAGGCACCATCACTATACCTTCAGCCTTGTTGTCCTCACTCTGGGGGAAAGCAGACGCTCCACGAGCTTCTCCTGCAGCATGGCATCCATCTCAGACGGAGCAGACAGACAGAGAGGCAGAAGCTCCGTAACAGGAGCAGCAGCGGTGCTGCCAAGAATAGACTTACTAGAGGAATGAGACGGAAACCACTTCCCCCTCCTACTCTCTCTCTACCTCTCTCCCTTAAGGGCTGCTGTTGCCTCGTGTTCTGGCATGTTCTGGAGGAGCCTAGGACTCATACATCACAACGGTTTCCTGTAGCCTTCCCTGACCAGGTCAGGGTGGAGCTTCAGGGGAGGCAGCAAGAGTAAAACAAGGAAAAAAGGGGGAAGGAAAAAGCATAGACGGACAAAAAGAATAAGACAAGAAGTAGGTGTGGCCAAGGGGGATAAATGCCACATTCATTCATTCAGCCTGCTATTTTTGCAGGAAAACTATACATTAACTCATGTGGTCTGAATATTGAGAAAAATGTGAGGAAAAGCAGCAAAATTCAATGAACAGTGTGAGAAATGTACATAGCTGTTCAGAGTCAATGTCAATATTGACCAATATTACAAGATTTAAAATCTATAATAATATAGATTAATGATGTATCACATAGATCAATAATATATCGCAATAATGTATATAGTAATGTATCATGGCACAGCACAGATTTTATCCACATATAAATAAAGGTTAGAGTAATTATATAATATTACTTCAGGTCATGTATGACTCAAAAAAGTTGTGGTCTAAGCAAAATAAAGGGTCAATGCTTCAGGTTCAAAGACATGTGCAGTACCAACAAATTTCTGCAATGGTTGAAGAATGAAAGGAGGAAACCAATGAACAGGAAGGCTGTCAACAGCATCTTGTGAAATTTCCATTGTATTTCTGGTTCATTGACCAAGACATGCCTGCTTTAATTGCATTATGAGATGGATAAAAAGGCTAATGAAGAGATAAGGAGAACAATATTGTCTTATGACACACAAAACCTCATTAACAGCCCAGCTCAATTTCCCAGATAAGTATGTAACTCAGAATAAGATACAGTCTGCGTTTACAGGAATTACGACTCTATGCTGGTTCGAATCCTGTGGTGAGCAGCACGATTTCACCAATGGGTCCTAGAACAAAGCTCTAAACCTTAAATGCTCCAGTGGCTGATCCTACTCTCTCAATTGAACGTTGGTCTGCATAATACCATCTGCTTCTAAACAAATGTAATATTCTAGGGAGACAGAGACAACAAACTAACAGGGTCCCAGTGTGGGAAGTCAGGGACACTGTAATATGGATGTGGTGGTTCAAGTGACTCCAATCCATTATGCTAACAACTCTGAATGTTCTTCACAAATGCTACTTCAGCAAGCTGTTTCCACAATGTACCACACCATCTTAGCAGGGTCACAACAGAATATACTGTACTGTGCCATAGGTCTCTGTTCAGGTAATTGTCGACAAATACCGAAAGAGAATTTCTGTGTTTCAATAACTCTACTCTTAAAAGTAAGAATATTAAAAGATACGGGGTCACAAGCTTCTCTCTTAATGCGTGTCCAGAAAATTTGAGGTTGTACATGAAATAGTTGTGAATTGTTTTATTTAGGCATTCCTACTTGATTTTTATTATCACATTTTGTTTGAAACTTATGAATATTCCTATATGCTTGTGAATGCTGTAAGGCCTCCATTTTTGGTGAACGAGCCTATTATTATATTTTTTGGCTCTGCATGAATATGGCACATGGCACGCTGTCGGTCTCGGGAAAAGAAAAAGGCAGTGAATGCAAGTGGGTAATGGCAGTTTAAATGACAAGGGTTTTGATGCCTGGTTTCCTTTCTGTTAGCTCTTATTTCGAATTCACAGAAAATAAAGCCCCCCCCTTTATGAATCATCAGTCCCTGAGATGTTTCGATAATTCAATGGATTAGCTACAGTATGGTCAGTTTTGGTCATTGTGCCTCTTATTTATAATTTTTGACATGGCAGTTACTAAGTTACAAATTAAGCACTGATTACAAGCCTATCTTGCACACACTCTCCAATAATTTTCCACAATAAATTTTGCTGAGTTTCCCCACGATAAATTTACATGACCAGGAAATGGCCTGCTATGGGTAAAATTTTCTGAACGGGGAGGCTAGCAATGAAAAATCAATATAAGCTTTATTATAGAATATTCAAAAAATCATCTTGTGCCCCACAGTATTAGAATTACTGACCTGTACAATGTTCCTGAGAAATTTGCAAAAAGATTCACGGAATAAGTTTAGATGGCAGATGGTTGTGTTCACAAGAAGGTGGCTACAGGCTCCATTTTTCCTCTCAGCTGCCCTCTGTCTTGCAGTTCCAGTTTTCCAAACATTGAAGGGATTTAAGATGTACATTTTCAGATGTAGATTTTCATGCATATGTTTTGCGAAGTGGTAATAAGAACCACAAATCAAATATTAAATAGAGTAAATAAAGTAATAATAAATAGAATGATCCTGTTCACAATGATAAGCCGCTAGTCTCATCCTTCTCTTTGCTTTCATTAAGTGCTGTTGCTTCAATATTGGTGTGATTTGTCTCAAATGTAATTATTTCTAGTTTGGCACCCATACAACACCTCTGCAAAGATTCACAAGATCTTCACTTTTACAACATGCCTGGAAAGGTTGATCTTTCAAATACCTTTGAGTTATCTCACTCACAGCATCAAATGTTTGAAGCTACCCTACTTTTTTGTTGTCATTATGTGGCACTGCTTCAATTTTCAGGTGATCTGTTTCAAAATGTGATCACTTTGAGTTTGACAACCGTACAAGGTACCTGCAAAGTTTGAAAAACATCCATAAAATATATACACTTTTTTTTTACTTCATAATATAATTTTACAGTTAACATGTACACAAGACCAAGTTTCTTCTACTGCTGCGGTTTTCCATTTTTGCTGACACACAGTGCTACTGTTTTGTTTTTGGGGCAATTTGCCTGAAAATTAAACCCGATATACAACTTCCATATAATGTTCTTCTTAAGCAGTAATAAGATACATCACATACATTTTCATTTATCAAATTCACAACGTTAAATGTTGTCTTTCACCCTTCCCTTTGCTGCCACTAAATGGTGTTGCTTCAATTTTGGGGTGATCTGTCGCAAAATTTACATAGTTTCAGTTTGGAACCAATATAACGCCTCTGCAAAGTTTGAAAAATATCCATCAAAAACTATAACGTTATAAGTGGATCATGTGTCAAAATTGCTCTTATTTGCTATCACTTTGAATCACATCCAGTTTGTCAACCATAAAATTCCTCTGCAAAGTTTTAAACAGATTCATCGAACCGTTTTTGAGTTATCTTCGGGTGCTTTCCCATTGCTCCAGGAACCATACTTTTGGTACTTCAAAAAAAGTACTAAAAGAATAGTACTTGGTTTTCTGCTGGTGTAAAAACTAGTATACTAGCACTGAATGACATGATAATATGGGGTGATATTTTGTACTGAGTTTGAAAAATTGCTATTCTTACATTACAAGGATCACAATAGCTGGGTTGAGAATAGGCTTTTTCATAGAATTATACTACGGATGTGTAGTGAGTCCAGTATTTATATTTGTATCTGTATTTGTTGGGGCAGTAAAATTATTCAAAATGAAAAGTGAAAATAGGTGTCACAATCCAGTTTTGTTTTTTATTACATTCATTTTATTAAGAGAACTAGGGCCCAGTGTCAAAACTTGCAAGTGTGGCTGCTGCTGCCACAATGTGACAATGTGGAATGTTGCAAAACCCATAGTCCTGCCTTGGCACAGGTATTAACCCTTCCATGAATCGCCACCTTATTGTGGTGGAGGAGTTTGTGTGCCCCTATGATCGTAGGAGCTATATTGTCAGGGGCAATTGCCTCTGGTAGGGTCTCCTAAGGCAAATTGGTCCTAGGTCAGCAACCCGACTAAGTGCAGTTCATATTGACCCCTATGTCAAAGAAAATCAAGGAAGATGTTACCCCACCTGGACTGGGGAGACCAGGCCCTGAAGCCAGGCTTAGGGCGGGAGGTCATATGCGTAGCCCAAAGGTTTAACATAGCTTGAAGGAGTAACATGGGTTCTACCCCTGTGGGCCTATCACCTGCAGGGGGAGCCGTGGGGGTCGGGTGCAGCGTAGATTGGGTGGCAGTCAAAAACTGGAGCCTTAATGAACCAACTGTCGGTTGCCCAAAACTGGCTGTCAGCACATGGAACTTAACCTCTCTGGTGGGAAAGGAGCCTGAGCTGGTGTGGGAGGTAGAGAGATACTGATTAGATATAGTTGGGCTGACCGCAATGCACAGCTCAAACTCTGGAACCAAACTCCTGGAGAGGGGCTGAACTCTATTCTACTCTGGAGTTGCCCATGGTGAGAGGTGCTGGGCAGGTGTGGGTCTATTTATAGCCCCCCTGGTTTTGTGTCACTGTGTTGGATTTTATCCCAGTGAATGAGAGAGTCACCTCTTTTTGACTTAGAGTCAGGGGAAGAGCTCTGACTGGGACTTGTCTGTTCGTACACACCAAACACTAGTTCAGAGTATCTGGCCTTCTTGGAGACCTTGGAGGGGGTGTTGGAAAGTGCCCCTTCTTGGGACTCCATTGTTCTGCTGGGGGACTTTAAAGCTCACATGGTTAAATGACAGTGAAACCTGGAAGGGTGCAATTAGGAGGAATGGGCTGACCGATCAGAATCTGAGTGGTGATCAGTTATTGTATTGTATATAACTTGTGTGCTAACCACATTTTGTCCATAATGAACACCATGTTTGAACAAAAGCATGTTCATAAGTGTACTTGGTACCAGAGGACCAGAGAGGCTGCAGTTCAATGATCGATCATTGAACTGACCAACACCTGATAGTGAGTTGGATCCAAAAGCAGGGGAAGATGCTGGATGGACCTGATAGACTCTGCGTCTGGCAGAGGCCTCTGTCTGGGAGATCTTTAACTCGCACCACCGGCAGAACTACTTTTTTGCTCCTGAGGGAGTCATGGCCATGAATTGGCCATGTTCTGGGACTTTATTGCTGAGGCATCAGTGCAGAGCTGTAAGGTTGTTGGGACTGTTGCTGTGGCAATCCTGACCCTGATGGTGGACATCAGCGGCATAAGAAGGTTTCAGGCTGGAGTCTTTCCGGGCTTAGTTAGCTTGTGCGACTCCTGACGTAGCTGACAGGTATGGGCAGGCTAAGCGGAAACTGGCTTTAGCAGGCACTGAAATCTGGGGTGTGGGACGAGTCAGGAGACTCGGGGTGCGGGGAGCAGGGTTTTACCCATGCTATTTTCAGCAGGGATGGAAAACTGTTGATATCAACGGGGGGTATAGTCATATGTAAATATTTTGAGGATCTCCTGAATCCCACTGATGTGCCTTCCTTGGAGGAAGGAGAGTGGGAAGAATCAGAGGGGAACTTGCCCACCTCTAGGGTGGAGGTCACTGAAGACGTTCAATTGTAAGGCTCCGGGGTTGGATGAGATTCACCCTGAGTTCTTGAAAGCTCTTGTTGTTGTTGTGCTGTCTTAGCTGATACGCCTCTTCAGTGCCTTTGGATTTGCAGATTGGGGTGATGGTCCCAATATTTAAGAACGGAAACCAGAGGATGTGTCCCAACTAAAGGGGGATCACACTCCTCAACGTCTTTGGTAAGGTATATGCTGGGGTACTAGAGAAGAGTGTTCATCCGTTGGTTGAACCTCGGATCCAGAAGGAATAATGTGGATTCTGTCCTGGTCATGGAACACTGGACCAGCACTTCAACTTCACAAGAATACTGGAGGATTCATGGGAGTATGCCCAACCAGTCTACATGTGCTTTATGGACTTGGAAAAGATTGTGTTCCTCGGGGGGGTCCTGTGGGAGGTGCTCCAGGAGTATGGGGTACAGGGTTTATTGTTGCGATACATCAGATTCCAGTACAAATGGAGTGAGAGCTTAGTTTGCATTGCCAGCAGTAAGTCAAACTCTTCCAGGTGGGTGTTGGACTCCATCAAGGCTGCCCTTTGTCATCGAATCTGTTCATAATTTTTATGGACAGACGTTCTAGGTATAGCCAGGGGGTGGAGGGAGTCCGGTTCTGGGGTCTCAGGATTGCGTCTTTGTTTTTTGCAAATGATGTGGTTCTGTTGGTGCCCTCAGCTGGCACCTTGAGGCATATACTGGGGCAGTTTCCAGTTTCCATTCAGGTTGACATCTTTGGCTTGCAGGAAGGGAGGAGATAGACGGTGGGTATTGTTTAAAAGGAGAATTGAGATGGTAGATTTGGACATGATGTATATATCAGCAACATCTGTCAGGCAAACGCCACTCATATTTTCTTCTTTTCCAGCTTTTTTGGGACCATTTTGATAGCCATCCATCCATTTTCCAATCCACTTACCCTTCTGGGTCGTGGGGCCATTTTGATAGCAATTAGTTAAATGAATTATAAAAGCACTGCAATGAATGAAATTATGTCCACAAACGCATATCTGGGCTCAGACTGACGCTTACGAACGCCTCTCGGGCAATCTCGTATCTTTGTATACAACCGCACCAGTGGATACATGTTCTGGCCTCAACTGGCATTCGGGTCGTAACTCAAGACTTTGGTCGTAAGTCAAAACTAAAATTTTGGTTGTTTGTATGTCAGGCTGGTCATAACCCGAGGGTCCACTGTATCTTTCAATGTTTGTGAAATATTTCAGTGTTTGTATGTGTACACTTCATGTTCAATAGCCCAGCTGTTTTGCTTAAAGTCACTGGCAGTGAATGGTTATAATGCAATTATAAATAAATACTTATAAAACACATAATATTATATTTAAATGGTGTACATTGTTCCCCATAGTTTAATCCTTAAAGTACACTTTGCAGGACATGTCTGTATTATTTAGATTTAACCATGCTGTCATATTACACCAAATAGCAAATGAACAAGTGGGATACAAAACTATTGCAAGTGAACATAAAACTCCACAAATAAATAGGAGGGAAGTCACAAATGTAACACAACCCACAGATAGACAGGACGTGATTCACAAATGTGCACACGTTTCACATGTAAAAAATGGTCTCTGTTATTATCGATATGATTTCACACAAATAAAAAAATACATATTTTTGGATATTTAAATATCTGTGGATCATAGTACATGTTTGTGGATTGTCTTTTGTGGGCTACATATAATAAAATCTTCCATACAAATACCACATCCCATGTAGTGGTGTGTAACCTCGCAAAACTGTCATCAAATGATGAAAAAATATTGCCATAAATAGAGTATTTTGTGACACCATGAAATAAATATTCATAATATGAAACGATAGATGTTTTTATTTTATTATCCAATATATATCACCATATTGCACAGCCCTATTCCTGCTGAGAGATTTTATTCTATACATGTCTGGCTTACATTCTGTCGAATAGGATGCTAGGTGACTGGGACACTATGCCAAAGTCATAGACACTATTTATCTACCTATACAGAAAACTTGCATCCATGCTGTACTTATACTCTAATGATGGCCAAAACGATGCTTCATGAACCATTTGCTATATTTTCTGACCCCACTAGATGGTGCTGTCTGTTCTAAAAAGGGCTCATCTCTCTAGACTGTCACCTATATAATGCCTCTGCAAAGTTTGAAATCGATCCATCAAATGGTTTTTAACAAAACATCTACTGCCTGGCGACAAAACCAAATGCATTCTCCGGAGTGTTCATCAAGAATACAATAAATGATATGTCTGTATTTCAAGAAGTTTCGCATAATGTGTCCAATAAGTAAAATGAACAAATTTCCTCAAAATTCATGAGACTCAGTTTGAAAGAAGTGGAAAGACCAAGAGCAGGTCATACACCAGCAACATGATGTTTTGAGCTTGAAAAAAAAAGTAATGATCTGAGTAAAAGTGATTGTGAACTGTGGGACCCCAGGCCAGCTGCTTTTGGGGACGTTAATAGGAGGGGGATGGGGTGCTGTATTGGATGATTTTCTTTTTGTTGCCACCCCCATGGGAGTTTGACGCCTCTTGAATGGAGCAGATGTCTTGCTGTGACATCAGAACTAAAGGCCGGAGCCTTAACCCTCCCCCAATTTCTGATCCTTCCGGCTCTGCACTCACGCTGGGCAGCCCCCCACCTCCCTCACTAGCCAGCTGCTATACCACCACAGCACCAGTGAACCACGCTGAGATGGGCTGAGCAAAGCTGATGGTCTCAGCCCACGAGCCCCACCCAAACTTAAGCACAGAGCCACACAACAACACACACAGACACCCCTCCAAACAACTCCCAGCCTAATCACACGCTGAAAACACACGGACACAAAGATAGAACTGAACTCAAAGCTTCTAGCACTTGCTTTCAAGTATTTCTATGAAGGAAGCACATGGAGGAAACCAAACAGGCACAGGATGCTGCTCTAGATGCAAAATCCCTCCTCAGTTTGGTTACTTCCGTCACCTCCAGCTGATCAAACAGTTCAGTGGTCAGCAGATCATGAGGTCAGTGCCAGCCAAACTGCACTCACATGAGGTGCAATGCTCACAGGCCATTTAAAACTGCTATGTCTGTTTACTGCCCACAATGCACTCCACTGGCAGAAAAAAAGACTGCAACACACTGCATCCACAAACTCACGGACACTGGATGTAGACATCCGTAAATGTTCAATCCTTCAAGGACTTCAATAACAAAATTCAGTTTTTTAAATAAATATATATAATTAACTAGATTTAGTGCTGTTGTTTCAGCATTGTATTCCTCAGACATCCCTATCATTTGGCCTGCCCATCTCCTCCATACCCATCCTACACTCACCAATTTGTACAATTTCTACTGGATGGATCGCCTGGGAATGCAAAAGTTAATAAATGTGTTTTTACCTGAATGCTGTGAGTCTTTGTTGTGGTATGTAGGTATATTTACTCATTTTACTCAGCATACCCCACTTAAATGACAATTTGAAGTATGTCCCCACCAATTAAGTGGTATTGTTTTTTGCATGTTTTATTGTCCATGCATGCTTGATAATTTTACAAATTTTATATTGTTAAATATTTATACACTGTTTATTTTTTTGCATTGTAACCATAAGTTCCATAATTTTCTTTGACACAACAGTAACAATTGTAACAGACATGCTAATGGTATATACTGAGGTTTCATTATATATGACATACACGTGATTCATTTATATATAATCGTTGATTTTATCCAAGAAGGTTTACTGTAAAGGGAAAAGGCACAATTTATGTACAATTCAGAGGATTTGAATCCCTAAGGTTTACTTTGTTAGCACAATGCTCTTTATGTTGAGCTACTGGAAAGGTATTGACACACGACTAAATCATGCTTTAATTTAACATGGTCATGAAATATTAAATGAAATCTACAAAAACTTACACACGATTTACTTTTATCATGCTTTTAATATGCTATTTCCAGGTCTCAAATTAACCTTTATATAATTAAATTTAACCTTTTGGTTATTTATTAAATAAACCATGACTACAAAGCCACATGCTGTAATGACGTACACGAATAATAGAGGTTGTACGATAATAAATTTAGTTGCTAAAATCTTTGTAATAATGTATAACTCCCAACCCAACTTCCCCCTTTATTTTAATAAGTACACTGTACAGGTTTACTGTTTTCTTTACTGTATATCACATATACATATACATTCATATCTATATATGGGATATAAGGGAAACCACTCCCCTACCTCCCCAGGTCGAAAATATGAGACAAAATGTGTCCCATATTGGATGAAAATGGGACACGACATTTCCATTTTTCAATAATCCACATGTTTTACGAAAACACTTAATTGCATGATTTTTGTACAAAAAAAAAAAATCAACAAAACTGAACATTCTTATTTATAATATATACACAGCTTTAGCTACAATATACAAGAACAGTATTTACAAATCAAAGTATTTTCAGCTCTTGCCGCTTTCACTAACATTATACCGATTCATTGCTCAGAAAACAACAGGAAAATTGGCAAACAAGTAACTTTCTCTTGACCGATGGCTGAACTCATTTTTTGAATGGTTAAAGATGGTTAATCACTCTCCTTTTCAGACATAATCAGACAAACACACACACAGTTCATATATTCATATGTCATTGTGAGGACTCTACATTCATTTTTATGCGCATAACCCTAATCCTAACCCTAATAACCCTAACCCCTACCCAGCCCTAACCATAAGTAACCAAACAAAATACAAGTCTTTTGGCATTAAAATTTTTTTGATTGCAGTCATAGATTTTTATAAAATTGAATTTCCCCTTGTCGGAACCAAATACACAGTTTTGAAAAAGTCAAATTAACAGGTTATCACATTATGAGGACACTTGGTCCCCACAATGCAATTTATACTTCGACCACACACACACACACACACACACTCATACAGTTGAGAGTGAAGCTTGGGGTCTAAGTGCATGGCAAAGCCATTTATCTGGCGACCCTGTAGTGTGATAAATTTTGCCAAATGAAAATACTGTAGTCTGTAGAGAATGTTATTACAAGGTTCCATTTTCACTCTCAGCTGCCCTCTAGCTTGCTCTCTCTTGCTGCTCTCTGTCATTGCAGTTATAACTTTGAAGTGATTTTGAATATGATGAAGTTTTCATGTTTCGGTGTATATTTTTAAAAATCATAAAGTAATAAGTAAGTAATAAGTAATAATAAGAGTAAATAAATAACAACAAATAGTTTAAGCCTATTCAGGATGATACGCTTCAAATAATTTAAAATCACTATGGGGTGCTGCTTCAATTTTGGGTCAATAAGTCTCAATTTTTTAGTTTCTCACTCATTCAAAGCCTGTAGAAATTCTTAAAAAGATCCGTCAGTTTTCTGAAAAATCACCTTTGCATGTCAAAGCATCTGGTTTGGCAGCAGAAAGGTGTTAAAACCATATGTATGTATTCCCTGATGTCCGGGAAATATAATTAATAAAGTAGGTTATCAGTAAACTGATGGTGCCAGATCCTGACAGGCCTGAATAAGGAGGCAGAATTCTCAGCCAATGCTGCTTAAACATCTCTATAAACTGTATATTAAAAAACTAAACACAGTAAATATAATAAATAAATGAAACTGCAAGGCCTGGATCTTTGAATAAACTACGCTACCGACAAAAAAAGGAAAAAAAGGAAAAAAAAAAAAAAAAAAGAATAAACTACGCTAGGACTATTTCAAGACATCTGTTTAAACGGAAATGTAATTGCTTTTTAATCATTTGGATCTGGACCTAAAACAATTCATCAAAGACATTCCTTGCACAAAGACAAAGAGGTAACAGCATGAGAGGAAATCAGCTGAGCTATCATGGCCAGTATGCATATAATTTGAAGCTATTCAGTCTATAGTGTCTTTAGTAGCAGCAGTCTGAAAGACATACTTGTAAACATTCCTCATCCTTCAACCCATTCTCTGTCACAATTAAGCACATTTGAACAGGTCTTTCTGGATTCCTGACATGTTTTACTTAACTTAATGGAGGTGCAAATTAACAAAGGACAAATACTTTGTTACTGTACTTTTAAAACTTTTTTCTGGATTTGTATCTGAATTGTTGCAACTTTTACTTTCACTTTGCTACATTTCAGGGTCAAATAACAAATATTGCTATATAATACTATTTGTGAAAAGCAATCAACACACCTGAGTGTAGGGCTGCATGATTCTTCCACTCAGAACTGAGATTGGAATTTTCTCTCACAATTCTTGAGCAACATATTTCTCTTTTAAAAAATATTATATTTATTCTTATTATCATTATTATTGTTGTTGTTGTTGTTATTTAGCATCATTCATTAATAAATTGATCTTTTGTTTTACACAGAATAAAAAAAAGTACAA
>JAODKE010000043.1:33792413-33835341 GCA_026779605.1 Mormyrus hasselquistii
TATATATCAGCATACTGCTATTGTGTGCCAGCAAACTCAAGATTTACCGGTTTTTCTAAATAAGAAGAACATACCCAGTTATCCTTCCTTATTGGGATGCACGCTACTTACAATGCTACTTACAAAACCTGTCTTGAGTGAATTTAAAAGGATAGTTTGCTTTTTCAGTAGATCAATAGATCTGGATGGGTAGTACAATTTACTTTTGATACTTAAATACTTTTAAAACCAGTTTTTTTTTTTTTTATTTGATTGATTAGTACTTTACTGGATTAAATGTATGCCATTTTGGTATGGTATATGAACTTCTGCTTAAGTAGGAAAATTGAGTATTTTTTTTATAATTGACAAAAAAATAGCATCATGTAACAGGAACCAATTAATACAGGCATAGAAGCACGATAACACACAATTTATACACTTGGTCTACTTCTTGCTGGTATGTTTTTATACATAATTTTTACAGGTCAGTAAATCCTAAAAACTAGGGAATTATGAATGATTCCCTTGTGCTAGCAGAATAAATCAGGCATGTTTGAATAAACAGACACAGAATGTCGGGAAGGACACTTTCCTGTGTGCTTAGTTTCATATATAGATCTAGTAAAACATTACAGGATAAAGAGCCAGGCTCACCTCCTCCTCACTGTTACGCAAGGCTGCTCACAGACACAACTGGGAGAGAAATATTTGTTGCAACATAAAAACCCACAATTGTATCATGAACTTAGGAACTGTGTCACACACAAGCTATCACCTCCTACACTGTCATCACTTCCTTTCCAGCATTTTTGTTACTCACAACAGGACTTAATGCTTTTATCCATAGATACTCACAGTTTTGCAAATTATACAGCTAAATATTGTTGTTTTTTTTGGTCATTCAATTTAAAAACCTTGCTCAAGGGTACCAGCCATCGAGGTGCCAAAAATTGCAACCTTCAGTATGAGTCAATGTCCGCTTCTGCAACATGCAGTGAGGGTAATTTCTGATGATTTGTACTGTGTAACAAGACAACAGAGGGAAAAGTAACTGAAATGTGCAGCATAGTTGTATTAAAGCCCAAATTCTCAGTTATCTGTCAAACATTACAATATTATCGCTTTGGTTTTGATTGAGGCATGGTGCTCAAGCCACCCAATACTGAGTGTGGCAGAACAGAAAGGCTAATTGTACATTTCTGTAACACCAAAGTGGGGTACCATTTGTGTAAATGAAAGAATAAGATTATAGAGCTCAAAACCTGCATTCCCACTATATTGTCATGGGAACAACCTTTTTCTGACTGTCCAGGACCTTGGTGCTGTATTACTGCATATCATGTTGTCCTTGTATTGTGTTCTTACACTTTGACGCACATAATGTAGCATGAGAAAAGTGCCCTTTAGCAATCTTCCAGTTGCAGCTTCCGGCTAATTTGCTCTGAATGTCTTCAGCAGTATCTGGCACAATCACTGACACTGCTGAGTGAAGCTTAAAACAAGCCCTTCAGAGAGCCCTCTGTTGGGGCTGGGCCATCTGCCTTCTAAACCAACTGAATTTAACTAACAATGAGTAATAGCATAATGGGCCCATCTGCAAGCATCCAGGAGAGAAGCTGACCAGGCAGCCCCCCAACTCAGAAGTTCAACTTCAGTGCTTGGGAGTGAGATACTGACAACATTTATCGCCCTGAATTAAGAGTCTTGACTTGTGACAGGCAGAAGAGTGAACAGCAGAAGTGCAAGAGGCCACAAAAGACACTCAAGAAGAATCACCCGTAGCTCGATGGTGGATGAAATATAATGTCCTTGACTCCTACAGGTTCAGCAGAGAGTAGAAGCAAGCTGCTGCTTGTGTGTGCTCACTGCAGCTTTTTTGTACAGTACATTCTTCCTTATTTAAAATTCACTTGCATATTTTGGCAGGAACTCATAAACAATTTTTTAGTTCTTTATACTAAATTATATAGCCAGATTTTTGTGCAGTTATACAGGTTACATTTCATATACACACACACACACACACAACAGGCAGAGCTCAAGCAACTCCATATGTGTTAAGTTCAAGTTTTAAGTTTCAAGTTTTCAAAAATCGAAACTAAAAACTTGAACTTGACACAGCAGGCCACAGTGTTCTCTTATGTTTGTTTTACAAACAATGGCTTCAAAGATATCAATACATTTCATTAAACTCAACAGTAAAAGTTTTTACATTGAAATGTGAAATGAGGTCCATCCATCGATTTTCTATATCCAATTGTTTTGTGAAATCACAAAATAAAAACTTCATCAAGAATCAGTTTTTGACCTCTAAAGCTTTGACACTCTTTACATCCCTTCATTGAAATTTCACCAGCATTCATTTACTGCATCAGGGGCCATTTATTTATTTTATTTATAGTTATTTTTTATTAAAAATAATTGCTATGTTGTATTTGCCAAGATCCACACTAGTGTATGCCAAATCCTACATTCTGAGCAGGAAGTACCACTGGATTTCACAGCCAATCCCCTTATTTCATCTGATGTTTACTTGGAATTGTTTCAATGGTGGTAACCCATTCCAGCATTGAAGAAGACAAAAATGAAAAAAGGCATAAATGGAGGCTGAGATTTACCCTCATGTTCAGAACTAACCCTTCATATACCCTCCATCCATCTATCCAGTCATCCAAGGCAATGACATGAACCCCACAATGCCAGACCAAGAAGTGTGAGGTATCAGTGCAAACCACTGCACCACCGTACCACCCTGCTAAATATATGTCATTTATAATATTACAGTAGTGCAAGTGCAAGGGTCTGATGTGTACTTCAGAGTGTAGCATGAAAACATCTTTAATCACATAAATCATCAGAAGTGGGCAGAGAAAGGAAACTCATGTGTGCAAATGTGGAAAATTTATGGATAAATTTTTGGTCTCACATTCACTGGGTTCTGCCTAGCCTTGGACCAGTGCAGTGAAGTAGGCGGATTTTGCATTAGCATCATCTTCCTCAAACCCCTCCCTATTAACATCAACCAGCTGGGAAGAGAGAGGGGCGATATTTGGACACTCAAGGTGTTTTCTGTATCATCACCAGAATGTAATGCAGCAAATGCAAATTTCAAACCAGGATAAAATGTGTAAATATGCTTAAGTGTTTGTAGCAATAGGCTTCTACTGCACATCAAAACCAACAGCAATAACATCCTCTTCACCCAAACTGGCTGTGGTATTGGTGCATTGATAGAAATAGAGCATCTCTATAAAACTGGTTGCCAACATGTCGCCTGTAAACTACTAGCTAATGAGTAGCTCACTGAACACTTTTTAGAAATAGGATCAGTTATGTCAGATTTGCAGTTTTTAGTTATTGTACATTGAAGCATTACACAGAATTTCACTTTGTTTCGGCTGATGAGCGCGACACTGTCATGCCGAGCTACACAGTGCACACGAATGGAGTTGTTGTTGACAACATTTATCATGATGAATCACATGGCAATTCTAGAAAAAAAGATCACAAATAAGAAGCATCTTGCAACATAATGAACATGATCATTATAGATCAATAATGGTCAGGAAAGATCCCAAAATAAGAAAATTAATTTTTAAAGGTTCTAAAGTTACAACACTTACTTCAAGAAGGTTAAAACACAAAAACACAACCACTTTGTAAAACTAAAATCATCAAGAAAATCCCTGTTGATGGAAGACCTGCATGCTGAGAAGAAACACAATGACCAAAGTCTGCTGTCATGGTAAAAACCATTCTGCAAAAATGTCTGGAACACAAGGCCTGGTTCATATCCTACACTTTTCAGAGGAAATATCCCATCTGTATGATTCATAATGCGCATAATGTTAGCCAAAGGAGCTATGGTTGGTCTCAGCAGGGGCTGTACTAGGTCACCTAATGATGTGACCTTGTTCAGAAACCCGTTTAGCAAGATACTCCGGAAATACCCAATCATAACAGGGGTTTTGGATATGTCTCAGGATACAGTACACATCATAGATACTGAGACACAATGACCATACACAATCCAAAGTAAAATCTCATTTTTACACCTTATTCATCTACTACTACTGCTGTTTTTTATACGAGTGTAACCAAGATTAAAACAAATAGTAATACAATCCTAAAGTGTGGCTAAAGCTGGGTCAGTTTATACCTGGAGAGAGGCTTAATTTAGATCCTGTGTCCTCCTCAGGAGTTTCTAGAATGTGTATGGACAGAGAGAGCAAAAAGCCATCTGATTATACTCTTCATTATGCTGGAATAGAGATAAGATGGATAGAGAGCTGTTGCTAAGCAACACAGCATCATATTTAATATTGAGTATTATCATTGGGGTGATTGATAGAAAGTTAAGTTTTGTTCTTACCAGAGTATGTGAATGATGAGTTATCTAAATATTCAGTAGTGAGGTACAGAGACCGCTCTGAGTAGATACTCACCATGCCTTATCGTGAGCACACCACAAGCCTTGCCATTTCTGAGAACCTCTGACCATCATCTGGCCATAATGATTTGGCTCTTGTCAAAGTCATTTTGATCTTTATCCCTGCCCATTTCGTCTGCATTCAGCATGATGACTATGAGTACAAAATGTTGGTTTACCATGAAATATATCCCAGACCTTGACACATATTCCTAAATGGACACCCCAATCCCATCCAGACCCTGACACACACCTTTTATTAGATAGTCAACAAGATTTGATTCACATGCGGGTGGTAGGAATGTTTTGGCTCATCAATGTATATAACAGAAAAGATTGGAGGTCACAGAAAATGGTCCTGCTGAATTCTGATGTTAGCAATCTCTAAATTTCACACATTAAATACATTACAAATGGCTTCTGAGTCGTAGATATGTCGTAGAATGTAGATATAGCAATGATAGCAATAATTTTGTCTAGGTATGATATGTAAAGCAAGACCTATAAACTAATTTATTCTAGTGTTCAACTATTTAGCCAAGCAATACTTCAGCTGGCACAACTGAAAGTAAAATGCTATCTTGGCTGATCATCAGATGTGTGGAATACAAAATAGCATTTTCCCCTTTATAGCATTAAATGAACATGCACCCAAGTATCATAAGGATCTGCTTCTCCTATACACTCCAACGTTACTTGGTTATCTTGTACTAAAAATTACAAGCACGGAAGGCAACAGATTTCTTATACAGAGCCCATGTTTCCTGGTCAGATAGCTATTTGTGACTTAAGGAGTTAATGTTTATCAAAATCTTCATTGGCTGTTCCATGTCTTTTCGTGTTGTCTCTGGATTTTCCCATAATTCTGTGTATCTGGTCAGAGTTAAGGTTAATGGGGTTATTGCACCTGGAGAACTCTATTGTCATGTTATCCGTTTATGTATGCACCATTTACCTGTGTTTTCTGTATTCCTGTGTGCATCTTTCCCCTACTGGAGTGTCTGTTAATTTCTTCTGGTTATCATAAACTCCTGTAATGTGTTTTGTGAAAATTCAATGTAAAAAGAGGTGTCATGCTAATTAAAATCTGACTGACTGAGAAATCTGTTGCGATGTCACTGCATGTCTCTGTGTGGTAGGCAAACAGCAGTGGGGCCTGAAGGGGCAAACAAACATGTGTATGCCTCTATTCAGTACCATCTGGGTCCAGGCTGATCTTCAGCTGCATATTTATGCTTGCAGGACCAAAGTACTGACCTAGATGTTTGTGTCAACCAACTCTTAGTCACTTTCACTGGTCACTCTCAGGGATTCTCATCACTCCAACTACTGTCTTAAACATTTAAGACATTAGTACACAATTAACACCATTTTAAATACTAGCCACAAATGCATGTGTTTGTTCATTCAATTTTCCCAGAAATACTACCTCACCACCACTCTGAAGTAATTAGTATATAATTAAGCAGTCCTAATATTAGCATTATGAGATACTTCACTATATTCTCTTAAATTTGGGAAATTACCGTCACTACAAATACAAATGTGCCTACAAAATATGCTACACCAACCAAAATATGATCTTAGCATGTTCAATAATTGATGAAATCTGGCAAATCCCAGAATGACCTAGATCATCTTATATTTCTGAAAATTTGTTATGCAAAGAATCAACTTTCTTATGGAATAAAGATCAGTTAGATTTAAACAGATTTGTATTAAACCACAAAGCTTCTGTAAATACTCTCCCCTACTTGGTACAACACGATTTTTATGACTTTTGCGTTTTCATAGAAACCCCCGATCACGTCTCCACGGGATCCCGGAAAAAATCAGAGCAGCACAAGGGAAGCTGCACTCAGCTGAGCCGGCATCACCTGTTCACATGGTTCCCCTTAGGTCCCCCTACCGCTACTTGGATTTATCAATGTTATAGGCCTATCCGAGTACATCTGTACTTCACAGTATAACCTGCTGAGATATTCAACAGCAAATCGTATCTTGCGCTACACAAAAGTGGATGAAAATGGTATACAGACATAAAACTATAAAACGTAACACGCAGAAACACGTACTCCTAAACGTCGTAGCACAAGCAAGGTAAAAACAAAAACGTTTCATATTCCTAAATGGACAGCCCAAACCCATCCAGTAAATTTGCTTGGAAAAAGAGACCGCAGGCGGAGGGCAGTGCTTATTACATGATAAAATTATACAACATTAATTATCATCTCGTAACAAAAGACATATGGAAATGATGTTTCAAATAATAAATTTAGACTACAGACTGAAAATACTGAAAAGGTCTATTCAGCTCGTAACATTAGCATCTCCGTTTTGATTTGGGAATAGGCCAAAATGGCATGGTTTGTTTTCTTATAATGTTTAAAAATATTACCACCAAATAAGATGCGTAATTTTTTATTACACTGCTACCGAAATATACAGATGAGCACAATTAAACTAAAAGAGGGTCTAGCCCGTTTTCTTACCTCGGAATCTTCTGTTTAAGATTTTTTCATTAAAAACGATGAAGATCCGAAAATAGAAACAGGTGAGAGGATGCAAATCGACGCCCAGGCATTTCATTCAGCGTGAAAGAGAGGGGAGACAGTAAAACGTGACAGTGATTCGCGATCTCAGCTTCAAATGCAGCTTTAATATCCATATTTCCACAGAAACGCCGCCCTTGTCGGACTTACCCGATTTTATCACCCGACTCTTGTATCTTATGTTGGTAGTCATCGTCAATGTCCTCTCTCGTTACCAACAACCTCGTAGCAGCAGCAGCCTCTTCTGCTTCGCCTACTCTTACCATTCGAGGAAGACATAAAGCATAAAAGGCTCCGCCTGTCGCCCTATATCACCAATCGCACACCAAAGGACATTATTTATTTAAAGCACCCGAATTATGACAAAACACTTCTGTCACTGTTACTGTATATTTAAAAATTATTAATGCCGCTTTCCCTGATCATATTAAACGTGCAGAATTGCTGGAATTGCTGTAAACAATATGATAACGCAGTGCAACTGTAAGACATCTTTGACATCAATTACTGATAAGCAGGTTATTTCTACAAAATGTATTTTTTGTTTCTGAATATAATGGACCGCAACCTAAATTATTATCGCTTCATCCATGCGTCCAGTACTGTACATCCATCCCCCTATCCTTGTAAGGTTTAAAGCATATGTAAAAAAATTGATAAACAATCTGTTAATGTTTTACCATACATTTATCGCATTTTGAATAGGTCTACTATTGATACCAAAATTGTTTTATAGCAGGGGTCTCCGACTCCGGTCCTGGAGAGTTCCTATCCAGTAAGTTGTCTATCCTACCTGGCTTCTAATGAGCCACACCTGCTCCTGGTATTTACCCAAAAACAGGTGTGGCTCATCAGAAGCCAGGTAGGATAGAAAACCTACTGGATAGTATCTCTTCAGGACCGGAGTTGGAGACCCCTGTTTTATAGTATAATGGTCAAGTTAGCTTTCGTTAAGCATAGTAAGTGTAACTGGAATATGTGTTCTCATACCTTGGTTCTCATAGCACTCCTTGGTAAGACAAAATATAAAATAAGTATCCAAAAATGCTAAATATTCAGTCATAAATAACTGTAATGTCTATTAAAAAGTCTAAGAATTTGAATCAGAATACTTAATCCGGCATGACCAAAGCCTGTGGAATTGTTTACTGTAAATACAACATCATGCTACTACTACATGACAGAATTCACTTAATTACTATTTAAAATAATAAAACATACCCCATGGTTCCTACATCCCTGCTAATTTGTTTGGTGTACCCTTTACATATTTTTCATCAGTTGACAAATAAACAAAATGTACCCCCCCAAACAAACAAACACACACACACACCAGAGAGCTGGCTTAGGCTGGAAATATATATGATGTAAGAGTTACTAAAGATTTCTTTGAGTTTAATGGGAAGAAAACAATATATAATTAAATTAAGAAACAAAGTCCCTTAAGGGGCTAAATAGTTTATTGTATGCATTTTGGAGTATAATTATACTGCAGTTCTGTTACAGCGTTTAATGTTCACATCTGATTCCTAGGAACAGTCAAATGGAATCGTACGTTTCCTCCAGATACCTTTCAACTGTCACAAAACCAAACTTGCTTAGCAGAGAGGTGTGTATTTGATGCACTGAAAACCAGAACTTCTACATTGTAAAGTCGTTACCACCATCATTTTTGTTCCAGCCAGAATATTTTCTGGGTGAAGTACTATGTATGACGACAGGGTAAAGAGCCATTGTGTCGATTATTACTATGCACATTGCAAAACCAACCTTGTGTCCATGGAATGTATGCAAAACATCAACAAAATAGGGTTCAAACAGGCTTTCTTTTGAAAAACTTTATTTTTCAAATAGTTGTGTAAACCATTATGTTAAGGTACAAAAACAGTGAAAAATGCAGTACAGTTTTATAGTTTACCCCACATGGTTTGGCAGCAATTAAAAAAAAAAAAAAACTGGTGAAATAAACAGAGGACAAACTAACTCTGAACCTCTTCCGGGTTTTCTCACAGGTTTCTGAAACACTAATGCCCCTGGTAAAGAGAGGCACTGTCAATCACCATCTTGTTTATGGGCTGAACTTTGTGAATATCATTGTCCGAGCTAAATTGGGCTTGCTCTGTAATGATTTCATAAATATTGACAATAGCTAGATTAGAGCAAAACAAAATAAATGTAATAGCTGAAAAGCAACCAGTGTATTCTGTGTTAAGTTTGTAGGTGAGAGTTGAATAAATATTTATTGTGTTCTCCAACACAAAATGGTCAGAACAGTTAATTCACCTCTCACTGTATTCCAATTGTCATTGAAAGAGCACATAATGCACGCTAAGGTTACGGCTTAAAATATCAGTCTCAATATGCAGATTTCAGTATTCATTGAGAAATGGATGAACAAAGACAGGCAGTTGCCTTTCATAGAAGACATGTGACACTTCGCAATATAGTATTCCTTTAAATTCACACCTGCAGACACGTCATGCCACATTGTAAGGGAACATTACACACAACTATTAATTAGTGTTCCATCTCTAGGAGAATAAAAGTCATTGGATGCCATTTTAACATGGTGGTGGGGTCTAAAATGAATAATAGCCGATAGGGAAAAAAAAGCATTAAAGTCATCACTGTCAAACATGCAAAGAAAAACCATCAGTTAGCATTAAGTTACCAAAATAAGAGTGTTAATATGGCACATTGTTTTATAAAAATCTGAAAGAATGAAATCCCTTTCCTCCCAGTGTTAAATCTTGAAATTCTATAAACTTGGTTCAGGTCAAAACCATGATCACACCATTTGTAATGTAAGCTCTATGCAAAAGTACCAGCTGGGTGTTACATACAAGCATGACTGAATTTGACAGTGTTATAGGGGCCAAAAAAACTATTCTAGATGTAAAACATTGCAGTTTGATCACTCCTGAGCTCCAGAACATTGGTAAGACTGTAGCTTTGTATATTTATAAATATCCAGCTCAAACAGCACAATCAAGTTCATTTAGCAAAGGAATCACACTCATAAATGTGGGTAGTTCAATGGGTAACTTCATCTATCTAGTTTGTTTTGCTTTCAGTATTTGGGAGGCGTTTAAAAGGAACCTCAGCAAGGGCACTTGAAGGCAGGTGGAGAAAATAATAGGAAAAACTGCATGACTGGGCAAACCAATCTCAGGGATCTGGAAATAGTGAACCGTATTGGATTGTTCATTCCCTGTGATTTATATCCACAAACATTATTTCCAGAAAATGTAAAACATTCTTGAACCTGCAGCAATCTTGTGAGAACTTCAGATGTTTCAGATTAATTACATACCCCATCACAAAATTATATGAGTTTAGGGTATGAGGTATTCATTTTGGTACCATAAAAAAAATTAAATAAAATCAAAAATCATTGGCTAAGGTAGAATGTCTGTACTAGATTAGATGTGTTTGTTCAACTTCAGTACCCTCAAATTTACAGATTATGTGACATTAAAAAGAAACATGTTTATTTTCACTACCAACACAGGACACTTAAATTCTGTTGTTCTAAACATTCAATGTCAAAAGATATCTCTCCAATAAGGCCTAACACTGATGGTATGACAGCTGGTTTGCTGAGGCTCTTCCAGAACTGTAGTGGAGTCTCCATGAAGTCATAAAGTTGGGGAGGGGCTGTTCTCCAGTGGTGGGGGGGGGGGGATTGCCCAGGTAGTGGTCTGTGCTGGGAGGGCCTGAAGTTGGGGGGTGGGGTGCTGGAAGGAGGAGAGGAATAATCTGTTATTATTATATGTAATATTAAGACAATATGTGATGACATCATGACTGAATTTTGATAGTCTTAACTCAAAATGTACAGGTCAAAAATATAAAAAACAATTAGCTATCACTTAAAATTTAAAACCCCAAAACAGGAGGCTTTTTCCTTTCTCCTTTTTTTTTTTTATTTTCGGGGCAGCGTGTGGCTCAGTGGGCAAATCAGAAGGTTGCCAGTTCAAACCTACAAAGAGCCTACAAAGAGCAAGTTGAGGGACGCGCAAAGTCAATTTCCCCATGGGCATTAATAAAAGTATCATTTGTTATTATTATTACATGAAATGCTAATGAGAAATGTGAGAAGACTTCCTGTGATGACATGCAAAATGCTCAACTAAAGACAATTACATTATATATGGACATTTTTGGGCATGAGCACTTCCGGAAAACATTTTTATTCTTGTGTTCAGGTTCAGTAACCAAGAGCTTAACAGTATATATAAACGGTATATATGAGTCAAGTGCTGGATAACTAAGGCAGGATTGCATACATGTAGTGCTATGCAAGAAGTTACAGCAAATCAATTTATACAATGAAAAAATAAAAACTCAAAAAGTTACACAAAAATTTTAGTGAAAAACTTCTAGAATGTCCACCTGTGTGTGTGTGTGTGTGTGTGTGTGTGTGTGTGCGCACATATCAGTACCTCTCCACCTCTCACTCATCTCCTGGCTTCATTCGCATCTGCGCCTGCATCTTTGCGATCATCTCCTGCATTCGGCGCAGCTACAGAGAGACAAGCCACAACTGATCAAACATTCAATCGCCATATACCCTCTCAGTGTACCAGTTACTTTGCTTGTTAAAGTCACAATGCAGATGTCATGCAGTGTACAACTTCAACTCCTTCTCAAAACACTTAACATACATAAATTTTTCATTAAGGAATGTGTGAGTTAAGTCATAATTGATATTTCAAGAAAAAAGTAAAATGATGTATTAAACTAGCTAATTCTTTCCCTGCTTACTTACTGGACATTTAGTATCGGCATAGATTAAAACTGCATGAAATTTGAACTACATATTGTACAGCTACTTGCCCGCTGATATGTTTTCATTTGTCAGCTCTATAAAATGTTATTGACATTGCAGCGACAGTAATTATCTGACTGTCAGTGCCACCTTTATATAATGTCTCCATCTAGTGGTTAGATTTCCCTATACAGTGACAACTCTAACTGCATATTAGGGATATGCTGAGGCCAATGCGATACACATCTCAATGCATTGCCAATAATCCAATACATTAAAGATACACAACTGCTAATCCATCCATCTTCTTCTGCTTATCCAGGGTCAGATTGTGGGGGTAGCAGTTTAGTCAGGGATGCCGATACCTCCCTCTCGCCAGCCATCTCCTCCAGCTCCACCAGGGGGAATACTAAGGCATTCCCAGGTCAGCCGAAAAATATCATCTCTTCAGCGTGTCCTGGGTCTGCCTTCCCCCTGGTTGGACATCCCCAAAACACCTCCCCAGGAAGCCATCCAGGAGGCATCCTAGGCAGATGCTTGAACCACCTCAATTGACTCCTTTCCATGCGAAGGAGAAGTGGCTCAACTATACTGAACTGATCCAACTCTCAATCTCCCATCATTCTCAATCTCACATCATTCATGAATAAGACCCCAAGATACTTCAACTCCAGCAACTCAACCCAAAACCAGGAGACGTGAATCCACCCTTTTCTCTGGGGCCTATCTAATGCAATATGACACAATTCACCCCTATTGCAATGCAATGTGATTTGACATGGTTTGATACGATGTGATACAAAAGAATATGATGCTATGCAATTCATTATGGAACAGATACAGAAACACTTCAGGGAGAGGGAAATCAATCTAAATATAGAATTATTGGACATAAGATTATCTGTCATATTTCTAAATAATAAAGGCACAGGGCATTTATTAATAAATTATATATTAAATATAGTCAGGTCCATAAATATTGGGCCATTGACATAATTCTAATCTTTTTGGCTCTATACACCACCACAATGGATTTGAAATGAAACAAACAAGATATCCTGTATAGAAGGTGTCCAAGTGATGGCGTATAGAGCAAAAAAGATCAGAATTGTGTCGATGTCCCCATATTTACGGACCTGACTGTAGATTTTACCAATGCAAAGATGGGCAAAGTGATGCATCCCAAGTTCACTTTAAATTGTATCTAACACATAAATACATAAAATTAAAATGTATTTTTTAAAATCAGAGCAATGTCATTGTGCACTGGTGTGAAAAAAGTAAATCTTGCCATCCCTACTGATGTGGCTGAATTGTTCTCACAATGCAGTTACATGGCTTTTGACGTCTTTATGCTCCCCTTGGAGTTCAAAGACCTGAAAGAACTAACCACATGCTCCAGATTACAAAGGCAAACAGGAGCACCATTGTTTCATCAGCAAACATTTGATTTTGAGAAAAGCTAAATCTGTTCCTGCAAATGGCATCTGCTTCCTGTGCTTTACTAGTGGCAGGACCTCAGTGGCGCTTTCATTAAACTGGTCTTACATGACACATAGGCACACAAACCGCTCTATGCCAAATCACTGAAACACAATAATTGGCGAATTATATGGTGTTTATTTACTGTATAATTGGCACTAAGCTAACAGGGACAAAACCCTTTAATACTGCAGGGCTGCGCTAATCAGTTTAATTTTGCAAGCTGCTTTGCAGCAGGAATGCACATTCACAAACTGTGGCTGGGGGAGGAATTCCATTAAAGTGAGAATGGTCTCAATAGCACCACACTGCAATGGAGGAGGTCAATTTCCCAAATAAACAGTCATATGCACAGCATGTGCTCTGCCAGCAATTACAGTGTTTAACCTGTAAGGTCAGAACCTGCCTCTTACATTACACAATTTGTACATATATAATTTACACAGCACTGTCACTGCCACGGGAACCTTCCGTTGACTGATACTATAATTCCTTACAAGCATTAGTTTTATTATACAGCAAATCTATCTGCTGTAAGCCATCATTCTGTGTCATTCCTACACAGCTTCAGAAAACTATCTGTATTATACAAGTACAAATTTAAATTTATAAAATCCATTTATTCGGCTGGAGTAATAGGAATTTGTGTGGTAATTCCTGGCATATCAATTGCTAATGAAACTGCATCGAGTTTTGAGGGAGACAAACGCAGATAATTACTGAAGCCAGTGGGGTCAAAGAATTTTGGGGAGAATCTCTACAAGTTAAAGGGCCTGCAGTGACACTGCAACGCACATGACAGTGAAGCATTGCCTATCTGTCCATGTTTATGAACCAAAAGTTTTAAGCACATGCTAAACAACAACGGCATTACATGCTTGGAATGGCTTATTCTCACAATTAACTTGGTCAAGCTACGGAACTTGTAATCAGTGGGGAAGGCAGCCTCATTTCCTGTGCAGACATGTGTACAACACCCCTGATTATATGACACACCCCACCCTGTGCAGCCAGAGTCAGCCTCTGTGAAACAAATAGCAGACATGCAGAACTACAGACGATTCCTTTTCACAGTACGACAAGCTAATGGAATTGTGAAATGTTGCAAAAATGCGTTAAGCTTCCATGTTTCTTTTACGTATTTGCTGCTCTATCATCATGCAGTGCACTTTGAAAGCGAACCCCCTTTAGTAGCAGACAGTGCCGATGCACAAGAAGGTTTCAAACTTAGCAGATAGACCAATGGAAGCAGTCATACCGCTGTCAATAAGCTGTGGCTTCACACACTCTGCTATCAACATGTGGGCATTGGCTGAGACAATTGTGACTGCTCTGCACTGGCCAAGAAGTCTGCTTGGTATGGATGCATTCTATTCATTCTTAAAACAATTTATTATGCAAAATGTAAAAGCTTTGGGAAACCTGCAGAAAAAAATCCTTTACTTATTCTTAAAACTCCTGTATGTATCTCAAAATGTTAAATGAACAAAGACACAAGGACAAAGGACAGGCCCCCTTTGCAGAAACATACCTCAGCCTCTTTCTGCATGAGGATTTGGTCCTTATCCATGACATCTTCTTCCACAGCCCTGGAACAGAGGCCTCCAGTAAAAAAAAGTATACGGCTGATCCCAGCTCAGTTCACTGGACAAATATCACGGAGGTTAGGGGATCTACCCCCCCCCCCCCCCTCCCCTTTCAGTCCAACTTAAAGGTGGCAAGTTGCAAATGATAAAATTGTGCAAAACATGGGAAGGAAAGAACAGGGGGATATGCTATAAAGCTGACTATTCGACATATACTGGGATACTCTGATAATAAGACAGGAGGCGTTTGTTAGAAAGTGCTCACCTGCCCGCCCTCTTCAACCTCTCGGAGCGGAAGTTCTCATAGTGCAGGTCTTGGGTCACCTCCTGGAGGTCTTGCATGTGGGTGCTGGGGCCAAATAGGGAGCAGGTGAATAAGCAAACAAGTGCTGGATCTCACCTGCAGATGCAGGCTGAACTAAACCTCTGACCACAGACAAAAGACTGCACTTCTGCGCAGTTACATAGAACTGACCTACATGCAGAGAAAAAAAAGACCATAAAGCAGAGAAAGACAGACTTCATTTTATACATAAAAGGGGAGATATTTAATACAGTGTTGCCACTGCCTCTCAAAGCAGGTACTCAAGGTCCTGGTAATTACAGAAACAGAAGAAGAACATAAGAAAAATGTGGACTGGCCAGGGAGATCCGAAGACAGCTAAAAATTCATTATTTAAACAATTATCTTCAGACCGTCTCATCAAACCATATTATTTTCATTCCACCAGAGGGCAGCATAAAACAACCTCAAATATCAAAGGGCAACAAGTGGTGAGAGGTACACAGTCCAAAATGCCCAATCCAACTTTTCAAAAACAAAATTACCCATTGTGTTAATGAAATAGCACTGTCACCAGCAGCCTTGTAGAAAACACACTCTAATGCTATTTATGTTTAATTAAGTCTGATTATAGAAATGGTTGTTACACTAATGGAATAATTCCTGACTTTAAATAACTAGAATAAAGAAAAAATGAGCTTCTTTGTGAAACAATCTCATCTGACCTACATTTAACGAGCAAGCAAGGACTCTTGGGGCATTTCCCCGGCTTGGACATGCATGTCTGCCTGAGGGTCAGTTTGGCGACTCACACAAGCATGGTGCGCAGCTTGAGGAAGTCGTTGTGTTCGGGATTCTCCACCTCCACGACCCCCCAGGGATACAGCCGGCCCCGGATCTTCTTCCCCTTCACCTCAATCAGTTGGTTGGATCCGATGACCGCAAATGGAATACTGGCCTTGGAAACAGCAAGATGATCCAGATCACATCACTCATTACATCACTGCTTATTTATTCTAGTATATGGCTCTGCAGGTTAGGCTGCTGTGCCTGTAACCAGAAAGCAACTGGTTCAAATCCGAAGGTTAGCAGAGTAATTCCTCCTTTGAACCCCTAAATCAATTATTCTGACTAGGGCTGGATGATAAAATGACTATTATTTTTATATAACTTTTCCTCGATACAGATGTGACACATGCTCGATAAAAGTTAGATACGATTTACAGCTCAACGTGTTGCCAGCAACGTTTTGCGACACAATGAAATGACGTCACTTTCTCTGTGGCAGCTTGTCAGGACTGGCAGTACAGTAGAAGCGCAAACACAGTGGTTCAGTAGTGATGGCCAAAACGTTTCATGAACTATGTGTGGTAGTTTTTGAGCTCACATGGCTCTTCTGGTTTCCTTTTCGGGATGCTTTGAGCCCTTTTTTTTATTTTAAATAGTGATAAATCTATTTGGCAAGCGTTTGTCACATTCTGACAATGATAAAGGATATTTTAACTATGACTAACCATCCAGATTTTTCAGTTTTAACTCAGGAGTAAAATCAGTCTGTAACCTGGAAAGAACACATGAAGTATAGATATAGACTGATAAGAACATATCGCCCAGCTCTAATTCTGACCCAACTTTCTCAATACCACACAACTTTGGATCAGAGCTGGGCAATATGGCTATGTTATTATGATAAAAATGTTCATATTGGCCGATGTCGATAATTCTCATAATTAAGTCATTATTTACAAATTCAACAAACCAGATGGTTAATCGTAGTTATAAACAATTCTTTATCTTCAGAATGTAACAAACACTTGCCAGACAGTAGTGATGGTCAAAATGACATTTCGGGAACAATTTGCTATATTTTCTGTCCCCACCCGATGGAGCTATCTGTTCCATAAGGGCTCATAGCAGAAAGGAAACCAAGAGCACCACGCGTCCGAACGGCATTTCACATGTCCTAGATGGAAGCTGAGCAGGTTATTTTAGTTAAAACTGAAAAAAATGTTATTACTGTTGGGATTTCTCAGACTGAATATTATTGTAGATTTTCCTTTTGGATTTTACTGGACTACCCCTCCTGAATGGGTTGCTTTGGACTTACTTGCTTTCCCAGTGGGCTGCCCGGTTGTTTTGATGGTTCTGTTTGTTGTCTACCAACCTGCCCTATTGTATTCTGTTGGTGTTCAATAGATCCCACATTTCGGGGCTGTGTTTGGGCTTGAGTTCCACTACTGGTCCAGAGAAAGTGACCTCATTTTGTGATGCAAGGCTTGTTGCTACCGTTATATCATGTCTTAAATTATATTGAACTTTTACTGAGCATTTGGTATATTGATAGAGGAAAATTATGTCGTGACAATTATCATTATTGTTGTATTGCACTGATATTTGTATTATCCCCCGATACACCTCACTCCCACGTCCCTGCGACTGTGGCACAAGAATTTCACTGTATTCCCCGAATACCATTAAATCTTAAAACGTGTAGGCAGAGGGCTAGAAGTACAACTATCACATTACAAATACTGACAAGGCAGACGAACAAGTAAAAAGAAAGTATTTTTATTGTCATCAACAGCTACATAATGTACGGGTCAGACATTTACAAATTTTTCTCTCATTGGTTGCAGTGCAAACAAATAGTAATGAATCGAATACGAACACAAAGCATTTGAAGACGTCCAGGTCTCATTATGTCATTAGAGAAGCAGAGCCTTCTAAAAACACTCTGCTATAGACGCTGCTATTGATCAGTTGACTGCACCCTTACGTAACGGCATTTACCTTTAACACGCGTGTCTGCTCCTTGAACTCCTCATCTTCATCCGAGTCAGCGTCCGGGAGCTGGTAGATACGAATTCCATGCTCTGCGATCTCGTCCAGAATCTGCAAGTTTCAAACAAGAGACAGAAGAGCAGTCAGTCACTGTGAGTGCTGTTAAGTCGTTGTCTTAAAGCCACTCACAATAATGCCCCATGAACCCCAAGACAGGAGCTTGCACAGGAAATTATACTCAAACCTAACAGCTCCAGCCCCTCTAAAAAAAAAAGGAAGTCTCAAAAAGCGAAAGTACTAAATAGTCAGGAATTGTACTGCTATGATTTGTAGAAAATTTTAGATTCTTGTTCATTTTAAAGGAAATCTGTGGAGTCAAATATTTCACTTGATTAGGGTAGTGGTACCCAAACTTTTTTTGACAGGGCCCCCCTAGGGCAGAAATATGTGCCCTAATCCCCAACCCGCCAATCCCCCCCTCCCCTGAGACACAGACAGACACACGCACACACACACAAACACACACACACACACATACACACTACTAGCAGCTAGATCATTTTACATGGTTCCTCTAAGTCTGTCAGCAATACATGAGCAACTTTCCCACTGTAAACTTTCATTGTGTTATTAGCCATGACAGTCTTATTTATTCACTACTCTGTATCTATTTTACACATTTTAATTTGCTAGCATCATATGCTGTATAGAGGCATTTATTAAACATTAGTTTTTAATATTGCTGAAGGTTGCAATTTCAAAACAGACCTGCCCCCCCCCCATTCCCAGTGTGGCTCACAGTTTGAATACCTCTGGATTATGGAGTTTTTCTCTAAATGGACAATACTGATACAAATACTGAAGAACTGTTTAACCAGGAGACAGGCGACTTTGTAAACACTGGGATGCGTGAGCATTTGAATCGCCATCTGACCACAGAATAGTTCTGGGGAATACCTCAGTGGCTCAGATACTTTAAATGAAAGCGCTCACAGTGCATAAGGGGCAGTGAATGGTTAGAATGACTTTGGAACATCAGGGCTGACGTCCAGGACAGCAGATTTGAAAAGCCGCCTTTCGCCATTCTGTTAGAAGCTACAAGCAGCAAAACGCAAACAGGAACGACTTAAAAACAGACGTACCTGGAGGACATACATTTTTAAACATCAAAACAATGTTTGTTTATGAACAGCATACAAAGCATATTGTATAAAAAGGAAACAATGTCCCGCTTTCTTTTTTTACTTTTTACTCTCACTGCATGTAAAATGGGCTGAGCTGAATGATGCTTAAACCTTGGAGATTGTTCAGTTTTCCCAGAAGAAACCCTTGTTATGACTAAGGATTGTTTTCTTAGAACAGGCTCAAAGTTAATGCGAGGGGGAGGTGGCAAGGGCCGTAATTATTGTTCAGAGGTACTGAAAATAAACGCAGTGTTCACAGAGCCTCCGAGCGTGACAGCTGGCCTGCAGTAATCCTGATCAGACACGGCCCCAAATCCTGTCCAAGCGAACATCAATGCAGAACCATGCTGAGTCTGGGAATTTGGGGAGTCTTATTCATGAAGGAAAAATAAACAGATGTAAAGACAATGGGGAGAGAAGAAAGAAAAGCAAATGCATAGTTTACAAACTGGAATACATGCTTGCAATAGGCTGCCGTTATTCAGCAAGCAGCTGAAGACTGTGAAAAGTACTCGCTAAAGCAGAGCATATTGTGAGTAATGCTGGTGTATTCATGAGACCCTGGCAAAGGTTCCCTGACTGACCCACTATCAGGGGTGCCATTTAAAAAGGTGTTGGGGGGAAGAAATAAGTTCCTTCCAAGGGGCCCTGAGTAAGAGGGGCTCTATAAAAATTTGGAATATAATTGGATTGTCTGGGATGGGGACCCAACATAATGTGCTTTCATGGTACCCAAAATCTCTAGCGCCACTCCTGCCCACCAAAAAAGACAAATTAAAATGAATGCACAGACATATGAAAGAGTACCAGAGGTGCAAGTACATAGAACTTTTCACTCTGTAGGCCTACTAGCTGCTATTTTATTGTAACATCAAGCACATTTATTTCCTTAGATTGCAGCAGCTATCCAAAGACGCTGCTAATTATTACTACAGCTTACTGTTATGTACTACACGTACTAAAGCAAAAAGAGGAACAATACTGTGAAGGCATTCAAGGGTACCTTAATTACAAAAGGAAAGCCACTCTGCTGACCTTCACTGTAATGTGTTTGTTATAGGATGCAAGATATAATCTGGCAACGTGTTCTTGTGTTGGGAGTGAAATAGCTGCCAGCAATCCATTGACAAGCTATAGGGGTATAGTGCAGTTTGCAAGACTAACCTGATTTAAGTTTATGGACAAAAAAGGAAAAAAAGAAGAATATGCCACGCCACATTACTGGAAACAAATAACTGACAGAGTAGCAGGACAGATACAGTCCCCCCCCCCTCATATGGTATCGTACAGTGGATAGCTGAAAACACAGATCGTGAACAGTCCACGGAACCCATATATAGTGATTTTTGTGTACATACACATCGTAAAGACTTATTTATAAATTACACATAGTAAGACAATACTAGTATTAGAAAGTGAAATAAAGTACATTGTTCATTATTATTAAACACTATACAGGATTCTGATTTCAGTTTTAGCCCAATTCTCAACAGACAACAGAGCAATGAAAAAAATAGCATGTATCAAGGGAGGATGGACCAATAAAAATCTTACTTTTTATAAAAGTAAGATTTTATAACACTGCAATAACACAGCAACGAATGTGATCTGTGAGAATGGTAGAGAATTCTGTTGGGAATTGTGGGTATGTGGACAAAGGGAGGTGAGTCATGTACATATCACCATGATGTAGCCTGTACTCACAAAGCAAGCAGTTTGAAACTTGTGAACCATTTATTTCTGGAATTTTCCACTTTTTTGGACAGGATATTGAAACCACGGAGATGGGGATCCCATTATACTGTATATCGGGGGTTGTTAACCTGAGGGGTAAATCCCCTTGGTGGGACACAACGTAATTCCAGGGGGTTGCGAGAATCATGAAAAAAAAGAAGTCAAGAAACACTAAGGAAATCATTTACATGCTAGCACTTTGGCACCTTAGCAACACCTACTGGACAGGCTATGCCTTCTTATAGATGTTGCCACACTCTTGCTTTGGCATAATAAGGCTAGAGTAGGGCTGGGGAATATAAACATAAGTTTACAAATGATAGGAGGCCATTCGGACCATCAAGCTCGTTTGGGGAGAACTTAATTAATAGCTCAGAGTTGTTAAAATCTTATCTAGCTCTGATTTAAAGGAACCCAGGGTTTTAGCTTGCACTACACTAGCAGGAAGACTATTCCATACTATAACTACACACTGTGTAAAGAAGTGCTTTCTCAAATCCATTTTAAAATGTTCTCTTGCTAATTTCAACATATGGCCACAAGTTCTAGTACTTAAAATATTGAAATAGCCATTTGACTGAACAGCATCTAGACCTGTTAGGATCTTATATACCTGGATCATGTCCCCCCTTAGTCTCCTTTGTTCTCCTCATAAGACATTCCTCTAAGATCAGGAATCATTCTTGGAGCCCTATGTTGCACCCTTTTCCAAGGCAGCATTTCCATTATAAGGTAAAAATTATACTGACTCAGTCATTTAAAATTTTAATAAAAAGAGAATGAGAAACTGTCAATAAGAAACAGTTTGATATCACACAATTACAATAAGCTTTAAATCACATCACAGTAACAGACAGTCTTTTAAGAATACCGTACAGCCAACAAATATATACCTAGGTTGAAGGAGCTAGCCAAGCATGCCACATACTACTGTTTCAGTAACATGGAAGAAAGAAAGCAACAGCCCATGCAGCCACATCATCTTTTAAAAATGGCAATAATATGGATAAACAAGGTAAAAAGATGTCAGTGGTAGAGATGTAACGATACACTCAACTCATGATCCGATACGATTTACGGTTACGAGTTCACGATACAAATTTCTCACGATTTCTTCTCACAGAATGAGCTGCAGACAAATTTATTTAAAAATATTCCTTTATTTATCTTTCTAAACTGTGCAAAATGTGTCCTCTTCTTAACAGTGAAACTTAAATTGAATAAAATACTGTTTAAAAAAAAAATCCCAGATCAAAATTTAAAAAATAAAATCTTCGTAATAAACGGGAACGCGTTACATTAACTGCACCTTCATAATGCTTTTACATCCTAACATCCCTTAACAGCTGTAATATTATATAATGATTATTAATGTATAACAAACATAATAATTGTATAATCATGTAATTGTTAATGTATATTAAAGCTGTTAAAGGATGTTAAAGTGTACTTGCATGCTGCTTATGAATGTTCTATGAATACATTATGAAGGTGCACTTAATACAAAGTGTTACCAAATAAACCAAGGCTTGCATGTGCAGGTTTTTAGCGTGGTTTGCCCTTTTAATAATCTTCGCTCTGGCGGTGGTGAATTGAGCTCACTGTGGTGCCAGTGAACATGCTGAAGCATGTTTGTTGTACTATTTGTGAATGTGATCAGTCTTTTACAACGTTCGCACACAGTTTTTGTCTTGTCTGTGCTTTTCTCGCAGTTTTCGTTTGTGATTACCAGAAAGCTAAAATGCTGCTACACTGCCCGATTTAAGATGAGGGGGTGTGTCCTCAATTTCAAATTTGCTCGCCATCTCGCATTCGGTCAAAAACTAACTTATGATGTCGCCGTGAATACGCAGTTACATCTGACGTCGAACTGACGGTGTGAAATCAAATGTAATATTACACCAGTTTTTCTGTTAAGTAAACTACTGTGAAGTATTCCTACGGTAGCGATTAATTTTCCACATCAGCCGGTTTAAATCGTCGTCGATTTGCGATTTATCATTACATGCCTAGTCAGTAGTATATTGGTACTTTGATAATACAAATTTTGGCATACGACTGAGTGGTGCTGTGTATTACAAACTCTGTTGAAATCTCATGCCAGCTAAAACTGAAAAACAGAACCTGTTTCAGCACTTGAAGTACTGCTATCCAGAAGAAAATACAGAATGCAAACACTTACAGTCACACAAACTAGCAGTTAAGGTTTCCACGTTCAACTTGAAGAAATTGGGTCCTAATGATACAATTTGCCGAGTTGTGGGGCAGATCGCAAAATACAGAAAAATGTCGCAAATTTAAAATTTCATCCCCTTTATGGATATATATATATATGTGTGTGTGTGTGTGTGTGTGTGTGTGTGTGTGTGTGTATGTGTGGAAACCAAAAAAAAGTTAAGAACCTCTGCTTTGTGTAAAAGTACAGTCAAACCTCCCTTTTCCGGACCTTCAATATACGGGCACCTCCCTCTACAAGACAGCTCTAGGTACACGCATCTGCAAATTAATCTCACACAACCAGGAGCTATGCAAAATCCATGGCTTCAAAAAGGAAGCGTAGTGTCATGTCCTTCCAAAAGAAGCTTGAAATCATTACAGAGATACAACAAGGAGAATCACAAAGAGTTGATGGGGTGGATAAGTCTACGGTAGGCAAAAAATAAAAAATAAAAATCTAGAAGCATGTGACAACTAGCGCTAATCCTGCATTAGCTAAGAAGCGTTGTATTGTTAGGGATGCACATTCCCAAAATCTGGACAAAGCTTGTTACCTGTGGTAAATATCGTGTATTTTCTATAAGCACACATGTACATGTATTTCTAAGATACGGGCATTGCTTACTTGTGGGGCCTCTGCCCCATTCTGCCCAGATAAGGGAGGTTTGACTGTAAGGATGAAATTCTGTGTGACTGGTTGAAATGAAACTGTTTAGATCATTAAGAGAAACCAAAATGACTAAGATAATGCATCACTCGGGAACCGTTGGCAACCCCTCAACTAAGGCGTTTCACATAAATAGTTTCTTGATTCTTTACTCCCTGTTTTTGCACTTACAACTTTGGTCCTGCTAGATTATTTTTGTGTTATCTGAATAGCTTTTCTCAGGTTAGTTTATGACAGGTTCCTTTATATAGCTTTGATCTTGTGCTTACTGCTGCATATGTACCCAAGTAGGCTCCTTCACATCTCTATTTATCATATACTTCACTTGCACTTGGCTTTGAACACTAGGGTTTGCGAAATAAATGTAAATATCAGTTTCAACAGATTAGAATGTGAACAAAAACGTATAACACTGTGATGCTACTGTTTTGAGATATTTTTCATTAAAGCTCAGCAGTTTCCCTAAATTATTACAAACTTTCCAGCATACATTCATATTCATCAATGTCCAAACAATAAAAAACAGTATAAGAATCTGCAGGAGACCAGGATGAAAACTGTGACACGGCAGCCCTACTGATAGACAAAGGTAACCAGTGCTGAGAGCAGTGAAGGGCGATGAGCTGGGAGCTCGGGAAGCTCCTGCATCGGCACATTCCTGCAAATGACTGCCGGTCTAGCGCCACCTCCGATAAGGGCCACTCCAGGGAGCCATTTAATTAGACGGTTGAACTGCCTGGGCTTCCATGAGTAAATGGGTCCACATAGTGGTTACCACAGCAACCGTCAAGTCACAAAGCAAAGTTTGGGGAGAAAATCATAAAAACAGATTCTGCTATGGCACTTAAGACTCAAGACCACCCAGCCCACTTTTCATAACTTGGCTTCTGACAAGAAAAAATGCCACACATTAATTAAAAAAGGCAGAAACCCAGGCAGGATTTCAGCATGAAAAGTGTTTGCCCTTTGTGTGCCACCTAGATAGGAATTAACTTTTACATGAATAACCTGTTAACCCCCACCCCCCCCCAAAACATTTTTAGACTGAGCTGTTAAATGAAGCCAAATGGAAAACCCTTACTTATTGTCTCCCATGTAAAATAAGAGACGTCACACTGAGATCACACTGTGCGTACAATGCGCAGTGAAAGGGCAATGCAGAACAGAAACCCCGACATGGGAAGGAAGCACATGGCACACGGCGGCCTGTGTAAACAGAACAGGGGACAGTCCATTCTAAGGGCTTCTACTGCGCAACAACCCCCACACCCCCATTCCTCAGGCCAAACCTTTTCAGCAGATGAAAGCCTAAATTTCAGTATATGCATCCTATCGAAATGTATATACTGACATTGTTTCAATGTTAGTTCCATTGCCATTTTTACCTCAAACTCTTAAATAGAACACTTAAGTTTTTAATCTTTATCTACAATACGATCTAATCTAATCTAAGAACTAATGTTTAAGAACATTTGGTGCTCAATAAGGTTGAGGTCAGAACTCTGTGTGGGACAGTGCTTGTTTGGCTCCAGACTGCCTTACAATTGATACATTCTGTGTATATTTTAATACACTGATCAAACTAGGCTGAAAGTCTTTTTGCCTCTGATGCAGGCAGTAACTCAACCTAACTGAATGTCAAATGGTCAAAAGACAAGCTTTGATATTTGATATTCTAGTGCTCTTCCTGCACAAAACACTTACTTTTATGATGAAAAGCTCAACAATCCGTTAAGACAAGAAAATATACGATAGCTAGAGGCAGAAATATTAAAATGAAGGTGGCTTAACTACCCTGCAATACCATAATACCTTAGGATCTTTTTTTTACCAGTGAAATGTTCATCTACATAGCTAGGGCTACATAAAACCAACACGTTGATTATTTTAAGTCTGGGGACTGGAAAAAAAAGATAAATACTGTACTGGATAAATCTTTTTCCAAGATTTCTCTCTCTGAGGAGATTAAATCTCCTTAGAAAGAGATAAATCTTTAGTTTTTTTTGTTTATATTAATATACAATCATATATAATTAAATATAAATTTGCTAAAAAGACAATGCTTCAAAAACAAATCATAAGTTATATAGGAGATACTGCATGTAAAACAGCCAAGCTGAAGGTGGTCTGGGCCTTGCAGATGCCAATATGAAGAGCTGAAACCTTGTAACAGTGACAAAGTGGCATCTGAAAAATTAAATAAGGTGTAATATGTGGTGGATTACTTTAAGGGACCATCTTTCTTAGAATGTTAAGATTTCTAACAATGGCTGAAAGTTTAGCTGCACTTTGACTAAGTAGCAGTCACATGGTTTTACCAATGTTTGACTATAGGGGGCAATGTGTGGCTCTGCAAGTGGCCTCTGTGCTTCAGATCAGACGGTCGAACCCCCTACTCGGCAGAGTGAATTAACAAATTGATCCCTTGAGTAATGTCCTCTAGCCCAATTGCCCCATGGAGTGTCTGAGCCCATTTTCTCAGTTGTACGTCTCTGGATGAAAGCATCGGCTAAATGAATAAGATAAACACAGCTAGGACCATCATGCAGATTACTTCATGTAGAATCATCCTCTACGTGTCATGCATGAATTCAGGGTGGGAGATAAAACATGATAACATGACCCTCAATTTCCTCTGCAGCTTGTTATATTAAACAAGCCCACTAAGTTTTATTCCTGCTACTGATAATGTCAACATTAACAAAAAACACCGAGCCTTCCCAAATTCAGCACATTGAAGAAGCGCGTAATTGCACTGCTTATAATAAACATAAAGCACTTCTGGAATACTCAGTTAGTGGCGAAGCCAAAGCTTCTTTCCACCTTTTTTCTGTACCCTGGAATTGCTAAATGCCCTTATTTTTTAGTGTTAAATTTGATTAAGTCTACGTGAACTTGTTACAGTTTCTAGTGGGGGTAGTGCCTTATCTTCACTCCATTTCTGGTATCTTGTACCAGTCTTTTACACAACGTATAAACCTGCAAATATTTGTGTCTTAAAAATGAGGACAAATGAATGAGGTGGGGAACTGCAGAAACTAAAACCAAAACGTCAGATTCTATATGGCAACAATGAAAATATGAGTTGCCGGAAGACTTCAGGCATCTTGAATTAATTCTTAACTATAAACCAATTCTTAATCATAATTCTAAAGCTATGGTTACCCCTTATATTCACCACAAATTCTTGGATACCCAAAACGCAAATTTGTAAACCTTAGCTGTATACCATATGATGGAATTATTAGCCATGCGTTTACTAAATAAATCCATCAGCCAGTTTCCTGTTATAACATTGGATCTGTTCATACAAAGCTAAGGGGTATATTAAGAGTAGAGGTAGGAATGAGCATTCAGCAGCCTGCATGGATGCCTGACAGATAATGGTTTGTCTGATAAGACTTCAAAGGAACAAGCGAACGGAGGAGAAAAAGAAACAATACACCCCCTTCAATGGAAACAATTACCTAGCAGCTGGGCTTTGGGTTGTAATAGGTAATATTACAGTGGCAGGAAATCCTACTTATGCAGTTTTATTCTTTCTCAGAGCCGCCGTTTATTTGTGTTATAAGGTCCGGTACAGATGGCATCCGCCACTATGAGTGCGAGATGAAAGCCGAGTTTTCCAGGACAGGGCCCTGGCTTCTGGACACAGTACAGTGCTGCGACACTTGTTCCACTTGGAGGAAATGTGTGAGCGGAAGTCTGGGGAACGTGCAGAGGAGCAGACACCTCAGAAGGGCATTGGCGCGCAGGCAGCCAGATAACATCTGGCCAGAGCCTTACTGAGATGTACTCCTCTGCAATACAGCCCTCTCATCCTGCCTGGCCAGTAATTCACCCCAACATGTCTGACAGAGCAGGCCGATTACTCTCCTATGAGCCACGTACACATATAGCCGCACCTGGAAGTTTATGGTAAAAAATTCCCTTTCAGCTCATTTGACCTTTGATAGTGACAGTCTAGTTCTAGTGGACTTTATAAGGATGTGTCCATTTGCTTTAATCTCCAAGCCTGCTTTTAACACATGACTGAAAGGACCACTACAAAGCTGTGATATCATATCCTAGTCACATCATCCCACTGCAACAAATAACTGAGATAACTCAAGTAATTACAATTGGTTTTAAAAAGAAAAACACAAACTATGATTTCTCCATGAGAAGAACAGGCTAAACCTCAGAGAAAGAGCACAAAAGTGAAAAACAAGCCTAACCCTTCTCTTCAGGCGATCCCGTTCCTTCAGTGTCAACGTGTCAGCCTTGGCGATGACGGGCACAATGTTCACTTTGCTGTGGATGGCCTTCATGAATTCTACATCGAGGGGTTTGAGTCTGAAAACAAACATGCCATTATCATTTAGCATTTGAGATCCACACTATTGGCATATGTGAATGCTTTTCCATACATACAGTATAAGGACAAAAGTATTGGGACACCTGGCCATTACACCCACAGGAACTTTTATGACCTCCCATTCTAGATCCATAGACATCAATATGGAGTTGCTCCCCCATTGCAGCTATAAGTGCTGCCTATTCATCCAGAAAAGCATTTGTGAGGTCAGGCACTGATGTCGGATGTGAAGGCTTGGCTTACAGTCTCTGTTTCATTTCTTTTCTACCCAAAGATGTTTGATGGGGTTGAGGTCAGGGCTCTGTGCTGGCTAGTCAGGTTTTGCCCACACCAAACTCACTGAACATTGTCTTTTTTGGACCTTGCTTTGTACACTAGGGCGCAATCAAGCTGGAACAAAAAAGGGCCTTCCCCAAACTGTTCCCACCAAGTTGAAAGCATCCAAAACATCTTGGTATGCTGAAGCATTAAGAGATCCCTTCACTGGAACTAAGGAGCCTAGCCCAACCCCTGAAAAACAACCCTATACCACCATCCTCTCTCCATCAAGCTCATCCACGAGACAGTGAAGCGTGATTTGCCACTCCACAGAACACTTTCCACTGCTCCAGGGCCCAGTGGCGCCATGCTTTATGCCACTCCATTTGGCACTGCACTTGCTGATGTGAGGCTTACATGCAGCTGCTCGGCCATGGAAGCCCATTACATGAAGCTCCCGGCATGCAGTTTTTGTGCTGAGGATAATGCCAGTGGAAGTTTGGAACTCTTCAGTTCAATCAACAGAGCTTTAGCGATGCCACAGCACTTGGCGATCCCGCTCTGTTACTTTACGTGGTCTGTCACTTCGTGGCTGAGTTTCTGTTGTCCCTAAGCACTTTGCGAAAATACCACTTACAGGTGATCCATGGAATATCTAGCAGGGAAGAAACTCCATGAACTGACACATTGCAAAGGTGGCATCCAATGACGGTATCAAGCTAGGTCTGAAAAAAAAATACACCTGAATTCAATGATTAAGAGGTGTATCCTAATACTTTTGTCGATATAGCGCAAGTTTTAAGAGTTCAGAGCACACATAGCATTCTGATGGCCATGTACCCATGGCCAAAGGGAGAAATGAAGTAGAAGCAGCAATGAACACGGTTGTCCACGATGTGCCTCCGGTTCAGTCCGCTCTCATCATGGAGGTAGCGCTCAAACTGGTTGTCAATATACTGGATGATGGTCTTGAAGCTTCAAAGCCAAAGAAATGAAGAAAAGGAATATCACATGATACTAGCCAACAGCACTATATTATGCAACAGCCAAAACACTTAGTATGGAAGACAGCAGGGTCACTTAGTAGTAGAGGTAGATTAACTATTTTTTTTTGATTATTGTGTCAGCTTTCCTTACACTACCACAGCATTTATCTTGAAAATAACTATTTTTGCCCAACCTCCAGCTTGGGTAATAGCCTCTGCCGACACTTTGTGTTTGGGCACTCTAAATAATAATATGAGTACAGAGGTTCTCTCTGGGCATAATCACTGCAATTCAGTACAGGAGACTCCAGCTCAGCCAGGAAGCTGCTCAAAGCCCAGGGAGGCCATGTTATCTAACTATATTCCCACACACTAATGACTTCCCACAGGCTAATTTGGCGTGGCCAAACTCATTAACAATGCAGGCTACTTCCTTTAGCTGTGAAATCCCCAGTCAATAGACTCACCTGATTCAGACGTGGTTAGAAATCAGAATCTAGTCATGTAAACATGTATTGTAAGCTGTAAACCTCAAGAAAATTAAATATTTAAAAATTAATTTTATTTGAAAGACGTTTTTTCTGTAGCTCCCTGTTGAAGTGTCATGCTGGCTTGTCGGGTAAAGGCCTGATCATAAACACATGAATCTCCAGACAATGAACAGGAAGCAGAGTTTGCAGGACAATGCCCAGCCCACAAACTCCAGCAGCCAGAATAAGGGACTCTCATTTTAACTCTCCAAGGCAGGACCAGTCTGTGCAGTCTGTGTAGCCTGTCCCCTGCCTTAGATGAAGTTAAAGTTATGGCACAGGTTGTATATAGATCAAATGCCTTAAAAACAATGCATGCTTCTGAAACAATCATTAACCAATCAGTTGCTTCTATAGAAATTAAAGATTTTGCATCACAATTTAGTCTTACTTATGCTAAATGTTAGTTGCTGCATATGGGACATACATGGAAAGTTCATTTCACTAAGTGAATCACAAAACACCTACCAATCCTGGCTGTTGATTGCATCTCCGTACCCAGGCGTGTCCACCACTGTTAGGCGAAGCTTCACCCCCCGCTCCTCTATTTCTACGGTGGATGCTTCAATCTGCACAGTTCGCTCAATTTTCTCTGAAGGACAAAGCAACAATAGAATTTACACTGCATGCGTTATGAACACACCACAGATTAGAGTAAAGCATTTGTGTTTAATAAAGTACTCCGCTGCTTCAGATTGCTTACAGGAGCAAAACAGAACTATTCCTCAAAGAATATCAAAATCTATGAGTAATATATAATGAAATAATCTCACTGGAGAGAAATAAGCATAAATGGAGAAAAATTACTGCAAGAGACACAAAACACAGACTAAAAACTTACTGAAACAGGGCACTTGGATCATCTTGAGAAATATGAGCTTGTTTCATGGAAGTGAACTTACCTGCGGCCCCAGGTATGTAGCGTTCGGGGTAGAGGTCCGTCAGGAACAGACTGTTGATCAGAGTAGACTTCCCCAGACCAGACTCCCCTGTAATGAACATGTCATATTAATGGTTTGGATTAGTTGCCACAAACATTAGGAACCAACTGGTTTATGCACAATAATGGGCAATGAACTACGTTCCCTAGTCTATATTGTCACTGTCCAATGAAAAACATGCATCTCCAAAAATCCATTATTGCAGTAGTGTATAAAAATGCATTTTCTCAATAACTACTTAAAAAAATAAACTTAAAACGACATAAAGACACACCTGTCTTTACATAACTGTCAGTGAATGGTTTAATGTTTCAAACAGACTTAAGTGGATTATCTTCAGCGAGGAAAATATGTCAGCATTGATAGCATACAAACTAATCTTGCTTTATATTCACTGCTAACAGCAATGTTACATAGCTACCCATTAACACTAAGTTGTTCAATTTAGCAATATAAAACAAATCCAAAACAGATAACCTCATGAAAACAAATGTTAACTAGTACAAGCATAGTTCAACAGATAACATCATTTTTGGATCAATTACATATCAGTAGACAGAGGTGAATGGGCATATTCCATCTATAGTAAAAAGTGAACAATCGTCTAAAAGGGGACATATCGTGCAATAACGATATATTATGTTTCAGAGTAGGGGATAATAAAAACAGAATTAACCCATTGGTCAAAACTCACCCACAACCATCAATGTGAACTCAAAGCCCTTCTTCACAGACTTCCTGTGGACCTGGTTAGGCAGGTTGGCAAAGCCCACATATCCTGCTGCCTCGGGAAACTAGCAAGATACAATTATTCATCTGAGCATCGTGCAGCCAGTGCCTGCATCTCTAGACGTAGATTAAGACCTTCCACATTTTATTATTCAAGTTTTCCATTTCTGAAAATATAGCTATATGCCAATGTTCAGCTAAACAGAAGCTGGGTTAATGTCTTGAAGTAGTGTTTTAGCATAGCTAAAACTCTGCAGATTATCCCATTGTTGTCCATGATAAATAACTGATCATATTCCATTTCAATTAACATACAGTACCAGTCAAAAGCTGGGTAACACCTTCCCATAAAAATATTTATTTGTATTATTCTCTACATTTTACATTACTCAAAAAAAACCATCCAAACTATAACATATATTGAATTATGCATTAACCAAAAAATATTTTAAAAAATGAATTTGTTTGGGAGGAAGCAGATCTGTGGGTTGGCATAATGATCCCACCATTGGGTCCTTGAGCAAGGCCTTCAACCTCAATTACTCCAAGGACTGGTTGACCCTACATACTAAGCCATTTTCATGAACTGTCCTGAAGGTGGCCAGATCATGTGACATGACACTATCACTCTCCTTTGAAGGCAGCTTGCCATGTCCAAACTTTTGAATGGTACAGTACCTCTGTAACATTCACAGAAACTTTTTATGTCCCCAAAATTAACAAATTGACTCATGGAGAGCACACTAGCAGGTGATGGAAGATGCTAAGCGAAATTAAGAAAAATTCAAAGCATGATAGGACATGAAGGTAAAAGAGCTGCTAACCCGCAAAGTCTGAAAGTCTTACCTTCCCCTTTTCCGCAGATTGAGACATTTTCCTGGTCTCAAGCCAACTAAAATATGAAAAACAATAACAACAGGAATGTATTACTTAAGAGTACATTAGAAATTATGCTTTTCATGTGTATAGTGTGCGTACTAGCTATTCCAGGGATAGAGTTTTAAACATTTGCAGGATTTGGAGGTGCTTTACAAGAACACTGTTACTGTTAAAGAAAAAATATGTATCAATGTTGGAAAATACCCTAACACAATCAAAGCTTTATTTAACTACTTTGACTTATTTAACTACTTTGTGACTTTCAAACACAGTGTGGTCTCTATTCACTAAACTCGATGTGCTGAAATCTGGGGGCCATCAAGTCATTGTGGGTCATAGAGACAGCCAAGGTAAACAAAATTCAGATTCAACAAATTCAGTAAATTGTGTCTATCTGAAGAGGCCTGTTCCAACCCCTAAACAATCAAGGTTGCGGATTTTCTTATCAATCACCCAACTGCTTATGCATGAGAATATCTGGAGCTGTGTATCAGTCCATCACAAGCACACACCATAGTCTATGTCATCCAAATGTTCTGATTGGCTGAGACACTGAGGAGGCAGTTACACCACTAAAGCCAAACTACAATGGCACGCAGGACGTCGCTTCTGCTTTCAGACGCATCTTTCTGTGCCGCCAATGAGGTGGTTACTTGTATTCCTTTGTGTATGTTTTAATGTCCATGTTTGAAAATGTTATTCCTGTTATTTATATTTGTCATACGTTTAGATATTTGTACATTATTTATTTCTCTTCTGCACTATGACCAAAATCATGTTACATAACAGTAAGTAAAATACACTGCATATACACTAAAGGAATATTAAATGGAATTTTCATATATGTTCAGACTGCAGTGGACCACAGGAAACCATGAAAAGCAAAACCGTCGACATAGGGGGAACTACTGCATATAAATTCCGAAGAACAAGGAATATTGGTGAGCAAGTGACTATCTTGCCTGATGGCTGAACTCGCGTTTTGAATGCTTAAATCACTCCTCTTTTCAGACATACTCAAACACACTTATACAGTTGAGAGCGAAGCCTGGGGTCCAAGTGCATGGTGAAGCCATTTATCCGGCAACCCTGGACCACTTCATGTGATAGACCTTACATTCCGAGTTGCCCATAACACATTTCGCCAACTACCTAGACTGCTACAGATCAAATGAACTGAACAGGGACCATCTATCAATGTAAAATTTATTTATGAAATATTCAGAAAAATCATCCCATGCTGTACTGTTCAATCACTGACCTGTACAATGTTCCTAAGAAGATTGCAGACAGATCCACAGAATAAAAGTTTAGTTTACAGGCTGGTGGCTCCATTTTTGCTCTCGGCTACCCTCAGTCTTACTGTTCCAATTTTGCCGCCCTCTGTTGTTGCAGTTACAATTTTATATCGGTTTTTTAGGTGGAGATTTTCATCCATATATTTGTTTTATTAATGGTAATAGATCCATTCAAGATCTAATTGGGTACAAACATTAATATTGACAAACAGACTGGATCCTATTACTATTACTGATTACTATTATGTATTATTACTGATACTATTATCCGTAATTACTACAATTACTATTATGTATTATGCCAGATTCTGCTCACAAGAATAAGACTCTAATCATCCCATTCTATTCTTTCCCATCACTAAGCACCACTGCTGGTGTGAATCGTCTTAAAATTGTCCCCGTTTTTTATATATTTATACGCTGCAGCTTCAAATTCAGGGCTCTCAGAATTTTAGCAGTTCTGTTTCAACCCCCCTTCAGTGCCTCTGCAAAGATCCATCAACCAGTTATTCAGTTAACGCCTTACAAACCAAAGTATCTGTGGCTTCAGACCGGTGCTCAAACCATATATATTCCCTGAAGTCTGGGAAACACAACATTTTTCTATTTTAAAATATCAGGGTGAATGATAATATTGAGTCATCCAAGACCCCACCTGCCCAAGCACACACACGCAGCACCAAAGGGGGTCTTTATCAGAAAGAACCTGAAAGCATAAGAGGACAAAGATAAATAAGTCATATATATTTGAGAGAGAGAGAGAGAGACATATATAAAGATCTAAAAAGGGTCTGATAAACAGCCCCCAATAAAACTTGCTGGCCAGGGGAAGGGGGGCTTTTTATTTCTTTGTGTGTAGCCTAAAAGCCTACATCGCCAGCAAATGTGATAATTACCAGTTAGTCACTGTCAGATGTCAAGACCACATTTCTTGTTTGACATGGTCGACTACTGACAATATTATAATATGGCCCGGCCGTAATGTATAGACACGTCTCTTTATTTTAGCAACCACCAAACTTGAGTTAATCTTAAAAAATCCTGTTAAACACAAGTGTTTGAATGCTTGGTATCAATACTTGGAGTGCCTTCAGAGTGATAGATTTTTTAGTATATGACCGGGTAAAGTGTAGCTTAGTAACTACAATGCCAAAAATTTGTCACACAAGCTACCTAAATGCACACAGCTAAGCAGTCATTGATATACTTCATCTATGGAAAATAAATTCCTAATTCTTTCCACCCAATGCATGGACTGCCCATTCCTCTTTATGTTGACACCTTAAATTTTAGCCCAAACCACTTCTTAAGTGTGTGCAAAATATTTTTTACAAAAACATGTAAAATTCCGGTACATATTAGGGATGAAAGAGGAATGTTACAATAAACAATTCTCAAAAATCAAATGTTATGTTCAAATTTCATTGTAGAAATCCAGTATACTTCAATAGTGTTTACAGATATGGAACCTAAACTATAGGTAATCCGCGATCTAGTGTTGATTGTGATTTCAAATAATTATGCTCTTATACTAATAAACGCCACTTTAATTCAAATTATAAAACCATATACAATTAAAGTAGATCTTAATTCTGTTGCGTAGTTATGAAATATACTAAAGTTCAAAAACAATTGGATGCATTTTGTAAACATTTCTGCAACATCAGATTTTTCTGATAATACTGTTTATTGTAGGAAAAGACGATTTGGTTTCAAGACAAATGATTTTCCACGCACTGGGGACAAACTGAAGTAAGAAATATAAAATGCTGCACTGGCTTCTCGCCATGTACCGAGAACATATGGATATAATCGATTACGTCTAGAAACGCGAATTTAATTTGTTACAATTCAGACTTACTACCCACGCTTCACCTCGAAGTTCGCCTTTTAAACACCTCTTTATTACCGTACTTCATATTGATTGGAATACTGGACAGCACTTCAAAAAATAGCAGCACTCACTACATGTAATTTTATATAATTTATGCTCATTTATTATTTTGAACTTTGATGCTAACTCTACGAAAAAAGAGCCATGTGTTTTACGTTTTTAAAGAGCACTATACGAAAACTGGCTTCTATAATAGACAACCGGATTACTTCCTAAATATGTCCACGCCCTGATTTTTAAATCCACAGACACAATCGGTAAAATGGATTCGGCTTTTTTGACAGAAGATCAGAACTTTATCATAAATAAAATCACGTTTCGGTTTAAATATAATTGGTTTAAACTTGCATTACACTCAAAATTTTAAATCCAATAAACTAGTACACTTCTGGGTTGTCTGAAAGTTTTACCCACTGCAATAACTTTTTTTTTCTTTTACAAAGTTTTTCCATCAAGGACGAAGTGCCTAGTAACCAAAACCAGTCTTAACTCGGTTAATGAAACGAATCCTTACCTCTGATTAATGTACGTAAATAAATAATTACTTAGGACGTTTCTACCTATTCCAGGCCAATCTAGGGAATCCGGAACCTCCCAAATATATTCCGCCTTTATCCCATAATGCCAATTTTTCCGCCAGCGTGGGAGGGACTCGAAAAATTTCAAGAAACTGCCGCCATTGTGACTCCAAGCCCACAGATGTCACAATTTTAAGCAATCGACATCTGAGAGCCAAAATGGCGTCTACAGGGTATGTTTACTTCACTACGCTGTATTCGTTCCCTTGAATTAAATTCACTGGATCTCCGCACGTATCAGTTAGACTGCATAAAATACCATGTACGTGCATGCCCATGTATTTCGTGGTGAAATTATATAATTTATATCTGTCCCACAATTTATTTCCACAATAATTAAATATTAATGTTACCAGGGGCGCCACTAAGGGGGGGAAAGTTGGGACAATTCTAAGGGCCCACGCCCTTTAGGGGCCCCCAGAGATCTGTATGTTTTGAGCGGAATGGGTGTGGTAGGGGGGCCCAACCTCATATTTTGTCATGGGCCCAAAATTGCTAGCAGCGCCCCTGAATGTTACTTAGTGTCTGAAGAATACAACTGTTAGAAGCCTAAACTATGACACATCAAGTAGGCAAGGATGTTGAGTAATGTTTCATTTTGTTCGAGCATCTTCCTTTCGTTTCTTTATTTAAAGTAGAAAACAAATGGCATAATGGCACATTAAAATTTTATTCCTTAAGAAAATATAACTCAGCTGTCACACTGTGCCCCTTTTAATCTGCAATATGTGTATTTTGTAGTCATGTGAATACTGTACTGTCTCACCTCGTTTTCAGTTTAATGGATGGATGACAGTGTGATGGAAATTTCGATCAGTAAGAATTATAGTTTGATGAGAAAAGTTCAATTACAATATTGTTTGCCTCAACTCTTTCTATAAGACAGGAATAAACAAAAAACGAGTGGTGAAGTAGGTGAAAGATCAAAAGTGCAGCAGTTCATAATAGATGTATATCGATCCGATATTCGGATCGGTATCGGCACCGATCCAGACCTTTTAGACGGATTGGGTATCGGCCATATATGTGACCGATTCACGGCCAATACTTATATATTTTTCGGCAGCGTGTAAAAAGATAGCTCTTTTCCTAGTTAAACCTATCTGTACAATCAATGGCATATCTCTTTTCTATTTTAGATGTTTTTGTAGTATTCAAGATGAACGCTAAGAACATCAGACTAGAGGATGACGATCTGTACGTATTTTCCAATTTTATCAAGTAGCATAGTGATTTGCAATCTTTGTAAAAACAAAATTTTGATAGGCCTAGATGGAAAACGCCCACTAAACAAAGCGCACGCATTTGTGGGAGACAACGCGAGTTATATGAAAAAAGCAATGGATGATCTGGGAGTTGCTATAGCTTGGGCTGTACGTTGTGCTCATTCACAACAGCCTGTGTTATGGGGAGGAGCTAGGGCCGCTTTCGCAGCGAAGTGTATGTGACGCTGTTGACAGCGATAGAAAAATATTGTGGGGCATTTTAAGCATTCAATACATGCATATATACAGTCAGTCCTCGTTTATCACGGTTAATCAGTTCTAGACACTATATGGCGATGTGTTATGGCGATCTTTATTTAGAAATCGAATATTTTCATGGTTAGAGCATAGAAAGGGTGTTTATGGCCTTCTAAATACGGTTTTTAGCATTATTAGAGCCCTCTAAAAATAAAATAACACTCTTTAGTCACCATTACAGTTACAATTGCTGGACATGGAAGCAGGAACGGGGAGATGAAGAATTAGCATCGAAGGGTTTATTTGGAATCACTCCAAATGCAGGACACCGAAACCTGTAACATCAAAACGGCAATGACAGACCTTGGGTTATAAACTCTGCCGTGGACTTAAATACACCGGACAAATTAAACTGACAGAAAACAGCTGGTCATAATCACACTCGTATTAACCAATATATGACGAAATAAGAGAAAATAAGACATATTAGATGTTACAAATATAATATTGTTATTGTACATTTAATTACGAAGAGCAAAGATGTTTCCGATGTGTAACGATGTATCATCTCGATCAACTTTTTAATGAATATGCAAAGAACCGCGTTAGTCTGATTTAAAACTCTGGAGAAGCAAACTTTTTTTTTTGCACTTGTAATTTCAGAACTGAATGCTTAGTAGGAACAACATCATTGGAAATGGAACTGACTCATCAACAAAAATGTATAAATTTGGAATGTTTCAAATTAGACTGAAGCCGCGGAAGTCGAAGCTAGATAAGGCGAGGGAGGACTGTACTCTATTGGAAGATATTCCAGTTGAACTGTAAAATGACTGAAAAACACTTAGCCTAAAATAAGATTTACAAACGAGGTGGAACAGTAGGCCTACGTTACCTATGTTTCTAGTAGCCTAATTAGATTAAGGCTAAGATTTTGTAGCATGCATTTTTTATTTCTATTTACTAGTTTGAAAAATATGGATAACATATCAAATACTAATATATAATGTATATTTTACTATATTAAAATGTTAAAGTATAAAGCTCTTATATAAGAATCTGTATTGGCAGTTGTCTATCAGAATAGAATCGGAACTGAAAAAATATGGATTGGCCAATATCCCTAGTTCATAAGAACAATGTATTCACAGTTAAAGTTCTACCCACATTATTTTCTTAGAAATGTATACATGTTGAAGGTCATATGACTTGTGGGTTTGTGCTACAAAATAACTTGTATAGCTGGGTAAGGAGTTTGGAGTTTTACAAACACTGCACTAAGCATCTTGACTGACTCTCCTCTACAGAGTAAAGAGTTACAATTAAGTTCTCTTACAGTTTCTTGGACCTGGTCAAAAAATTTAATGGATGGATGGATAGCTGCGCCTGCAGTTTGGGGTAGTACAGAAATGCTCAGTATGGGCACTGGGGTAAAAACCTACTTCAATGTGAGGGAAGTTGTTATGAATCGTGGCATGATGCCGGCATAAATTGTGGACGACCCACTTGCGGCTCAACAATACAAAGTAGGGTTTATTAAATTAACTTAGAACACAAGAAAACACTAACAAAAGTAAATGGGGATAAACAAAGACTAATTACAAAACAGGAGCAGATAGAACATAACACTAACCAACTCAATCAACAGAGCATTCACCAAACCACTGGGGAACTGAACAAAAGCAGGGACTTAAATACTGAAACTAAAACTGGGTAGCAAGACTAACACAGGATAGGTGAGACTAATTAACAAAGACTGGAAAACAAGCCACAAATGAAACTAATTAACTCAAAGGAACTAAATCAGGGAGACTAAGAATTAAAGGAAACAGGAAAAACAGAATCTAACACTGGGAGTAACAAAACCCAATAAAACATAACTAAGGCTCAAAACAGAATACAAAAATCACCAGACATGGGAACTAGAAAAACTCATACAAATGAAAACACTAGGAAGAAATACAGAACACATGGGATTCAAACACAGGACAGAAGGGGTCACAGACAACCACATGCTCAAGAAGTTCAGCTATGCAGTCAGCAGGCAGTAAGGGAAAACACAAAGACTGTCAACACGAGGGACGGGATGACCAGCAGCGCCTGCTGGCCAAACAGGGAAGACAACAGGGGGACAACAGGGGCTGACCCTGACAGAAGTTTGACGCAGCTAAGTAATTAGCACTGTGGTTTCTGGAGTTTGGAAATGGGCGATTTTACATGGGACTGGTTGGAGAAAAATAAGTGGATATGAGCTGGTTGTTGATGTTAGGAAGGAAGGATTTGATTACCTCTTGTAGGAAGGTAGGGTCAGGGTTGAAGAAGATAATGAATGATTTCTGTGCTTCGCTCGGCCTTCTGGAATGTGGGGTTGCGATGCAGTGCAAGTGGCACTTTTGTTATGAATGGTATTAGTGTCATATGTCTCATGTGTGTCCCAGTATATAAATGAGAAATATGGTTAGTTATCGCACACCTTTTATGAATTGCTTAATAAAGTGATCGATGGTCATAATTGTCACTTGTAAGTTTCATTGTTCAAAACCACAGCATTATACTGGACTTCTGTAGACTTTCAAAGGTGGTAGCAGCAGTTTCACTATAAAGTATGGAAATCCCGTAACACCACGACTTCTGAAATTTACTAATGTCCTACATTTGAAAATGGAAATGTAGTAATCACAAATGATAATGTACCAGGAAAAACGCAAAAGAGAATAATTCTGCCCATATTTGGCATTCATGTTTTACCGGAAATCAGATCAAAGCACAGTGCATATTGTATGACGTGATGCCAGTCGACAGTATTTTATTGGAGACTCACAGACAGCCTAATAGTAAAATATGAAATTAGCATACCATAGGTGTTATTTGCTTCGCACTTAGAGTATAATGCGTATAAATTTGCGTGAGATATAAAATCACAAATAGACCTACGTGTCGGTATTCCTTCTTTTTCTGATGTTTGAAGTAACATTTCAGAAAATGCACCACGAACAAGCACATGTCGCATGTCTTGAGGCTGTTCATGTATAAAGGACACTAAACAGATTATCCTATAGCTTTAGACAAATTCATATTCCTGACATGAACCCTTGGCCAGCCTTCAATTTACTACGATGTTTAAGCGATCAATAAATGTATAAACCTTAACATGTTTTTGGTATATATGTATGAATTATTTGTTCTGTGTTTAGCATATTCTAAGCGTTGCAATAATTACACGATTAATTTAACATGTTATCAAATATTGACTTACTGTATGTATATAAACTATTGTAAACTAAATAATTGAAAAAGAGCTAGAAATCTTTACTATTCTGGCGCGCTCCTATTCATCATTGAGCAAGTGTTCTTTCACTAGTCCGCTTCTTTTATTCCCCTGTCCGCTCGGCAGCTTCATTGGTTGAGAGGGTGTTTTGTTAAATCTGATTGGACCAAAGTTCTTCCCCTTGGTTTAAGACTTGGGGAGATAGCCCACCCCACATACAAAATATTCTTAGTGATTTTAATGCACCTCAGTCTGAGTGATTGGAAGAGCGGACAAGGGCTTTGTCCTACAGAACGTATTTACTTAAAGAACAATGCACTCTTAGGAAGAGAATTACAGCTGAGGCAAGTTGGATTTTAATTATCTGTAGCAGACTGTAACAGAAATAGTGGGCCACCAAGTTAATTTGGCAATTAAGACGAAAACAAAGGTCCAAAATGGTTTCTGCTGGTTTGGAGCTCCTTGGTTTGACGCTGTGCATCCTCGGCTCGTTTCTTGTTATGGTGACATGCGGTTTACCCATGTGGAAAGTTACGGCTTTTATCGAGAGCAATATCGTCGTCGCCCAGACGTTATGGGAAGGACTATGGATGTCCTGTGTGGTGCAGAGCACAGGGCAGATGCAGTGCAAGATACACGACTCCCTGCTCGCTCTCAGCAACGACGTGCAGACGGCGCGAGCCCTCACTGTCATCTCTGCATTAATGGGCGTTTTGGGGTTGATGGTAACCATCGCCGGAGCTCAGTGCACCAACTGCATAAAAACTGAGACGGTGAAAACTAGAGTGGTGAACGCCGGAGGAGTGATCTACATCATCAGTGGTATGTTCGTCCTGGTTCCCTTGTGCTGGACGGCTAACAGGATCATTTCTGACTTCTACAACCCTACCGTACCAATAGGGCAAAAACGAGAGATTGGAGCCTCGCTTTACATCGGATGGGCAGCGACTGCGCTCCTGCTACTCGGCGGCGCGATTTTATGCTGCTCTTGTCCATCGTCTGGGAGCGTGTCTTACTCGGTCAAATACGCCCCAACAAAAAGAGGCACATCCAACGGAGACTACGACAAAAGGAATTACGTGTAACTTTCCCAAAACGCTAGCTGTCTCCCTTCTGATTTAAAACTCTGGAGAAGCAAACTTTTTTTTTTTGCACTTGTAATTTCAGAACTAAATGCTTAGTAGGAACAACATCATTGGAAATGGAACTGACCCATCAACAAAAATGTATAAATTTGGAATGTTTCAAATTTTTTTCGTTGTAGTTCTTTTTTTTATTTTTTGCAGAGGAAAAAATAAGGATAATGTAACGTAGAAAAGTGTAATAGGTACATGCGTTTCGATTTGCAGAGCAAAGATCTGGCATGTTCATGAAACAATCTAATTTGTTATATGGCTGTTGTATTTTTAAATGTTTACCATAACACAAACTGTTCTGGACCGAGAAAGTATTGAAAATATGTTCTATATTTGTGTCTTTAAAACGTAATCTAAGAAATGTATAAACCACACCGCGTCTTGTGATAAATAGATAAACCTGAACTATTTTGTTCTTTTTGTAATAGCTTGTTTTCACAATAAGAGTCCGTTTAAATGTTGCATTTGTCATCCGATATTTCTCAAAAACTCCAACATGAGTTGTGGTGAACGAAACAATTCTAACACGGACATATGCTGAAAATGAAACATAATCTCGGTTATGCTGAAAACATTGGACAATGTATAGCTTGGCTGTATTTGCTTTTCAAGTAAAAGGTAGAAAGTCGTAGTTTTATTGTTTGGATTGTACATTACATCTCACCAAATATCTAGTAAGAAGAATCAAAGTTCAGTTTTTCAAAGGGGATTTGTACAAACCACACCTGCACCAAAATATATTTGTAAATACGCAAACCAATTCTGTACTTTTAACTCATTGGGTTGTTATATTTTTAAAACAAAAGAATAAACAGTTTATAATTACGTTTGGTGTGATTGGTATTAATCGGCAGCTGAAGTGTGTGTGTGTGTGTGTGTGTATATATATATATATATATATATATATATATATATATATATATAGATCTTTTTTATTTTTTTT
>JAODKE010000043.1:33847744-33859252 GCA_026779605.1 Mormyrus hasselquistii
AGACATTTTCTTTAATCAAACCCCCCCCCCCCCCCCCCCCACCACCTCCTGATGATGGGGTGAACGTCCTTCACACACTGACCATTAGGTGCGGTTTCAATCAAAGATAATTAGACAAGTAGCTGTGGGGCAATGTTTTCCCTTCCTTTCTGCTGTTGGTCACAGCTTCAATCAACATAGGAATGAGCAGTGTTTTCTCTTTCCCTTTGAAGACTCTTCACATTAGAAGACAAGGCAGGTGTCTCTATACCGACCAGTGGTGCACAAAACATATTGAGCAACACCCTTTCCTCGGCAAGTCCCTCTAAAACCCATGCAACCCTGGTATGCGTCCTTGAGTAGGATAAGCATCCCAGAACAAGGATTCTTTCACATGAGATAAGGATACTCAAACCAGTCTTTTGTGAAAAACAAGTTATATAAGTGATCAGAGAGGAAAAACAAACATGCTTTTGCAGTCTAACCTTAATACAATAATATTATGAACTCTAAAGAGGTCCCAATCATGGACGACGTATCAATCTCAGGATGATTAGTCCATACACAATCAGAATTAATCAATACTTCAATCACCTCATGTATGTATGACAGTAACAGGATAATGATTAATTCTAGGCAACGTAGTCATCCGGAAATATGTATTCCTAATACATATGGGTAATGTAGAAAAACAATTATTATAACTGCATGTCTTTGGAGTACAAAAGGAAACCAGGGCACCCAGAGGAATCTCAACACTCTCAACCTACACAAAGCAGAGGTGAGGTGACCTCAGCCCTCTTGGTACTGATATTTGTAGAAGATTTTGTTAGTATACCACAATAAACATAGTCAATATCTGAAAACTTTGTTAGGGTACCATAGCTTTAATTAAAATAAATAGATAGATAGATGGTAAAATAAAATAGTCTTGTTCAGAATCTCAACCCATAACTAAGACAGTTCTTATTTAGGGCTTACATAGTATCCTAATAGTGTTACCAAAAGACAATAGACCAACAAAAATGGCACTGCATGCCAGTTTGGTCATTCTCCAGTGCTGGACTCCATAATCCTGCTTATACAACCAACATTGCCACATCAAAGAATGAAACATTATGGCTGAATTGCACCAACATGAACTAAATTAATCCTGGTTGGCAAATCTAGGCTTTTAACAGGTTTATAATTAATCAGAGATGTGTTACACATCTTAATTTTAACCCTAAATTAAATTTGTTTAAACCTGTTTAAACAATGATTAAAATAAGATTAATTTAAGTGCAGTGTCCGCATGATGGATTCCGATGAAATGTAAACAAATTCATGCTGCATCCCAGGCTAAATAGATATCGCCCTAGATAAAACTAATGCAAATATCTCATGAACTTTTAAAAATAAAAGCTGATACTTTTACCACACCTTTGCCCTGAGTTATATTGATTTACTTTTCTCACACACACACACACACACACACACACACACACACACACAACTTGAGCAATGTCCTTTTCATTGTGAAAAAGTTCCCCACTCTCATCACCTGGGTTAGTTACCAAAATGTGGGTGCCGTCAATAGCTCCAAGTACTCCAGTAAAACCTGCTGTCCTGTAAAATCCAGCTGTTATGTCCCTCCTTGGTTCAAAATTAATGTATTGGTTGGCTTTAAACATGCAATTGCCTTTGACACTCTGCCAACTGTGGACTTGTGAACACAGAAAAGATCCCTGTCAATCATATGAAAACTCCCTGCAGCGAAAAAAACCACAAAGCTATTAGGAGCTGGATAACTAGAGGTACAGCAGAGTTCCGTTAACTTGCATAACGGTTGGTCCAAGCTTCCAATTCAGAGATGTTTTCCACGAGTTGCAAAATTAGAGTCTGAGTCTCCGTCGTGGTTCCAATATGACATTACTATTTTCAAAAGTTCAAAAACTGCTCATCTCATAGTTCCTTAGGCTGTACATTTTCAAAGTAATCACTATTTCAAATGCCTTTGAAGCAATACATTTTTAAGAACCTAAGTACTTAAATATTAAGACTAATATTCTCAAAAATAACATAATGATGAAGCCATTCCTTGCACAGAACAGGTAAACTTTAATTAGTGTGACTAATCATAAACAGCCCCAAACAGGGTCCAAATTTGGCAACTACAAATAACTATGTATACAAACACAAACACAGGTTTGTAATTATATCTTTATCTTTGTCGGGACTCAACTTTAATTTCTGTGGGGAAAACTCCAATTCCAATATACTTAACCAACCTTAACTCCTTCTCAGCCCGAACCTAAACCACAAGTAACCAAACAAAATATGAGACTTTTGGCATTGTTAGGTTTTTGATTGCATTCACAGATCTTTGTGGAATCCTGAAAAATAGTCCCCACAATGGCAAAATAACAGGTTTTTATAACACACACACACCCACACCCACCTAAGTGGGGACCATCCATTCATTTCTATGGAAAAAAACCCAAAAGCCATTATGACACCCTTAACCCTCTCCCGAAACCATTCCCAATATGATTAACAAAAAATAAGCTGCCTCTGTACTCCACCCTCAACTACGTTAAAGGGATGTGATTTGCAAATAAAAGAATATAAAGACCCAGTTTGTTGTGCCGTGAAAGTAAATGAATGCTTTCATTTTTGCACATCCTTCTAAAGCAACAACTTTTTGTCTCTGATTTGTCTCTCAGCTCGTGTGTGTGCGCAATTAAATGATTAAGCAAGTAACACCACAAACTCCATGTTAAAAAGTTAATGGGTGCTGTCCTGCTGTCTTTTAGCTACATATTGCTGTTTGATACAATTATTTGTCGTTTTTTTTTTACTTTATTACTAACTGCTACATTTGAATGCGTGACAGAAATCCGAATAATTTAAGACACTACATGCAGTACACGGGGCAAAATGAAAAGGTGCAAGTACTTTTCAAGTTCTAAGAAAATGCAACTTGACTTATAAAGGTACTTCAGAAACGATTTTGGAACATTCCGGCTAAATTATCAGATTTATGGAAATCTATGCCCCTCTGTGTCACTATCTGACGCTGCGGAGAGCATCCTCACACAGAGCATCTCGCCCTGGTATGCAACAGCTGCGTTTTGGACCAAAAAGCGCTTCAGAGAGTGATCTGTGCAGCGGAACGCTGCTGCAGGCCAGCTCTCCCTTCACTGCAGGACATTTACGCAAGGAGACATAGATCCAGAGCTATAAGGGTTGTAAAAGACCAGTCTCATCCCAGTAATAAACTGTTACAACTTCTACAATCAGGCAGAAGGTTCTGCACCATCATGGCCAAGACTGAAATACTCAGGAGTTTCTATCCTCAGACCACTCGACTTCTCAACCAGGACATGTCCCCCTCTCTTTACACTATAGTATTATAGTATATTATTATAGTACTTTATATATATTATAGAACTATAGCATATTATTATAGTATAGTATTCTAATCATAACTGGTTTCCATATTGTCTCCATCATTATTACTGCACTGTACTTGCTGCTACACGGTCACTAAGGTTTCTAAATGTTTACACTGCTGACATTGCACAATCCACTTTAACTTTATAACTGCATATAGCACATCTGTAAATCTGTATTATATTCAAAGTTCTATTTCAAAATTTTTAATTTTTTTTCATATCCTTTGTAACTATTCTTGCTTGTTCCTTCGTAAATTATTCTAAAAGTTTCACAGTCAAAAAGTAATTCAGGATACATTTCAGTGCATGTTGTACCTGTATAACTATGCATGTCACAATTAATAGAATTTTATTTTAAATTTTATTTTGTGTTAGAATTTAACACAATTTAGGCTATATATCATTTACGCCATAGATAAAGCAATGCCTGGTTGTAAGTGGTGTCTTCTCGGGTCTGCAGTTTGTATACTAGTGGAAAAACAGGAAAAAAAAATCGTGATTTTGACATCACATTTCTCTGGCTCCAGTTCCCATGTGCAGCACGTCGTGATGTTTTTAAAACTTTAGGGTTTAGGAGGAGTTGTACACTCAATGCTTTGCTTGTGTATAAATTTCAACAGAGCCTTAAAGACTGTTATTCTTCACGAGTTGCTATCAATGAGTCAGAGTCGATTCAGAGTCAAAAAATAACTTGCAAGTCAAGTTGGAAGTTATTTAAGTGTGACTTGAGTCCCTCTCTCTGTTCCCATTGAGGTATGACACAGTCTTTTGTAAATCTGCATGACTTCTGCTTAAAAGTTAAACCGTGCTAGTGCAACCTAGCCTTTGGTTCCCTTTTAGAATAAAATGTTGTAGGATTTCATAGGTCAGACTACTAACAGTGCTTTGCAAGCAACTTCAAACTTTTTGGCTGGGTTGGACAAACATGGTTTAACTTTTTAATTGGATGAAATCTAAATTTACCTACCAATTCTGTATCAAACTTTAAGCTTACTGTAAATTGTTTAATTTAATTATTTATTAATCCTAGTTAAATCTAAACCTTTAGCAAACTTTGTAATTTCCACTCAAAGGTTGGACCAGCTGTCAAACATGAAACCGAGTGGAAGTCTGCTGTACCTCCACTTATCCACTCCAAGCAGCTTTGTGTTTTTATGGTACAGAAAGTTCAGATGTTTGATGGGGACCTCTTTAGAGTTCAAAAGCCCTGCAGAAAGACTGCGGAACTATCAGCATAGTGTCAACGGCAATTATGCGTTTAGATGATCAGTAAATTTTTAACCAATAACAGCCAAGAATTTTACCAGTTTTTTTTTTTTTTTTTTTTTTTAATTTAACCTTTATTTCTCAGGCAAGTCACTAAGAAATTTCTTATTCACATTGAAGGCCTAGCAAAATTACCTTTTGAGTGCAGGTTTTTCTGGAGTACTTGAATCTATTGACTGCACCCACATTTAGATTACTAACCCAGGTGGTGAAAATAGAAAATTTTTGCAATTGAAAGGACTACCACTCAATTAATATCCAAGTTTTGAGTGAGAAGTAAATAAACACAACTCCAAAAATTGAGGTAAGAAGTAGCTTCAAAAGCTGGAAAGATTTTGTTTTTACTTTGCATTTACTTTATTGGGGATCATATTTATTTAGCCCAGGACACAATCTTATTTTAATGCTTGTTTAAACTGGTTTAACTAATCATAGAGCTACAAGGGCAATTACACAAATAAGAGGCCGATAAGCATGCAAGTTTAAATACATAAACTGCAACCCAGCTACTAAGGGGAATCAAATTTCAGAATAGTCTGAAAAATCCATATACATATTGCTAACCTTGCTCAAGTTCACCACAATACTGACAGCTGTTGTGCTTCGGCTGAGTAACAGCCAGTGGTATAAAACTTGTTAGAACCAGTATAGTCAGTGTGATCTATTAATTTGCCATGTGTGACTACTGAGAATTTCTCTGCCTCATTTCTCCCTGTATGTCCGAGTTTTTCCCGATCCCCTTCCCAGCAAGTCCCGACCCCCCAGTGAGAGGGTGCATGCTTGTAACAATCATCCGGTATCTGCACGGGTGCCTGCCTTTCCCCTCACCCCCCTAGAACAGATCCTTCAGCTATTTGACCTCTGCTTCTGTCCACAACCTTAATTCTCATCTGGCATTTTGGCTGTATGCTCTGCGTTTGGGTCTTTGCAGTTTTCCCATTCAACTTTCATCACTAGCATGAGAAAAAAAAAAAAATCTGCAACTAAATTTACAGACAAGAAATTCTGTATGTTAAAAATAATTTATTTAATGCAAGTACTATGTGCATATTCAATAACTATTTACACTGAAAATATATAAGAAAAAAAATAAAAAATGCATAAGAACATAAAAACCACACAAATCACAAGGACACAAGGTGACTTGACCAGATTGACCTGAAAAACACATGCCAGACAAATATCAAATAATGCTACATTAAAACAAGTATTTGAATGACTAACCCAAAAGACTGATATTAGTGTCATCAATACATTTTCTGCACAGCACAGTCTTAACCTTCAGCAAACATACTCACCCCTCATGACAATAAGGTAATGAGTGCATCCAGAAACTTGCTTCGGTCCTCAGTCTTCAGCTCAATAACTAGGTTAGAAGGTTGAGGAGGATGTTATACTACAATGAACGCTCATTCGAGCCTGTTCTTCGCCATACAGAGGCTCATAGGAGGAGCCCATCTATTTGCATGTATCAAAACCAACTCACAACTCAAATTAAACATTAACCTTTGCTCATCTAAAACTTTTGACTCACAGGCAACATTTACCATTATAAAAACAAGTAGATCTGCTCTGATGCTTCCATCTAGTGTACAAACATGGAATTACTACCAACACTGTACTGCAGAACAAATCACAGGCTATTTGCACAAAACATATGAGGCACAATACACAGTCTTGCTTACCGAATGTGTCAAAGTTGTCATGCAGTGTTCTGGAGCCAGTGCTCTCTGCAGCCTTCTCAAAAGCCCTCCCAAAGAAACTGGAACACACAATGTGTGCATAATGAGATGTGGGCAACAACTAAGACAGGGCTATTCAAATCACGGTCCTGAAGGTCCGAGCCCTGCTCATTTTGCAGTCTTTCTTTACCTGCGAGCTGGGTATGAAGCCTTTGTGGCCCATCAGAATCAGTAATTATTAAACCAACTACTTGGGAGAAATGAAAACAAGGCCTGGATTTGGATTCGAGGTCTAGATTTGAGGAACTCTGATCTAAGGAAATGGATTTTTAATTGAAATGCCTTCACCACCACCACCACCACCACCAATAATAATAATAATAATAATAAAACACACAGACTAGTATTGACAGCCCTTAACCTGAAATAGAAATTGTCATGTGGGTTAACAAATAGTCAAAATAAAACTGCATAAGCACACACTTCTTTTTGTCAGATGTTTCAGACTCTGGTGGGATCCCCAGTACAATAACCGTGCCCTTCTCCACATCCATTGGTGCCGCCATGATGAGTGGGAGCAGCTTGCAGCGCTTGTTCCTGGTCTACAAAGAAAAAGCTCCAGGTGTGCCAACTGTTGATGGCTTCTCTTGTTTAGTGAAAGTATCTGGCAGCATACTCACTGAACGAACAAAGGATTTTAGCAGGTACTTGCAAAGCAGTGTTAGGGCCAGAGGCTTGGAAAACAGCTTTACGTCAGGGGTTCCCTGCAATACACAAACAAATGAACAGAGCGCAACTGAAACAAAGGGCTCAAAGTAATATTCTTCCCCTGTAAACAACAATGAACTTCTGAAGGGCAGACCCATATTCTTAAAATACAAAGAGGTGGCTTAGTAGTGACCACCATCCAAAGAACCAGAGGCCCCCCTGAACTGCATCCCAAGACTGACCTCCATGAGGCAGCAGTAGAGAAAGGGGCCCTGAGACAGAATGAGGTTGGTGCAAATGCAGCTGGCCACTGTCTGCTGAATGGCTATGAGCTTCTTCTTGGCCAGCTCAATACCACAGTGCAGCTGGTCCAACTTGCTCCTATGCAGAGAGGAGAGTTCAGGCACACCAGCAGGGCTACATCTTTCAGCTGTAGTGGATCCTTCATAAACTCATACTCACATAGGTACTGGCAAGGGCACCAGTAACTCTTACCAGGGTACAACCAGGGTTCTCAAAGTAAAATTTAAGACTTTTTAGATCTTTATAATAACCCGCAAAATGAAATTTAATGTCAACTTCACAGGCATACTGGCAAAAGTATAAAGGATATAATGGAAAATCGGTATGGATTTTAAGCCCGGGAAATAATTATTTACCAAATACTTAGTTCATAAAATGTCCTATTACAATACTGACGCCACAGGTGATGGTGCATGATGCAGAATGACAACTATACAAAAAATGGTTTCTTTTGCATTAGAGGTTTGTTGAAGCTCTCTGGCTTGTTGTAGAATAGTGGGCTTTTATTTAAGGCCTATATATCAGTTCAGCTTGTAATACATAATACTTAACAAAATTAAAAATAAAACTACAAAATAGCTGATATCATTACATTTTAAAAATAGGTAACACTTAAGGCCATGTTTTTAGTAATTCCAAACATTCATAAAGCATTATAAAACATAGCAATATTCATCAAAAGGCATAACATTACAGCCATGTGTATTATGCATAATGAATGCTTTATGAAGCTCTCAGGTGTGTATAAGAATCAAGGATGCTTTGTATTGCATTATAAAAGGAATTTATGGTGCATTATAGATGAGTTTCAAAAGGCAGTCATAATGCATAAACACGCATAATGTGCCTTTTAATACACATTTATAGCCATGTTTATAATGCTTTATGAATGCTTTAAAATGAATTATGAACTTGCTTTTAAAAATTAATGATATGGCCTTAATTATGAAAAAAATACTGCTAGAGTTTACATAAACAAATTAGAAACATAAGAGACTGAACTGCACATGCTGATAAAAATGTGTCCAGATTCTCTACTATTTAATATGCTATTTACCTTTTAGTTCAACTAAATAATCATAGCAGAGAAAGTTCTCTATTAGCATGCCAATGAAGTGAGGTTAATAAAATGCACTATTATTTAACGGATGGTAGATAATTAAAATGTCAAGTCACTGCATATGGTTGATTTCATTTATTAAGTATGTGAAGTGTCTAAATATCTACAATGTGCCTGAAATGGATTTGTGATCCTAGCCTAACACAAAAATCCACCAGTTCTTCTGCAGCATGGTTAAACATGATCAGGTGATGGGATCGGGAAGGAAACAGTCTTTTTAATTTTATATATATAAAAACTTTTGGAGGCCATTGCATTACGACTTAAGCGGGTGGCTTTTACCCATCTATCACACTCTGCTGTACATTTGACAGTTATGAAGTTATGGTATTTATTTAATCCTACAAAAAGGACAAGAAATTTAAGACCTTTGTAAATGCAATTAAAATACATTTAAAGCCTTATTTTGAGAACATTAAATTCAATGCTTTTTAAACATTTTTAAAACCCTGTGGGTTCCCTACTTATATTTTGGCAACTCTGGCTTGGATTTCTGCATGTAAAGCTCAAACTCTGATCTGATCTTTATCTAATTTATAATACAATCTTACTTAAACACACAAATTATTTATAATTTTTTTAGTAGCAGAGGTTAGATGGTGCCAAGATCACATTTTAGGTGTCTTTTTTTGTTATATAGTATAGTTAGTATTAGGACTCATTCTGTGTCTGGATTGGACAGTAAAATTATTATGCAATAGATTGATAATACAGGTATTGACAGAAGGAGACTAAAAAACAAATTATTCTATTTGATTCAGTACACAGTACTGAGCACTGCAGAAATGATTGGATTACTGGATTACTAAAACCAGAAATCTGAAAGTGTTTGAAAAATCCACTCACAGACCCCAGCCTTACCTGGAAAGACTGTCAAGTGCCCGGATGAAGTTATCACTGGGGTTCTCCTCCTTCTCCACATTTTCGAGCAGGGCGGCAGCAGCATGCACCACATCACCTGCCAGGAATTTGTTCTTGAAGCCAAAGTGGACGCTAAATGTCTGAATGCGGATGTCCTTCATGCTGGAAAAGATGACAAGCATGACTATAATCCAGAGCAGGTAGCTATAAGGCCATACGGAAAGCAGGACTGTTGTTTGGATGTGAACAGATAGGCTGCCGACCCATATTTATTAGAAGATTCTTCTATGACATCCCTCAGGTTCTCTTTGATGGAGATATCCATTGAATTGAATTTCTGTCTGACTTGCTTTAGAGGAAGACTGGAATGAAACAAAGTAAAATTGCTCAGATCCCTCTCGACATAGTGGTGCAAAATGAACCTGTAAAATTGGTTTGATAGACTTACCCCATATCAGCAAGGAACTCCTGGAGTTTTTTCTGCCCATGCATGGACCACAGTTTGAAACTGGAAGTAGTGTAACAGGAGTTGCAGATGCTCTCATAGAGAGACCAGTGCTGATAGAGGGACAGCCGAAGACTGTCAAGATGAGTTAAGAAAACCAGAAACCATGGTCTGGCCTGCACATGGAGCTTAGTGCTATATCATATATATACAGAATAAGATTCCAAAATGTGTGATCAAGACAGGATACTCATACTCGAAGCAGATCCGCATGCAATCGATAGATAAAGAATTCTCCTCATCTTCATTGCGGTGGCTGTGTCTAGAGACGTGACGCTGTAGTGTGGCAATATCTGTCACATACTTCATACTGCATGACGAAGAGCAACATTAGTTCACACACACACACACACACACACACACACACACACACACACACACACACACTTTGTTGTTTGGTACATTGTGATCTGAGCAGCTAGTACCTTAAGAGTTCTATGGCTCCAAATCGACAGTCTAAGGTTACAGACAATAGTACTTAAAAAAGCAAAGGAAATGCTTAAGAATAAGTTTATTCTTACTGAGTGATTTTATCATGAACCCACTGATCTGTCAATCCAATGATGGCCCACCTATCAAGAGAAATGAATAATGCAGCTGAAAAAGAAATGTTTTTCAGCTGAATCTTTTAAAAATTTCTGTCAAAAGATATAATGTAGATTTTTTTGTAATAAAGATACACGCAAGTTTAAGGACTTACCACAGCATGTCCTTTGTGTCCTTAGTCATGACCCATGACAGCTCAAATATAACCATTGCAGACTTAAAAACAAAAAGAAATAAAGGTTTGGCATTTTCATTAGGATAAAATGAATATTATTTCTTTTTAATTAGGTACTCACCGAAGTTCCATGGTACTCATACTGTTCGTAGTCAAACAGAATTTCCCTCCTGTTAAAAGACAAAGTGTTTTGCATGGCTTCACCGGCTACACAACAGTGGTCTTAAATATGTACATCCATGACGACTTGCCTGCGTGCTTCCCACTCCCTCTTTGCCCTTTGGCGCTCAATTCTCCTCTCCACAGCTCCCTGTCAGCAGACAGGCAGGACAGCTTAGCCAGCATGTCATTGCAGGCACATGAAGCACTTGGTATGTGGTATTAATATGCTCATTACATGGGGTGGCCTAATTGAGACCATTACATTAACCAGTAGGACACAAGCAAAACCAGCTGGTGGCTGACAGTGTTCCACCATGGGTTTTACAGACATGTTCTTCCCAATACTGTTGAAAAATCCATCAAAAAAGGTACTGTACAAAATTTTCTAAATGCTATGTGAAGTGGCTAAAGACTACAGACTATAAATACTATCATCTGATCGGCTAGACTAAAAGAGCTAATCATAAGGTGACCATCAATTAGTGCCAAATAAATCTCACCTCATCAAAACGTGTCCGTTTCCCCGAGGGCTCAGAGTTGCTGTCACTTTCATTACCAGAGTCCTCAGCATCCTCCTCCTCCTCCTCATCACGGAAGATGTCATCATATGCAGGGATCCCAAGGTCATCGTCCTGCTTGATGAGCAGTTTGATCTGTGGAAGGGGACAAGGTGGTGGCAGGTGAGTCAATTTCAGCACATGCTCACACGAAAATACTCATTTGTATTGAGAGTGAGGGTCTTTTTCTACCCATATGAAGGATAT
>JAODKE010000043.1:33865883-33895886 GCA_026779605.1 Mormyrus hasselquistii
TATATATAGCGTTTTGTCATGCCCTTCTAATTTGCAAAATATTATAATGGCCTTAATATTAAGTGTAAAACTAGAATGAAAATAAACCTTACCACTACAGCGGGAAAAAAATATAAGGGCGGGACTTGTAGTACTTTTGGTGTGTTTCATTGGTAGTTGCACCATGAGATTAAACTGCATCCGTTTCCTGTCGACAAACAAGGAACTGCAGAAGATGACCGCTACGAATATAGTGTGGAGGGTATGTTTGTATTATTTTAATAAGACGAGACTTTTGATAAAATACTTTTGACACTTATGGTTATATTTTGCCTGATGAGTCCAAGTTTGAAAGGTGATTTCAGTTGTACATGTCATGGATTGTTTCACGACAATCAGAAGGACAATACCGGTGAATGAACCAGTGTTTTCGTAATTTTAGAAATAGATTCTGAAATACCTGTATCCCATTATTTGTATCGCTGACTTCCAAATAGTAGTTTATTCCAAAATAAAATTAATAACTCTAGTCTTTTAATATATTATGATACCATACATTTCCTAAGTCCTGTAGTGCTGTCCTGGATCCAAAAAACACTTTTACTGTATAATATTCAATAATCATACAATATTCAATAGCTTCACTTGAAAGCTACTTATTGTTTATGAGAAAAAACTCGCAAAAAAAGTATTAATTATTACAATATAGAGTGGGTTTGCAAATTGTTGACTTTTGCTAAATCTGATAAGTTTCAGATATTAGTTTTTCAGCTCGCATGATATATTTTGCATTACTGTCATTTTAGACCAGTAATTCAGTGAACTTCCTACTACAGTTTGTGTATTGATGCATATACCTGTGAATAATAGCATATAATAAATAATAATTTTGATCATAATGAAGTATTGCAGAATTTATTTCTAATACTCAGCATTTTTTTCTAGAATTTTTCCCAAATTAATTTTCCTAAGACAGTGAATGTTTTCATTTAATTATTTAAATGTAACTAATATACAAGTGGTTCCTTTAAAATGTTTCATGTATTTATGCTGTATTTATTTTTGTTAGCCCCCTCGAATGTGTGATGACTACTGGAATGAATTCAAGCACTGCAAAAGCTTCTGGAATCGATTTTACCAGTACTACACTTTTGGTACGGTCCCAGCCTGTCAGCAGTGGAAGGAAGACTACAAAGCCTGTCGAGAATGGGAGAAGAGACATAACGCTGAGGCCAAGGTAGGAGAATCCCTTATAGTAAGACACATACTGCCATAATTTATGTCACCATGAAGAATATGGGTGACTTTATGGGAGTATGTGTCCATGTATAGTAGCCTTAAAATGGCCATATATTAATTTGTAAGAAGTAACCCTTGTAATTCAATAGTTAGGGTATTTCACTAGTTACTAGTAACTCAAGGATAATGATCAAAGCATTTAATATAGAATATGGGAATCTGCAGAAATGTGGTGTTAACTCCATGTCCTGAACTGTGTTACTAGGAACTGCTACAGCAGAGTGAAAGAGCTAGGGTGGCAGCACAGAGTAAGTTTGCCCCAGTGTGGAAACTCCGACAGAAGCCTCCTGAAGACTGGCATTTACCTCTGAACCAGGAAAAGCCCCAGGAACCCTGAAATCCCAAAATACCAATAATGGTCAACTGGACCTCCTATTTGCCTATCCTGACTTTACCATGTAGGTTGTACATGGTTTATTTGGTCAAAACTTGAGCGAACAGAAAAAACAGCATACTGTATGTTCCAAGATTTTTCCCTTTCTTTTTTATCAGTTATTAATAGTGCCTTCAAGGATACTTCTTATTTACTTCATCCATCCCCAATACTATTTAACCCATTAAAGGGCTATATACAATGTGTTTTACACAGAACAGGTAAATTGTAGTAGAATGTTATTTCTTTGCTGCATAAAATCCATGGACTAAACATTGTATGTGCTATAAAAGTAAAGTCATGAGTGTAATATACCAAAAAAAAGATGTTTTCATAAGTGTCTATGTCTCATGATTCTCTAGGTCTGCAGGGGGAGACTGTAGCTTCGGAAACATCCAAGACAACCTATTTCAAGCTTTAGTAGGATCCATGCATGCTTAAGCAACCCCTCCCCCCCAAAAAAAGAAAAAAACTGATACAGTTCAGTTCTGCCCAGCATTTTTTATTACTTATTGCACATAAACTTTGGTAATATCATTATATTTGCCTTCTGGTGCTTGGTAGTTTGCTATTCGTGGAGTGTGGCTGGGTCCCTGGTTTAGGAAAGGGACAAGCTCTGGGTCTCGTTGGATGGTAGCCTGATACAGCTCCTCTGACTCCAGCCGCAGTTCCTTCAGTGCTTCCTGCTGTGCATCCAGAGCCTGGGCAATAGCTGCCATCTCTTCCTTGTGCTGAGCCTGCTTGTAGCGGGCCCAGTCCTTCAGCAGCAGCGCCCTGCGCTCACTCTCCTCTGGCAACAGCTGCGGTGGGGAACGCACTCTGAAAAATACACATGCAGGACATACAAGACTGCACATACTCATAAGTCATCAACAACAAACATTCAGAGGAGTAAAAAGACGTGTGTATATATGTATGTGTATTTATGTGTACATATAATCTTTTTAATCACAAATGTATAATGCATCTCAAACCTTAAATATCTAGAGAATAAGCCCTTAAATGATGAGAATTTTGCTATACTTATTAAACGTGCATGCATCAAGCACTGTGTGCTTCTGTGAGACAGACCTGATCTCATCAAGGTACTTGGACGGTACAATAAAATCTTCAATAGGTATAAGTTCTGGAAGGACTTTTTCCATTCTTTTGAGCTTTTTCTTGAGACGTTCTCTGGCTTCTACATCTCGTTTTGGGTCTATTTTCTTCTTCTTCTTAGTGGGTTCTGCTCTATTAGAACAAAATATATGCTCCAGCAGACAGGAAACCACGTTCTTATAGCAGTACCTTAGACATACTGATAAATTTGGGTAGGTAACCCACAGTACATTGGTTATTCCTCAACACTAACCTTAAAGGAGCAGAGGACTTCACTGCGATTAAAGATGGAAACCAGTGATTGAGCCTAATGTTTGCTGGCTGGGCTGTTAATATGCTGAACAAAACAACGTGTCGTTAGATCTAAAACCTGAACCACCGGAAAAGATGAAATTCAATTTACATTCAACAAATGACACTGGAAACCAACACTAAAATATTATTGATCCTGGCCACAGCAGCCGATTCATGCGACAAATACAACTGCAGATTAAACATGTAAACAAATTATCCTACAAATCCAGGATAACGCTACACAAACATAATGAATATAAGTAGCACACTGACCTCCATCATTCTTAAATATCGCACATATAACATTCCGGTAATCTCTTACCATGTCGTCGTACTTGGGTGCAACAATACCCTCGTTAGTGTAGTGCCCACAGAGACGAACATAATTAACTGTAATGCACAAATGTCTATACAATCCAACAAATGCTTATATTCATACAGATCTTCTCCTGTTAAATGTACAAATTGTAAATCCTTTTGTCCTCTCGTTCAGACTCCTCACGTTGTTCCCTTGTGTCACAGTCGACCCTTTCCGACTAAAAACAAGACAGGATCTTTAAGTTCCTATCAACTAAGATTAAACAATTCATAACCCATAATGTAACCTGCTGGGCCCGTTTGTTCATTCAAGATGGTAACGTAGAAGCACAAGAACTTATTGGCAGAAAATTGTTAGCAATAATTGTTATTCACACCTAACAAAAAGTATTTAGAATCTACTGTAAAGTTATTATTAAAACAGTACAGTTAGACATCGATCATTTTAGTGCTACAAACGTTGTGCTCGACTATGTTAAATGTGAAAGGAAAACCCAACATTGCTAGGTACACAGAGCAGGTTCACGAGGATTATGTATACATGTTTTGCGTATTTTGTACTTTATGTGTCATATGAAATCAGGATAATGTGGACTTTCTTATTCCAGCGAGGGCAGGGCAAGGGGGACACGGACCTGACCTCTACCGGGGCATGTGTTTCCAGGGGAACCGAGGGAAAGGTCGGATACTTCCTGTGTTGCTGCTGCTGCAGCTGCTGCCAGGAGCTTGAGGGATGCGAAAGAGGGAGAGAGAAATGGAGTTTCACTAAAGCCCGGAGTAACAGACTGGATTTCGTTCGAAGGTTGCAGAGATAGCGAGCTGTGTCCGGGGACCGACGGAGAAAAAGAGCAGGGGGAGACTGCTTCAGCCCCGACGCTGGTGTTTTTTTTTATTTTCAGGGCTACGCGCTTGAAATGAAGCTGTTGAAACCAACTTGGGTCAACCACAATGGTGAGCGGAGCTGTCGCCTCGCCGTACTGCCGGAATCCTCAAGTTGCGCTTTTCGCTTTTACCAGCTAGCCGGAGCTACCGTAGGCTTCGGGCTACTTCGCCGGAATGCACCCTCTCCTCCGCCCCCTCCTCCTACCTGAAGCACCTGCAAGTTTACTAATTGCCCCAAATGACTGGATGCTGTTTTTTTCATTTCACAAATGTTTTAGCGGAAAGTGCTTTCTCAGTAATGCGTTTGTAGTCCCGCATATGTTTGTGCCTGGACCGCCTCGCCTGTCCGTCCCAGTTATCCATTTTGAAGTTGCAACCAGGAGCTGAATTAGCTAGCTAGCTAAGAGCTACAGCTTATTTTTCTCATTTAGCCGAGCAGTGAGAATTGTGTGCGCGCAGAATAAGCAACTTAAATGGGGAATGCACGCTAAAAAATAGTTGGATAAGTCAGTATTTAAGTGATTTGAAAGCTTCGTGAGAGATTAATAAACCGTGATGAAAGCTGGTGTTGTTTAAGTTAAAATAAATTCACACTACTGAAAAATGAAAGATCGTAGTTACCGAAGTGAACAAAACTAATAAACTTGGGAAATGTTCGTGGCTGAATAGCGCGGTTATACACAGGGCTCTCAAATGTTTAAATATAAAAAATAGAAATATTACACTGGCATTTATCTGAATGGCGAGTAGGAGTATTTTACCGAAATATACATTTTATTTAGGTTTCAATTGTGTTGGTAGACATTTTATGCCTAAGAACCACCTGCGAAAACTTGCAATGGCAGGCTAGGAAGTGTCGTGTTGAAAATGTTTCCCCATGTGTCTGAACACTGATTTGTGAACTAAATTATTTTCTAAAATGGCACATTGATATTTCTCTCTTTCAGGAAAACCAATATTTTCTGTTGACATCCATCCAGAAGGAACAAAGTTTGCTACAGGCGGGCAAGGTAAATTTTGTCTGAAATTTTAAAGTAGACTTAAACTTCAGAATAATGGATTTATTTTAAGATTGTGGACCGAGCATTAATATATAATGTTGAACTACAATCTTGAAATATAGGTTGTTTAATGCCACTCAGGATGGTGCTTAGTTATATACTGAAGACAGTATTGGAAATCTGTTGGAACAAATCTGAGTTTTTGGGTAAAGTAGGCATAATGGAGTGCATCCTATCAGTTTCCTGTTTCTTCGGCACTTCTTCCTTTTTTTGGCTCTCCTCGAGGTACCAGGGGACCTGCAGTGTGTCAGATTGCTGTCGGCCAGCACGGATGTTAATTTGAGAAGTATTTTCAGTGCTTTCCTGCTCTTTGCTAACCTTGGGGACTGTTGAGGACAGTCTTTTATAATGGACTTATTTTTTAGGAAATATTGCATGGGTCCTGATAACATTTCAACCAAATGGAAATATTTCATCTGCCGAGAGACAGAACCTTGACTTTGGGGCCACTCGAGCAGGGCAGTGTTACAACCTGTGTTTGGTTTTGGTAGGAGAAGACTCTGGGAAGGTTGTCATATGGAACATGGCTCCTGTCCTCCGGGAAGAGGATGAGAAGAATGAGAACATTCCAAAGATGCTGTGCCAGATGGACAATCACTTAGGTGTGGCGATGCCTCCCTTCTTCTCAGTCTTTTTTTTTTTTTAAATTTCATATTACTCCGGTTTATTGGTACAGCACTGTCAAGCATTTCGTGAAGGAGATAAAGCCTTTGATAATATCAGTTTTGTTTCCGTTTTAACCTCAGCCTGTGTGAACTGTGTCCGCTGGTCAAACAATGGTGTCTACCTGGCTTCCGGCGGCGATGATAAGCTAGTGATGGTGTGGAAGCGAGCTGCGTGAGTCCCTCATAATGTCGTCTTGGGTAGTTGCATGAATGTAACTTTATGCTTTTTTCAGTGCAGCAAAGGTGAAGTCTGAATGTTGGATGTGAAATATGTCTGCGTTTGTGGGGTTTTGAAATGAATGTGTGTATTTTTTGAAATATAACAAACATAAAATGTCTTCTGGTATTTGTGATAGATGGCAGTAGCAATGTGCTTGTTCTTGTGACTGGCTCCTGAAATGACTGACTGATTTTGAAATCTTTGGGAGATGGCTGCATATTAGCAGCATCAGCCTTTATACATGCTAATTTTCTGAGCTCTAAGTCTGTGTTTATACCTTTTAGATACATCGGCCCAAGCACTGTCTTTGGCTCGAGCAGTAAGCTGGCCAATGTGGAGCAATGGCGATGTGTGACCATCCTTAGAAACCACACGGGGGGTAAGCGATGGGAGATTGGGGCCCATCTACTCCTCACTCCTGGGTCCACATTGCCATCAGACAGAAGCTTTGCACATAATGCATGCACTATAACCTGTCATCCTTCTCTCTTCCACGTTGTGAAATTATTCATGGCAGTATGTGTTTAATTTTTTTAATTTGCTACTCTGAAACTTAAACGTCTTTTTTTGATAGGATATCCATGTGTTCGTGTTCTTTAAATTTATCTCTGTTTTAAGTTTGGGCTAGAACTTGTGCCTGTGATGAGAAGGCTGCTCGGTCAAATCTTGTGGCCGGCAGATTGCCAGTGTTGTTGGTAGTTTCTCCAGGGCCACTGAATGCTGGCTGACCCTGCTCTTTGACCCCAAAAGTTGCTGTAACCTGTACCTGTGTTTGTATGTGTCTTGGAGAGCATGATGGGATATGTGAAAACTACCCAATTATCTAAAGGGAATGAATAATGTGTTGTATTCTATTCCATTCTTACCTGCCTACTGGACTGATGCTGTTTATTCAAGAACATGAAAGTGCCCATCCCAGCAGCCTTCAGGAGAAAAGTGTTTTGAAAGCCTTTTATCTTTTGAAAGTGTTTGGCAACGGTATTAATAATTTGCATATGATTTCAGATGTGATGGATGTAGCGTGGTCACCGCATGATGTGTGGCTGGCGTCTTGCAGTGTCGACAACACTATCGTCATCTGGAACGCACGCAAGTTTCCAGGTGGGCCGAGAGTGCGGAATAGACCAGGCGCTCATGAGAACGGAAGCCAGTGGGCTCAGATTGCAGGGAATTAGTTTTGAACGTCTGCATAACTTGCAGTGTAGTTTTTGAGCATGGTGTCCTAAAAGTGCTCATGTTAACCCCCTGTAGTCCGTCTTAGAGAATCTCCTGTAACTCATGCTTCTCTCCCATCTCGCCTTGTTCCTTGCCCTCTCTTTAGAGATCGTCACCACATTAAAGGGTCATACAGGTTTGGTGAAGGGCCTGACCTGGGACCCTGTGGGGAAGTATATTGCCTCGCAGGCTGATGACCACAGCCTGAAGGTGTGGAGGACGATGGACTGGCAGCTGGAGACCAACATTACTAAGCCCTTCAATGAGGTGATGTCACTAATGCAGCCCGGGCGTGGCACATATCAACATGACAGGGCAGTTAATCTCAAATCCATCCACTTTTTCCATTCTTTTTCCGTAACCGTTTATTAAGTACACTGTCTTGGAGAGCCTGGAGTTTATCCCCAGAAACACGGAGCATTCTGGAGGGGATACCAGTCCACAGTCATGCACTTTGGGTAGTTTAGACAGTTCATTTGACTGTGTACTATGGGAAGAAACTTGAGTCCACTGACCCCACGCAAACATGGGAGAGAATGCCACATGCAGAAAGGGCAGCTGGGATCGAATACTCAGCCTCATGCGACTGAGCCACTGTTTTTCCATTAAGTTCATATGCAAGTCTTAACTACTTTCTTGTGCAGGAATGCAGAAAGCTATAAATTAATGTGGTAAAGTATTATATAACACCACCAGTTAATGTGTGATCTAGTCGTACTGCTACGTCTGACTATATTGCATTGATACAATAGCTCAGCAATCAGTAGTTGTCTCTAATTAAGCAGGGGTAATTAGATACAGATATAAAGCCATCTGGAGTGACGGTTTGTATGGGGCTAGGATTGGTGATCACTGCCAATTCCTAGTAGCTCTGCTCTTTGGCCCTGTGTGTGGGCACTCTGGGGAGAGAGTGTCCATCGTACGTACTGGTATAAGCTTCTATCATCGTTAGCCTTTGCACCATAAAACAAAAGTGAATATACAAGTATCTCATGGGAAATTAAGGAACCTCTAATTTAATTAACTTAACAGGACACATAAGCGTTGTTTCCACCAATGCGGTGCCGATGCTGGTGCCAGACTCTTTCCCAGTCTGCCACTGACTGGTTCCACGTGTTTTCACCACAAAAAATGGCCCTGGGCCAGAAAAAATGGTTCCAGCATAGCACCACAGAAAAGCTGGGGTCAGAATGTGGCACTATATCATCAGTGAAAGTGGCATCAAAACCTTCCTTATACCCAGGAAAATTCAATCCACAACCAATAGTTAGTCTAATAACGGCGATGCTGGCAGTGAAAAAACTTGCCAGCTTAACGGTTGGTTACATCATTTTTTTTTATTCTGGGAAAATTATTGATCTGCTGACCGGATTTAGCAATAAAGTATAAATATGGTGTAGGTTGAAAAAGTTCAGTTTTTTTTAGCATTATTGCATGATTGTTAAAGGGACAGCGGGAATGAACGCACACAGATGGGGGAGCCTTTGTGGGGACAAAACGTCGTAAAATAGTTTAAACTAGTATGGATTGTATTTACTGAAAATAAGATTTTACGTAAAATATTAACTTGCACTAAAACTTTTAATCCACATAAATGATGCAGATTTAATTAAGTATAAATATGTTACAGGATGAATAAATGAAATATTGTTGCATTTGAGTGGCAAAGAGATGAGGCGGACTGCAAAATTTAGTTTTTAGCAGAGTCTTAAAAGGACAGCGGTAAAATACAGAGAGAATAAATTCACTCAGAGATGGGGAGCCTTTAAGGAGACAAAGGTGGATACAGGGAGTAGAGTCAAGGCAAAACAAGTCATCCTCCAGAAACTCTCTTGTCAGTACTGCAAAATGAATCAAAAAATCTAAGTAAAGATTAACCTCTGCTTTACTTTCACTTCCGCGTATGTAACATTAATGTTCCGCTCTTTTTTGATGCCGGTGGAAACCCAGGCTGGTCACCAAGGGAGAACCTGCCCAGCACTGTCACCAGCACCAGCTCCATGTTGGTGGAAATGAGGCAATAGTATTTCAAGCAGTGTTGTTGTATTCCATTTAAGCGGGTATTTGCACCTACACCCATATCTGACATGAATGTAAGGGTATGTTGAACACTGGCCTGCAGTTGAAGTTGAATTTGTGTGTGCGCTTGTGCACATATCTCAGTGTGGAGGCACCACTCATGTGCTGCGTCTCAGCTGGTCTCCGGACGGACAGTATGTGGTGTCTGCCCACGCCATGAATAACTCTGGTCCGACGGCCCAGATCATCGAGAGAGATGGCTGGAAGACCAACATGGACTTTGTGGGCCACAGGAAGGCTGTGACAGTGGTGGTAAGTGCAGCCAGGGCTCAGCTGTTCATTAAACAGGACAGACCCAACGCCCAAGCGCATTACTCAGGTATCCATCTGCTTTACTGCCATAACTTCATCAGCATTTAGTGTCTGTGGGGATCTATGTGCATGGGCTGCTCGTTGTGGGGAAAAAACATTCATCACCAAAATCATGATATAAGAAATTTACAAACGAGAGGAGGCTGTTCAGTCCATCAAGCTTGTTTAGGGAGAACTTAACTAATAGCTCAGAGTTGTTAAAATCTTATCTTTTTGATTTTAAAGGAACCCAAGGTTTTACCTTCCACTACTCTAGCAGGAAGACTTCTATATTCTAACTATGCACTGTGTAAAGTGCTTCCTCAAATTCGCTTTAAAATGTTCTGCTAATTTCTACTTATGGCCACGAGTTCTAGTATTTAAACTAATATTGAAATAGCTATTTGGCTGAACAGCATCCAGACCTGTTAGAATCTTATATACCTGGATCATGTCCCCCCTTAGTCTCCTTTGCTTGAGGCTAAACAGATTCTCCAAGATCAGGAATCATTCTCGTAGCCCTACGTTGCACCTTTTCCAAGGCAGCAATGTGCTTATATGACATTAATATTAAAAACATGGTAACCAAGCCCTCACTGTCTTAGACCCAGTTACTTTTATTGGTAATTTTAGTACTGTTGGCAGACCTGTTTATAATGCATATAAAACGTTTTATCTAGACAACTGTAATTTTATACTTGTTTATACAGCTAGATATTTTGAGTGTGGGAGGATGTTCATGCTAATGATAAATTTGTGTCTCTTGGGAGCAGCAACCTTTTTTCTTCTTGCAAAACCAGGTGCCGGATCCCACACGTTCTTCAGAATCAGAGATATCTTTATAGTGATTGTAGTATGTACATTGAAATTAGGTGCAGTCCTTATGGCGTCAACTCAATAAATTACATATAAAAGACATATTGCACGAGATTTTGTCTATTGCAGTCAAGTTATGTGAGGGTGATTTTGTGTCATTCAGCACCCTGATATTGACAGGGTAGAAACTACTATACAGTCTGTTAGTTCTTGTTCTGATGCTCCTGTATCTTTTGCCTGATGGCAGCAGTTGGAAAAGGTCAGGGTGTGAGGAGTCTTTTAGGATGTTTTTCGCTTTTCTGAGGCAGCGAGAGCTGTGCAGTTCATCCAGAGCGGACCGATGATCTCCTAGGCAGTCTTTACAATCCGGTGGAGTGATTTCCTCTGCGTTATTGTGCGGCTGAAAAACCACACACGCAGACAGTAGCACAGGATGCTCTCAATGGAACAGCGATAAAATGACACCAGGAGTTTTTGGGTGATGCTTGAAGCTGTCCTCCTCATATACGTTTCCAGCCCTTTGAGTTTGTGACACATTCTTTTTTCTGCCTCTGTGCACCTTTCAGAAGTTTAACCCAAAAATCTTTAAGAAGATGCAGAAGAACGGCAGCTCCTCCAAGCCCAGCTGCCCGTACTGCTGCTGTGCTGTGGGCAGTAAGGACCGCTCCGTGTCCGTGTGGGTAAGTGAGACGCTGCCAGGTGCAGCCCCCCCAGTCCTCCCTGAGTCCCTTGGAGGCTTCAGAAAGAAGCCTACATTTGCACAAGTATACAATCGTTTTGGAGTTCAGTAAGGAATACAAGTGTCACTACCTCAAATTTAATTAAGGTAATTTACATCGTGATGGCTCTCATTGTCCTTCAGAGAGCACTGTGATGTTAAAATGTTTTTATTTATTTTTTTAACACTGATCTTTAGCAGTTTATTTGGTCTATTTTGCATCAGCTTCCTTTTGTGATGGAAGGCAGCTGCCATCACCATGAATACAGGCTCCCAGGTTTGAACAGTGCTTGACTGTTAATGTGACTTGTTTATTTTTAGCTGACATCTCTGAAGCGCCCTCTCGTGGTGATCCATGACTTGTTCGACAAATCCATCATGGATATCACATGGTAATTCCCCATACTGCTAGTGTCTCAAGCTTCAGTTGGGATGGGTCTGCTGTTTCCTGCTGTTGTCCTAGGAGTACATGCAGGTTCTGTGGTAATGTGTCCTCTTTGGCATTTACAGGACGCTAAATGGACTCGGGATTCTCGTCTGCTCCATGGATGGGACTGTGGCTTTTCTTGATTTTTCTCAGGATGAACTTGGGGATCCCCTCAATGAAGAAGAAAAGGTAGGGAAATCTTTCATTTTGCTTTGAAATCCTTAAAAATCATATTTTGCCCACCCTTAGACAAATTGTGGTGGTTGTTGACAGCACTATAAAATATGTACTTGCCCTTGGAGAGCAATGTGGTTTACAGCCTTATTCCTTATCCATTGTAAAGAATGTATGCTATTTAATTAATGAAATTCCTTAACCGCAATACATATAAATACATACAGAAAACCTAAAGTTTCATATATTTGGGAAAGTAATGTGCAAATGTGTTTATACAGCTGGATATTCTAGCAGTTATAGTTAAGTACCCGGTTCAAGGGTACTTGAACCAACTGCCTTTGTGTGCATAGAGTGGCATTTATGGTGTTTTTCTGGAAACCACGGTGTTGCTTTCCTGTTGCAAAATATTTGATAGTCTTGCATGTGTCCAGAATTCAATCCACCAGAACATCTATGGGAAGAGTCTGGCCATCACCACACAAGCCCAGCTCTCTACCACTATCATCGAGAACCCGGAGATGCTCAAATACCAGCAGGCAAAGGAGGCAGCAGAGCCCCACAATGCTGTGGGCCAGGAGGCCCAGGCACCTAAACTCAACAGCGTGGTCAATGGGGAGTCGCTGGAGGACATCCGCAAGGTGCAGCCAGCAGTGACTCTGCCATAAGCTGATCTTTGGCTGGCTTGCAGACAGAGTTGATGAATGAACATAATGAGAGTGCTGGACTTAGTGTTTTCTCAGGTTATGGCTCTCAGACAGCCAGGGCAGTACTTCACTCCTGTATTATATAATATCTTAATTCTTTGTAAGAATAAAAGCCTGACTTGGGAAATGCACTCAAGGTGCTTCAGTATGTAATTATGGATTCTTCGTCCAAATATGCTGCAATGCCTGATTAGATTTCCTATGATCTGGTTAGTTTGTTGCTATGTTTTAACCCCTGATGAAGTTGTGGATGTGTGATGTGTGTTGGGGCTGCAGAATCTGCTGAAGAAGCAGGTGGAGACTAGGACGGCTGATGGGCGGAGGCGAATCACCCCCCTCTGTATTGCCCAGCTGGACACTGGGTAAGGTGGTGAAGCCTGTAGGGCTTCAGCTGGATATGTCAATGTGTAGAGATCATGTGTGACAACGTATTTAAAATAAATAGTTTTAGCACTGACATTACAGTCCTGGACTGGGGACTGCTGTATTGTGCTATTCTGTTTTATGTTTGTTCATACCTGTATATTGATTTGAGTCTCTAGGAAGTAACAAACCTTTATAGACTCTCTTTATCTTATGTCCGCCCCCACCCCCAGGGATTTCTCTCCAGCGCTTTTCAATAGTGTCCCCATCCTGCCGGGCTCATCCATGTCCTCCCAGCTGACCCCCCAGGTGTCCTCTGACTCCAACACTGCCAACTCGCTGGGCTTGCGGCCCCCACCAGAGACCCAGGCTGTGCCCCCCAGCAAGCCCACAGATGACACCAAAGAATGGTCAGCAGCTCCCGACTGTTGTTAACAGATCCAATGTGCTCTTAGCTTTCTTCATTTGGTTAGATCTTAAGCAGTGGATGAGGGCATGTTGACACGTACAGTGCAAAGACTTCCATTTTTTTTCCACAGATTATTAAGATTATGTGCATGTTGTCTTTATTAATATTTGAAGGCCTTCATTCGTCCTGCAGCATTTAGTTTCCTGATTAGCATTCATTAACATTTCCTGCAGATTTTCTTAGGCAGTGAGCTTTTTTTTTTTTTTTTTTTTTTTTATTTTTTTTTTAAACATAACTGTCACGCTTGTAGATGACACTGAAATGGTCCATTTTATATACAAAGAATATACATTCAAGGGGCTATTTTTTCTCTTACCTTGGTTAGGTTATAGGGTGAGACTGCCTATTAAGGAATGACCATCAACAGTAGTGTTATGCGCTTAGCATAAGGTGTGTCTGTGTGTGAACGGGGCATGTTCTGGTTTCCAGTAGCCATGGTTTGCCCTCTCTCTGTGCAGTGTTAACCCCTTGGGCACCACTCCTGCCCCTGCCATGAACTCCACCTCCATGAAAACCAACCTCCTGCTCACCTCTGCCACTAAGATTGAGCCAATGAAGGCGCTGGACTCGCGGTTCACTGAGAGGTCAAAGGCCACGCCGGGGGTCACCATCTCCTCCTCATCTGTTGGCCTCAGCCCTCTGGACAGGTATGGGGGAGCTGCAGGAGCATGGTATGATTGGAAGGAGAGGTAATTTAATAGCTGACAGAAGGGGCTTCGTAGAGCCGGGCTGTTTAGCTATAGTTATGGAGGTCTGACTGGCCTGGGTTCAGATACAGCAAATGTTCTCAACTGCCCCACTTTAGCTCCTTTTTGGAGAGATTAGTTAAGCTAATACAAGCTGGCTTTCAGGGCTGGGGTGGTTGTCCCCGCTGCAGAGGACTCAGCGGTGCTGGCTATACTCACTCAGCTCATTAGCATGCTGTGATACCTGATCCGGGCCAGGAAAGCATGAGGTGTATAGACTGTGTGCAAAGCTAATCGTTCTTTGTGGGCTGCACTGCTCACAGAATGAAGGATGGGGGTGCCGTGAAGGAGCCTAAGCCCAAGGAGGACACAAGCAGCGACAGCGAGGACAAAATGGTAGCTGTCAAGTCGATGTCCTTCACCAAGAGGAAAGGGGAGATGGAGAGTGTGGAGGTGGTGGAGAAGAGGAAGAAGGGCCGACCCCGGAAGGACTCCAAAGCTATGCCTCTGATGTCTCAGGCCAATCAGCAGGTATCTGCCAGGTCACATGTTTACAAAGCATCAAGGAGACCTGGTGTTTGGAAGTTGAGAAGGCTGGTTGTGCGATGGAGTTTCTCTTTGACCTATTGCTTAGGTGACCCCCTCAGCAGAGAGGGAGCCCTCTCGCTTAACGGCCCCCACAGTGATGCTCAAGCTGCCCACCCCTGCTCCACAGAAGACCTTTTCCATCCAGGTCAGTCTGCCCCTTTATGGTGGCCTTGTATCAAAGAGGGTGTATTTTATTTTAAGGTCCTACTCAGGATGTGTCTGTGATACTCCTTCCATCCAACTCGCCTACAGTGAGTTTGCATACAGTTCATATTTCTGCATCATGTGATGCTAAAACACTGCTGAGTATTTTGTGCTGCCATTTAACTTGGATGAGCATTCAGTCTCTCTCAGATTTCAGGGTACTTTCTAGCACTGGCATGCTAATTGCTCCTGCTGTCCTCTCAGGTGAGCGTGGAGCCGTCAGTCCACATTGAGGTGGAGAACGAGGTGTCCTCTGCAGCAGGGGTGCGGTTCAGTCAGCTGCGGTGCGCACGGCAGGGTCGCGAGTGGGACACACTTTTGAGCAGCCGCATCCTCGCTGTGGCCGGCAGCAGGCAAGTATCTCTCCTGTCATATAGCACCCCTCCCCACACCCCTTAGAGATGTCTCAGCAGCTCACTACTACAACATACCAGGCCTTCAGAGATAGTGACTCTGCCAGGCCCTGAATGTGGAGTCATGGTTCCTTTTCTGTTAACGGGCTGCTCTGTGTCCCCAGCGATGTCATCGCCGTGGCCTGTGAGGACCGCATGCTGTCCGTGTTCTCAGCCTGTGGCCGGCGGCTGCTACCTGCCATCCTGTTACCTGCGCCCTTGTCTGCCCTCCACTGCTCTGGCTCCTTTGTCATGGCCCTGACGGCCTGTGCGACGCTCTCTGTCTGGTGAGTCCTTTATTGCTATCACCTGTCCCTCCAGTCTGAAAACACAAAGCCCTGCCCATCTGAGGGGGTATTCCATGGAGCAGAATTTTTCAGATGGGTTAATTTAAGCTAGTAATTATCGCCCAATAGCAGTTTAGCTAAGGAGTATTTCTGTTGGACAATCATGCTTAAGTTAACCCAGCTAACTGGGAAATCCTGGGGTATTCCATGAAGGAGGATTTCTTTCTTAGCTTCTTGGATTTAAGGTTGTTCCCTTACATTTAGCCAAGACTACCTTAAATCTGACAAGTTATCCGGCTAAGTAAATAATCCTGCTTTGTGAAACCGCCCCCTGCTTTATGGAATACCCCCTTGGTCTGAAAACATCCACCTGGTCCTAAGACATCTCCAGAACCATAACCATCTGGGCTGTTGTCATTCATAAACTCATGCCCCCTTTGATCTGATTCCATCCCAACACTCATCTAGTCCAGACAGTTTTACATACAAAACCACATATATGTACGTCTGAATGATACGTAGAGTAAGAGTCAAGGTGGTGTCCAGAGGCTGTGATTGGGTGAAAACCAGAACCAGATCAAAGTAGTAACTCAAAGAAAGGCATATAAAATCTACGCTAAGACACTCTTTCCAAAAAAAGAACGTATGTGAATAAAAGATGATTTTTATTTTGATTAACATATATTATTTTGAGAGGAGAAGGAGACATAGTTTATTACTAATAATCTTGCATCTCACTTGTTTCAGGGACGTTAAGAAACAAACAGTTGTTGTGAGAAATGTATCTCTGCTGACCATCTTATCTGGTAAGGTTTTAATCTTCTTCATTCCTTTTTTTTCATCAAAGCAATAAAAACCTTGGTCCTGAACAGGGATACTTGTGTTTTTTCCTTTTATTAGATCTATCTTTATTCAGAACTCAAAACACATTAAGGGCCCTGTGATGTTGGGTTGCACTAGGAGAGGATTGTGGGAAATGTACAGGAAACTGACAGCTGCGATGTTGAAAGCGCAGCAGGTCGACTTGGACTCGGATGCATTGTGACTGCATGATCTCGCACCCTCCTCCAGGTGGCGACGCGACGGTCTCTCAGTCCCTGCTCACCCAGCAGGGTGTACCTGTCATCTGCCTCTCCAACGGGAAGTCCTACTGCTTCAGCTCCTCCCTGGAGACGTGGTGAGGGCTGCTTATAGGTGTGAGAAACAGCAGACAGAATGTTGCTGGCATTTACTCTGTACAATAAGTATAACTGCTGTATTCTGCCTTCCTCAGGAACCTTATTGCAGACAAGCAGGACCCTCTAGTGCAGTGCGCCGACTTCAGGCATTTCCTGCCCTCCCAGGATGCATTGCTGTCTTCTGGGCCTCTGGCTATCATGCAGGGCCGGGCTTTGAAGTAAGATTGGTAGCCATTGTAAACTGCTTGCCGCACAATATATTTATGCATCTGGCTCTGTCATTCACTGGCCTATTTCACCGCAGTGCGGGACGCTTGGCATCCAGGCTGGCATCCACACCTCACCACCTGCAGCAGGGAGTCACCCTGGCCTACTTGGAGAACCAGCTGGCATCAGCCCTCATCCTCAAGTCAAGCCAGGAGTACCACCACTGGCTACTCACCTATGCACGCTTCTTGGTCAATGAAGGTGTGTGAGGAGCCCATGCATCCATCCCTGCTCTCCAGAAAGTACCTAGAAAGTGTGCAAATGCAGACGTCCATTCAATGGTGTTTATCCCTCAGGCTCTGAGCATCGGCTCCGAGAGCTTTGCAGAGACTTATTGGGACCAGTGCACAAGTCTGCCGGAAGCATCTGGGAAGCCACAATTCTGGTGAGCGCCATCGTGCAGCATTTGGCAGTTTTATTTCCACTCATTAATTGGGATTCCTGTTGGAGTTGCTTTCTCAGCCCGTTATGCAAGTTGGCCCAGTTAGCAGGAATTCCTTGTTTTACTTACCAGGCCAAACATAAGTGTGTGATGTTACTGTACACCTTATGACCTTTGATTCTGTGACCCCTGTGCAGGGCCTGAGGAAGCGGGACCTCCTAAAAGAAGTGCTCCCTGTCATTGGGCAGAACCTGCGTTTCCAGCGTGTCTTCACTGAGTTCCAGGACCAACTGGAGCTTCTTCGCAATAAATAGCACTTACCCACCTCTGGCCCCTTCACTTCCTCCCAGCACTGCCCTGAAAGTCACTTGGACGCAATTTCCCCCTTAAAATCCCTACCCTGATGCCCCAGCCTCCAGGGACACCAGTTGGGGGGGTCATGGGGCTAACTGGCGCCCCCCACAGTTGCTCCTGTGTCGTAGTTTGTCTGAGGCCTGGCGTCTGGTGGTGGTAATAATAGTAATTAAATATGTATAAGTACAGATGACATTGGTAAAATTTATATTAATTATGATGGTGGATCATGAAATGGAAAGTGATTGGGTCGCTGGCATCAGGCGCCTTCACAATGAGCTGGAAGCTAACAAAGACTGATCACTGTGTGGCAGACTAAGCACAAGTTTCATGGCTGTGAGGAGTCCTGGCAGGAATGTCCGTGCCGCAAGGTTTTTTTTTTTTTCTGTATTTTTGTCGGACTTTAGGGGTGGGACTCCTGAGAGAGCAGGTATCGCCACCTCAGCCCCGGCTGCCAGGGACATTGACACGGTCGCCTTACATAAAAAAAAAAAAAAAAAAAACAGAACATCTCAAATGCAGAAGATACAAGAAAAGCCAGCACGTGTGTCTGGGCCGCTGGGGACTTTCGGAGCGGCCTGTACGTTTACGGATGACCTCCTGTCAATTTGTACAGCCTCTTTCTGTTAGTCATTTTTAAATGTTTGTACTAGGCTTTTTCTTCTCAATTTTCTATAAAAATACAGCGAGGAGAATCAAATAAATGATTGAGCAATGCCTCAGTATGTTACTGACTTTTTAAACATTTTTTTTAATTGGTTTTATTTTTCTGAATCCAGCTCTATGAAATGTAAAAATGTTAACTCCTGTGCTTTCAATCAGTTTGTAGAAATTCCTGTATAAAGTTGTGCATTTACAGAACAGGGAATCCAAATGTGCCAAGGACTTGTGTTTTGCTAAAATTACCATGTAGCTATAAAAATGTAGGTATAGTTTTGATTGAGACCTCTTGCCTTTTTTTAAAAACAAACATTTTTAAAAAGCTCTTATAGTAATCGATGGGAGATGTGGCTCTTTGTGTACATTATTGTTTGGGTTATTTTGCATCCTCGGATCCGGACGCTGGTCTCTGCCAGACCTCTGTCTCCTCCACAGCTTGCCTTTTCCCTCCCTCCTCTGAGGCCTCTGTTGTTCTTTGGTGACATAGAGAGCAGCAAGGACAGGCCGTGCGTAATGAAGGCGGCCCGCGTGCCTGTGCATTATGTCAGCGCAGCAGGAGCTATTGTGCCGGCTGTTCTATTAATAACCCCAGAGCAAAGAAGAACAGGATCACCAAGACCAGTTTAAGTATCCCATGTCATATTACGAGTAATGAGGCAATGGTATGATCTGTATTTAAACAATAGGAAAACAAAATCCCAACAGAACAGTTATAGGTCAGAAAACGTGCATTTTTTGTGTATGTATGTGTTTACAAAATCTCATATCTGTTAATTAGTTTTATGCTTTATAGGTTGTTAATGGGTTTTTATGCATGTAAACTGTTAGTCTGAGCTAACCTCAGTCACAAGTGCTTTCCTACTTTAGATGTAATCATACTTAACGCTAAAGTATTCTAATGACCTGTTTCCTAGTCATTCAGTATAGCCTAAGTGCTGAGTCTTCTCTGAATCATCTCTGGCTGCAGAGCCAATGAATGAAGAGTATATAGAATGTATATTTTGGGTTGCATGGTCAGTTGATGGAGGTGAGTACTGATGCTTTGATATGGAAATGATGCACAGCTCTGAATGGCTGCAGTCGCAGGGCTTCTTTGTGATGTCAGCTTTAGCCTGTGCTTTAACCTCCCCATGGATTGACGGCAGTGGTGGTGGTGCCTTTTAAAACGGACACGAAGCTGTCTTCAAAGGCTGCAGTCGTGCATTCATCTGCCAGCAGTAGCCTATTTCTGCCTCTTCATATATTCAGATGTAAGGACTCCGGTTGGAAATCTGTCCTCAGCATGCATCAGAATGCTTATTCTATCAGCAGTGCGTGTGCTCTTTAGGACCTCCCCAAAATACATAATTTTTTTTTTTAATAACTTAAAATCTTTTTAGTATATGAGATGGGCCAGTTTGCTTTCGGTTGCAACTTTAAGTGGATCTTCTCAGCATGCAGAGTGCATCCTGCCAGCACCAGTGGGAGGCAGCAGAGTCCTGTGCCTGGGTCCTTTTCTGCTTGGATTTAGTTCGTGTGTGATGGTGAGACTAAGATACATACTACTGTATATTTACGGAAGCCGTTTAACATTTGTATAATATTTTAGAAACATTTTTTTCTGGATGATTGTACGTTTCTCTGGAAAACAAATCCCATTGATCTATCCGTCCATCCAACTTTGTATGCAATATAATGCCACTGAAAAAAGAAGTGGTACTTTTGTTAAAGGACTATGTGTATTAAATCTGTATGATGACAGATAAATGAAAGTGATGAGTGGTCCCAGACCATCAGGACCAGAGTTCCCAGAGAAGCTCCCATGATGCACTGTGTTATGCTGAGTGCATGTCCTTTTTTCACCTCCTTGCCTTACCTAGCAGCTTTTTTCGCCCCATTAATCACTGTTGCATGGCTCTCCTAGAGAGCTACAGAAAAGGTTAGCAGAAGTGCTCCTGCAAGGTGTTATCTCAGTTCTAGAAATTAGCATTTTCTGGCCGACGGCAGCCACTCTTAAGTTAACGATGCCCATCAGCCAGGAGAAGAGAGTGTTACTGGCTGTAGGGTGGCATCATATCAGCCAGGGAAGGCATGTAAGATGGCCCCTTTTCACATTTACTGTCTGGAGCTTCAGCAAGGTTAGTGTACACATCAGAAAAATAAAGGCCATATTAAGGGCTATGAAACACATACACACACGATCCTTTGGACATTTTTGGCTGTTTGCACCTATTTATGGTTCTGCACTTTGTTGGAAGTCTGCATTCCTTTTCTGAGGCATTTGATTCTCCATTTGCGTAAACCTGGGCTATTTTGAAGTTTTATAAATGAAGGGCCTCTGATTTGGGGAGAAATTTATTCCATGATGCGCTTTGTAAAAATCCTTCTTCAATGGATAGATATTGGGCACAAATGATATGTTAATATGGAGTTTACTTGCTAAGAATTCAACTCCCAGTTAATTCCAGACAGCTGGCATGGAGGGGCACTGTGGCATTTGTGTAGTACATCTAACCTGCAAGCAAGGAATGGTGCCCTAAATTGTCTCCACTAACCTGAAAAAGACCTTGCTTAAGATGACTTAATGGTGTCTAATTTTAAACAAATGTAAGATCACCTGAGGAGTAACACCTGGGCTGCTAGATTGAATTGTCATTGATGTGAAAACACTCTAACCACAGCCTTGGGCCTGACACATTAATGAACTGCTAGACTGAAATGAAAGAAGTGCAAAATGTATTTGGGTGTGCCAGTAGTAATAATAATCTGATCTCACCTCCAGGTGGAAGTCTCCTCACTGTGGAAATAATGATGTTTGTTTGCCTGTGTTGCTTCTGTATGAATGCATTCTGTATATGGCAACTAAACAAAGACCGCACACTGCAGTAAGACCCCAGAGGAAAGGTCTGCACTGCAGACGAAAGCTTCTACTCCAGAGATGCTGCCTCCATCATACTCTGGTGCTCTAGGTGTGACAAGCAGCACATTAGAGCATGCTGTGCACACAGGCTCAGAAAGCTGGCAGCTCTGTGGAGAGTCGGGCTCACACACCTGTGACTCTCCTCTGGACCGCTCCACAGCACTCCCATCCTCTCCGGTAATTTCTCTGTTACTATGGTGACTTTAATCTGGAAGACAAGTGGTGATGTTTCTGCCTGCTGTTAAAGGAATACTCCACCTGATGTTCAGAGCTTATTTAAAAAATAAACTAATAACAGTATGCACAGTAATAACAGTGCAGGAAATATGCCTACTATTAGACCCTTTTAAGAAATGTAATATTTGTTTTCTCAGCAACCTTGTCCTGAATAAGAAGATGGATGGATGGATGGATGGATGGATGGATGGATGGATCCAATCATCCAGAAAAAAATGCATTTTTAGCATGTATTATTCAGTGTTTCTTAAACACTATTTGCTCTGTGTAAAATAAAAAATCCAATAATCATAAAATAGGTAGTGATGAAGTAAATTAAAATGTAAAGAGTGATAAATCTGCAACACTCCCATCACAATAACTATATACAATTTATTTTCATGCAGAGAACATTTTTGTGTTACGAAATAAATGGTCCATACCATGCTTATTTCATAGTCTACACATTTCACTATTGAAACATTCAGATGCATTGTATAAGGTGCCTGATGTATCTTTCAATTTAAATGACTATCAAACCATTTTAAAGTGAAAACACAATGTGTAAAATAGCGTGTTAAATGAAATTATTTAAAATATTACTTCTACACATAAAGGTGCATAAAGGGCTTCCTGTAATATTCACTGCTGTTGTTTGATGTGTTTAGCTTACTTAATTCAAATATTTCCAATGATTATATTAAGGATTATAACAAAAATTCCAATTTTCTCACAAATGTTTAGAAATATTAAATGGTTTGTGCAAAACACTATACATTTTTATATAAAATTAAAATGCATGTAAAATGACTGTTGAAATGAAAATGAAAATGAAAGTTTTTGACTGGCTAAACTGGCTGGTTACCTTTCTGGTGGTGGAGGAGACTGAGTAAGTGCATGAGGTTGAGAGATACCGGTTAGATATAGTCAGGCCCAGCTCAAAACATAGCATGCATTCTGGAACCAATCTCCTGGAGAGGGGCTGGATGTTCTTTTCTTCTGGAGTTGGGGCGGATGAGTAATACAGGGCTGGGGCTACTGATGGCAACAGCTCAGTGTATTAACAACAGAGTTTACCCAGGTGAACGAGAGGTCCCTGTGCCTGCGGTCGGGGAGAGATCTCTGACTGTCATCTGCGCTTATGTGCCGAATGACAGTTCGGAGTACCTAACATTCTTGGACTCCCTGAGTAGTGTGTTGGTTAGCACACCACGAGGGGATTCCATCGTATTGGTGGGGGACTTCAACGCTCACAGTGGTAACGGCAGTATGACCTGGAGGGGGGTGATTGGGAGGAACAGACTCCCTGATCAGGACCCGAATGGTGTTCTGTTGTTGAACTTCTGTGCAAAACATGGTCTGTCCAAATCTAAGACCATGTTCAAGCATAAGGGTGTCCATAAGTGGACATGGTACAAACATGCCTGGGGCTGCAGATCGATGATCGATTTTATAATTGTATCAACTGATCTACGGCCTTCTGTCTTGGACACTCAGGTGAAGAGAGGGGCAGAGCTGTCAACTGATCACCACCTGGTAGTGAGTTGGCTCAGGTGACAGGGGAGGAAACCGGTCAGACCTGACAGGCCCAAGCGTATAGTGAGGGTCTGCTGGGCTCCTATTTGCCAGATCTTCAAGTTGCACCTGCGGCAGAACTCCAACTGTGTACTGGGGGAGGTTGGGGACGTCGAGTCTGAATGGACATTGTACTGGACTTCCATTGTGAAAGGAGCTGTACAGAGCTGTGGCTGCAGGGTGGTCGGTACCAGTTGTGGCGGAAACCTCCGTATCCAATGGTGGACACTAGAGGTGAGTAGGGCTGTCAAGCTGAAGAAGAAGGCCTACTGGCAATTATTAGCCCAGGGGTCTCCAGAGGCAGCTGATGGGTACCGGCAGGCTAGGCAGAACGTGGCTCAGGCGGTTGCGAAAGCAAAACCCTGGGCGTGGATGAAGTGCCCTTGGAATATGAAAAACCAGGAAAGTAACTTTCAGTCAGGCTAAAAAAGGATCTGGAAAACCGTCCAGAATATCAGGAGGGTTCCTACTGTTTAGAGTGGGGAGGGGGTAATGTTGACATCACCCGGAGGTGGAAGGAATACTTTGAGGATCTTCTCAACCCTGCCTCAGTTACAGCTATGCGCACCGTCTTCAAGACTTCTGAGGGCACGGGGTCCAAGGTGGCTGGGGGGGACTTGCCCATCAATAGGGCTTAGGTTTCCAGGGTGGTTCCGCAAAACAGCCGCCACAACAACCAGCCAATCTGCAAGGACAACCAAGTGATCCACCCTCTCTCTCTCATCTGAACAGGAACAGCCAAGCTTTTATCCCCAACCAAGATGTCTTCTCAGCCAACCAAAACAGGTGTTGTTAATTAAGGGGTGGGGACTTGCTTGTTACTTTGTTATCTTCGAGGCCTGTTCATAGACAGGAGCAGAAAACCGATAGAACACACAAATGATACATTTTAAGACATGACACCCCCACCATTAAATTACAAACAAAGTTTGTAAACATTGTACATAACGATACTAACCCCCGAATAAGTAAGGATGTCTTAAAATACAATGCCCCCACCAATGAATGACAGAAAATCTGTAACAATTACACACACTAGTTAACACTGGCAACTACAAAGAGATCACATTCTCAGCCTTCCTGTGAATGGGGTACTGGAGAGGAGGGTGAGATTGATAGTCGAATCTCGGATTCACAAGGAACAATGTGGTTTTCATCCTGGCCACGGAACAGTAGACCAGCTTTATACCTTAGCGAGGGTACTGGAGGGAACTTGGGAGTTTGTCATCCAGTCTACATGTGTTTTGTGGACATGGAGAAGGCTTATGACCGGGTTCACCAAGGTGCTCTGTGGGGGGTGCTTTGGGAGCATAGGGTTCGGGGCCCACTATTGCGGGCGATTCGATCCCTATATAAACGGAGCAGAAGGTTGGTCTACATTGCCGGTAATAAGCCGGACGTGTTCCCAGTGCGCCAGGGCTGCCCTCTGTCACCAATCCTCTTTGTAATATTTATGGACTTGATTTCTAGGCGCAGCAGGGTATCCAGTTTGGTGGCCTGAGGATTGCGTCGCTGTTTTTTGCAGATGATGTGGTCCTGTTGGCTTCATCTGCTGAGGACCTCCAGGGAGCTCAGGGGCGGTTTGCAGCCTAGCAGTGGGGATGAGGATTAGCGCCTCCATGTTCGAGACCATGGTTCTCAGCCGGAAACGGTTGGATTGCCCTCTTCAGGTCAAGGAGGAGGTACTGCCTCAAGTGGAGGAGGTCAAGTATCTCAGGGTCTCGTTCACAAGTGATGGTAGAAGAGATTGAGAGCCGGATAGACGGATCGGAGCGGCGTCTGCAGTTTTGCAGGAGCTTAACCATTTTGTCGTGACCAAAAAAGATCTGAGCTTGAAAGCAAAGGTCTAGATGTATTTGTCCATCTTGATTCCTACCCTCACCTATGGTCATGAGCTGTGGGTAGTGACCAATAGAATGAGATTGTGGATATCAGTGGCTGAAATGAGGTTTCTCCGCAGGGTGTCTGGGCTCTCCCTTAGAGATAGGGTGAGATGTTCGGATATCCACAGGAGTCTCAGAGTAGAACTGCTGCTTCTCCATGTTGAAAAGAGCCAGTTTAGGTGGTTTGGACACCTGACACGGATGCCTCCTGGGCAGTTACCTGGAGAGGTTTTCCGTGCATATCCTACAGGGAGGAGGCCCTGGGGCAGACCCAGGATGCACTGGAGGGATTGTATCTCTTGGCTGGCCTGGGAACGCCCCGGCATCCCCCTCAAAGAACTGGTAGAGCTGCCTGGGGAGAGGGAGGTCTGGGCGTCTGGGTAGCTACCCCTGCGACCCGGATCCCAGACAAACAGGAGGTGATGAATGGATGGATGGCTGGATGGAAATTTGTGTGATTAGTTGTGAGACTGGGGTTCTGTGTGGGAGATTTGGGGTCCTGTGGGATGGCCTCCAGGCTCAAGCAGTTATGGAAAGTGGATGGATGCATACAAATTTGGTAAGAAGGAAAACTAGCAAGAGCTCTCTTGCCATGGTGATGAACAGCCCGCATGCAGTCATGTCCATAGATTGACACAATTCTAATCTTTTTGGTTGTATACACCACCGCAATGGATTTGAAATTAAACGAACAAGATGTACTTTAGTAGATTTACTGCAGACTTTCAGCTTTAATTTGATGGTATTTACATATAAATCTGTAATTACAACAGTCTGTATATGTGCCTCCCACTATTTAAGGGACCAAAAGTAATGGGACACTTGGCTGCTCAGCTGTTCCATGGCCAGGTGTCTGTTATTCCCTCATAATCTTATTTACAAGGAGCAGATAAAAAGTCTACAGTTCATTTCAAGTGTGCTATTTGCATTTGGAATCTGTTGCTGTCAACTCTCAATATGAGATCCAAAGAATCCATGTGCTGTATAGAGCCAAGATGATTAGAATTGTGTCGATCTCTCAATACAGTGATACCTCAGTACTTGAACTTAATCCATTCAGAACTCGGGTTTGAATCCTAAAAGGTTCGAGTTCTGATCGAATTTTCCCCATAAGAAATAATGGAAAACCAATTAATTGGTTCCTGGCCCTAAAAAATTACACCTAAATATGTTTTTTTTTCCGATCATTCCTTCTTTGTGCCACGCCCCCTCGTTAACCCTGTACGGATTCCCTGTGTGATCAGCTCTTTCTTGTTGTTGTCATTTTTCCTGCGTATTTAGTCCGCATTTCAGTTTGTTTCCTCAGTCCTGTCATTGTATTGTCCAACTGCGTTTTGCCTGCCTTACCTATAATTAAACCCCATATTCCCCGATACCCTGACATCCATTATAATGAGTTCTAATGAGGTACCACTATATTTATGGACCTGACTGCAGATGAGAACAATGCGCCCAATCTTGTTTTGGCCCTGCTCAGTATATTGGGGCTAATTAAATGAAATAAGAACCTGCCATGGCTGTGCAGTCTTGTTCAACATTAAGATAAAATGTAAACCTCCCTGTATGTAACAGACAGCCTGTCACATTAACCCACGTTCACATAGACCTACTCCAAGCCCTTCAAGAGTTCTGATAAAACAACAGATATCACATTTACTTTAGGTGTGTGAGCACTCCTGGACTGATATTTGATCTAAGTATCCCAGTGGCCTTTTTCTATAATTTCATTTACCCACTCAGCACAGATACCCTAAAGGAACACACTGGGTAATTGGATCAATGTTTATATTTCAAATGAGCTTCAGCTTATCTACCATTAAATCAGGTGGACTTAAAGCAAAACATCATAATCCTGCGATGTGGACCTTGCTTGTCAGAGAATACCCTAGACAGCAGAACATCCTAAATAGGAGAACACCATAGATGCAGAGCACCATAGATGGGAGAATGCCATAATAACCTAAATAGGAGAACAACATAGATGCAGAGAACCGCAGACGGGAGAATGCCATAATAACCTAAATAGGACAATAACCTCAATAGGACCCCCTAAATAGCACAGCACCCTAAGCTGGTAGGACACCATAAATAGGAGAATATTATAGATAGCAGAGCACCCTAGATAGCAGATCACCCTAAAAAGGAGAAAAGCCTCTACAGAAGAACACCTTAAATGGGAAAATGTTCTAGATAGGAGAGCAACTTAAATAGGAAAACGTTCTAGATAGCAGATTCCCCTGCTTTTGATTCACGTAACTGTATTTGAACTGCAAGAAGAAGCTGGACATGCAGAGGACACCTATACACACATAGGATTCAAATCTCTGAAAGACAACAGCATTACCCACTGTGCCAACATATAAATATTCAATGTTTTACAATATGGTAGGTCTGCAATGATCACAGCATATCTCATTCTAAGTAAAGCCTAATAATTTTTGGCACATAAAGAATTTGAACTGAGGTGAACCCCTAAGACCAATTCCTCTAACAAACAAATAAATTTTTATAAAAAATAGAAAACTTTTAACCTGCAATAAACATTAAAGGTGACAGAACCAATTATTAAAATACTATTGTTGGTGAGTAACAACTAATCATTCTGTCCTTATGCAGTTTGTAACAACTCTGGTTTAGGAGGCTGCTTGTTTTAATTTCTGCAGTGTCTGTTAAAGTTTTTTTATGTGTTCTTCAATAATAATGATTTTCTTTGTGGCTGATACAGTTACTTGATTAAAAATCAAGTTATTTGTTGATAAAACATGTTTCTTCGATTTATTAATGTCCGTCGTCATTTCCATTAAGAGAAACATCTAAAGTAATATATGGCAGTGTTTGTGTGATGATTTTTCAAAGAGGATCCATATCTAAAAGTACCCATTGATCAAGGTAGCACTTTGTGGATTTTGGTTTTCTGGAGAAGTATATATGTGTGGGAGGTGATTAAAAACTCTCCGGAGGAAGGTAATGGGACACAACTGCATTAGTGTTGATGTCAGAAGTTTAGAGTGAGGAGAAGTGAGTGCCACTGATCAAAAAAGACTGACCCAGAGGAAAATGATCAGAAGAAACATTTTTCTAAAAGGAATAGATTATTATTGAAACACAATAAGCGGTAGTCATAGAATGGGACTGTATTATTATCGTCCGTCCGTCCGTCCGTCCATCCATCCATCCATCCATCCATCCATCCAAGGAAGCACAATGGCAGAGAACAGGTGACACCCTGGAGAGGATAACTATTGTTATTATTTCTAGCAATGTAACTAAGCTGAATCTTTCACATGACTTATAAAAACCTATGAAAAAAAAATATTGTAATGCCATGAATAAGGCAACAGAAAAGTCTGTCAATGGAATATGTTCCATTTTACCACTGCATAAAATAATAAAAGAGAGAAATAATTGACAAAAATCTTTAAAATTAAAATAATAGTGTCTAGAAACAAACTGGAAGAGCCTGTCACTTGATAAGGTCATATTGTGTCCTGCCTGTCACGTGTCTGTCTGGCCCTCCCATCTGTCGTTATATCCTCGTCAGTCAGTATATCAAATACAGGCTTTGTCTTGTGCTCCCCACTCCAGTCATTGTCATTAAATCAGTGTTGTCTGCTGATATTACTGCCAGTCCTGTTACCTGTTTCATCGCTCTGCCCATCAGTTTTGCCCTGTGTGCTCCCCCTGCGTAAATTGTCACCCCTTGTTCTGGGCTTTGTCCACTGTGGATCCTTTGTTTTCTGCAGTTCTGTTTGTTTGAGTTGGAAATAAAACCCCTGCTTTGTCCCATAGGTCTGCTTCTGGGATGCCTTTCCCTCTTCGTGCTACACACAAGCAACAACCAAATTGTATAAATCAAGGCATGTGAATGTTTATATTCTAGAGAACAAGGTGAACTGAATTATGAATACATAGCTTCAGAGTGCAGGAGGACAGCTGATGCTGTAAGATTCACAGTGGGCATCTGGTCTGGGTTGCTGACTTGTTTGCTTGATAGAGCGCAACCACACTTGGTACCTGGATCCAGAAATAACATCAGAATGGGTGTGTCTCTCCTGTGATGTAACAGTGATGTAATGTGTCCATATTGCTGCCGCCCTGTGATATGTATAAGCAGTTTTACTGGGTCACTGAAATTATTTGGATATGAGGTTGCAAGCAGAAGATGAAATAAAGCTATTTTATGTTCATCAATGATCAATTATGAAATTCCAATACCAGATTATCCCAGTGACCCTGACCAGGATAAGTAGGTGGTTGGCTGGATAGAATAGATAATACAAGAAGATGGATGAAGCAGTATGGCATCTGTTTCTAGAAATATTATCAATATTAATATGACAGCAATGTGAAATATCCATGTAGACACTTCTGTCTTTCTATTCCATATTTCTCACAACACATTTTTTTTGTTTGGAACCTTAAATACAACCTTCAACTGATAATTTGAGGATTTACTCCAAACTCATTTTTGTGCAGATACATAAGATGCTCCCAAACCATTTTTGCCTTTTAGCTCTTTTTTACATTTGTCTTGGTCACAATAGTTTTTCAGACAGATCTTGTGAAATACGATTTTAAACAAGTCCATGCACATAACATCTGTTATGTTCCTTTGATGCTGTATATGTCTGCATTATTTTCTACAAGGAATTAGAGTTCAACAGCCCTAACAAAGCTTTTTGTTTATAAAAATGAAAATCTTAATATTAGAATAAATTCCCAATATATAGATACCGCTGTTGTATCACAATAAATATTACGCATTACACATACAATCACAGAACATAGAAACAGAATGCAATTAAAACATAGAATGTAACTAAATAACTACACCAGGCCGATAGTCGGAAATAAACAGTGTTGGGAGTAACGGCGTTTAAGTATAATGGCGTTACTAACGGCGCTATTTTTTTCAGTAACGGAGTAATCTAATTAATTATTTTTCCCATACTTGTAACGCCGTTATCGTTACTGAGAATGTTAA
>JAODKE010000043.1:33947821-33974906 GCA_026779605.1 Mormyrus hasselquistii
CTATAGGCCTATTCATGAAAGAGAAATGCACTAAAAATTACCCTCTAGTTACCTTGAATTCAGTTGAGCAGCAATAATGTGCTCAAGTAAATCGCATTGTGCAAGTAAAACATTTTATATTCATTACATCACACAAAAAATACTCTTTTTTCCTTTAAATTGGCATTATGAACGAAATACTTCCCCTTCTAAATTATATACACATACATTGGCATAAACTGATAACCACAACATAAATATATTTAAAACATTGCACCATTATTTACTTTAGTTGATCTATTAAATTAATAATCGCCACTGTTTTCTTTCAACACACGGAAAACAAAAGGATAATAGCACCTAAAATGCAGCAGCTAAAATGACATATTTCTCACCGTTGCTCCGTGTATATCGAAGCACAACACGGCGATGATGGACCTCGTGGCAGACGAAAGGTAAGTGGTTAACCGAACTCCAGGGTTTTTATCTCCGTTTTTATGTCCGTTCTAGCACAAAGCTAACCTCGTTTCTCTGGCTATGATTGGGAAGAACCAGAAGAACAACCTCCCGCTCTCTTTCATGCCTGGCTACAAAAGTCTTTGCTATTTTGCAGATCTACCTGAGAAAATGCATTGATGAATACAGATAGTGTAGGTTTCACAATATTTTGAATGTTTGTCTAACAACCAAGACTAACATAGCATACATAATTTACATAACTTGGATGTTCGAAAGCCAGAACAGCTAATTGTTCTTTTCTCAACAGATTGAATGTGAATGCTGTAGAAGATGGTACCACCGATTATGTATTGATATGGACGAACAACAATTCACACATGCAGTGACAACAAAATGGCATTGCACATTCTGCAATTAGGATTTGCTGCTATAATATTGATTGTTACGTACTTCTGACCCCAAAATTGTTTTATTATGGGGAATTGTAAATAAACATTTATTTTGGAGTTCATACTAATGTTTTATTGTTTGTTGCAAGAGCATGACAAAGGGAGAAGGAACTCAAAGAACTTACGGCTGGTTCTTCTAACCATTGGAAAAATCTGACCCCGGACCACTATCAATACGTATAAAATGGAGTACATGCACACTTCATAGGACGTGGCTGTCCCATTCGGTTTCAGAGCTATTAACCCTTTAGTGCGTTACCCCTATGCCATTTAATATACATACAATGTATTAATTAATAACTGTTAGAGAGGAGGTTATTCTGAAAATCCAAGGGGTGTGCATTGTTCCCCAAGTTCCCCTGATCAATGTACACTTCATAGGACGTGGCTGTCTCATTTGGTTTCAGAGTTATTAACCCTTTATTGCATTACCCCTACTGTATGCCATTTAATATACATACAATGTATTAATTAATAACTGTTAGAGAGGAGGTTATTCTGAAAATCCAACGGGTGTGCATTGTCCCCCAGAGTCCACTGATGAAAGCACACTTCATAGGACATGGCTGTCCCATTCGGTTTCAGAGCTATTAACCCTTTAGTGTGTTGCTCCATTGCACTTTAAATGGATGCAATATAATAATTAATAACTATTACAGACAAAAATAATCTGAAAATCCAAGGGGTATGCATTGTTCCTTGTAGTCCACTGATCAAAGCACACTTCACTAGAAGTGTCTGTCTTGTCTAGTTTTAAAGTTATTATCCCATTCATGTATTGTCCCATTGCACATTATACGGATACATTCGAACATTCAAAAATTAATTAAAATTCGTACGTAAAGCAATCTGGGAAACAAAGGGGTGTGCAACAGTCGCCATGAGCCCAAAAAGCTAAACCACCATGTCATTACAGCTGATAGCACCTATGATATTAGCCATTAACACGATTTTGCACAAATCACGAAATGGTTTGAAGTGCAAAAATAATCGGTGTGCATCGTTGTCTGTGTACTGGACAACACGATTCTGTCATTAAAAACGTCCCACCTTACTTCCGTGAAAAGTTATTAACGCTAGAAAACTGACTATCGAATATGAGGCTTAACCACGGTAACCTAAAGTAGGACTTAACCAGATCCTCCACATTCATAGTTTCTCGCAATTCTGTGATTTTTCTCGTAACATTTCGACTTTATTCTCGTAAGCTTTCAACTTTATTCTGGTAATATTTCAACTTTATTCTTGTAATATTTCAACTTTATTCTCGTAAGCTTTCGACTTTATTCTCGTAGTTTGGAGTTTATTCTCGAAATATTACGAGTTTAATCTCGTAATCTTAGATTTTTTATTTTTTTTTAAAGGTGGCACTAAAACGCCGTTGTACTATTCTCCCTAACTAAGCGAAGCAAATAAAAGGTCATTGTATATCTCATCCATCAATTGCTTGCAGAAGGGAGTTTTGTTGCTGAGGATTGTGGTTATACACCTTCCAGTGCCAAGCAGGAAAGAAATCTTCAGTTGGAATTCAGAAAAGGTGAATATAGCCAGAAGTATTATATGGCGAAGGTGTGAGAAGCTTATATGGAGAATGCAAATCAGGTGCAAAGCAAAAGATGTGTTTCGAATTTTGAATTTTTGAGACTTGAGCGTAGTGCCACTTTCAATAATTGTGCTTTATGTGTCATCTTAGTATGTTAACAATTGAAACTTTTTACAGTTTTTCTGAATTGCTAAAACACTACATGTTATTCTGCCAATTGCCAAAACTTATTCATTGAATCAGTCACTTGTTTGGCGAAGCTTTAAACAGTGCTCACCGAGTTAGACATAATTTGTAGATCCAAATCAACCTTTTTGCAAAGCTCTACACACATTGTCATTTATCAAAACACATTTTGCACAGTGGTGAACTCTGATGCAAAATAGAAAACACAGGTCACAAAAGTTAAGCACAGCCAGCACACAGTAGTCATCATTTAAACACAATGACTCAAAACTGTTAAAACATGTTTCTAAACAAGAGTAGAAGCCAGAATGAATAGAATACAGAATACGTGCTTGATGAGAGTGCAAGTGCCATAAATGAGTTGAATTTTGAAATCAAGGCACAAATGGGTCACACAGAGTATTTTTCCTTCATCAACAGTATTTCCTGTGATACAGACAAAGTTCCCTGTCCTGATCCAGCCCCTAGACATGGGGATGAGACAGAATGACTCTGGCCTGGCAGTTGCACAACATTTCATTTTTAATATCCTTCTCATTTGGATTTTTACTTTTTCCTTTACAGTAATGTTTTTGGAGTACTGAATACTGCAAATATTACATGCAAGTTTAGTATACTTGTATAAATTATATACGAATTTTGGTACACGACAATTCTTTTTTACTATAGTCTTTTGGTTTCCAGAACAGCTCAACATGCAAAAGACCACATCCATAGTAAACATTTTTCTACATGCTAGCATGAGTTTTGACTGGTAGTGTTTTCAATTTTTTGCTATAGTGTGTAATGACTGGCTTGATGTGTGATCTGAAAGAGTGTCAAGCTCAGCTCCTGTTTTTCCACTCCGTGTCCATTTCCCCATTGAGCAGAGCATATGGCTACCATAACCCCTCTGTTGTGTGTTTGAATCTTGCCTCCTCTGTTTTTGTATTTTGTTCCCTAGTGTTTCATTGTACGAGTTTTTCTAGTTCCTGTGTCTTGTGATCTGTATTTAGTTTTGCTTTCATGCTTTGTGAGTGTTTGTGTTTCTACCTGTCTGTTATTCCCCTAGTATAGATTCTGTTTCCTTCTTTCTGTCAATGTCTTAGTTTTCCCCTCCCAGTCCCTGAGTTAATTAGTTCCGCCTGTTCTTGTTCCTGCCCTTGGGTGTTTTCCTGATTGCTCGTTGTCCTGCACCCTCCCCATTGCTTAATGTTTCACTCCTGCCTGTCATTACCTCGTTCAGTTTTCATATTCAAGTTCCTGCCTGACTTCAGTTCCCCAGTGGTTCATTGTGTGTGTTATTTCTGCCTATTTTTACTTTTTGACCCCTCGTGGTTCTTTATTTTTGTAGCGTTCCCTTTGTTTTCATTAATAAACCCACTTCTGTCCCATGAGCTGCAAGTGAGTTGTCCATCTCTGTTCCCCACTTGCATGACACCACACCCACGCACCGAATCCACCCTGGATCCCTGACAGAAAGATTGTTTGATTTTGCATTATGAGTCAAAAGTGTAGCTTGGATTTCAAGGTTTGTTCTTAGTGTTTTGAGAATAGGAGAGGAGATTTTAGGAAATGTTTTATCAACTCAGAATAACTGTAAAAATGTGTAACATAATGCAATAACTGAGCACATTGTAATACTGCAGGTAATATAAGAATGTAATAACACAATTATTTTTATATATACACATACACTGCTGAAAAAAAAACATTAAGGGAACACCTTGAAAACACATCTGTGAAACGCACAGGGTACCAGGGGCAGTCCTGCCAATTCTGGTGTTCTATGGCAAACGCCAATCGAGCTCCACAGCGCCAGGCAGTGAGCACAGGGCCCACTAGAGGACATCGGTCCCTCAGGTCCCCCTCATGAAGTCTGTTTATGATTGTTTGCTCAGACTTCATGAAGGTGATCTGAGGGGCCGATGTCCTCTAGTGGGCCCTGTGCTCACTGCCTGGCGCTGTGGAGCTCGATTGGCGTTACAAATGCTCCAGTGTCAGAGAAAAGCAACCCCATTTAACATTTAATATAGCATCTCACCATTAGGTTGACTTATGTGCTTATTTCTGAAAAATAATCCCTACTAGTCTTTAGATTCGTTTTCTCAGAAACACAGTGGCTTTGAATTCCTGGAAACAGCAAGTTAGTTAGGGCAGCTGCCTTCATTGTATTCCTGTAAACAATAAGTGAAAGTGAAAGCTACCTTAAAACCTAGGGTCTAAATGCTCTACAGTGTCAGCATGTGAGAAAAGCATCTAAATTAAATATATTTAGGCTCACAGATGTAGCATCACCCCATTAATTAAGCTCTTATTTATGTTCCTATTACTGGAAATATCCCCTGAGTTTTTCATTTTTCAGAAACACTGTCTTAGTTATGCCTGGAATCAGGAAAAATGAGCGAGCGTGGTATCTCAAGCATGTATGTAAATAATATGCTAGTATAAAACCAAGCCAAGTATCCAAGTGATCAACAGTTTTACCTGAGAAAAGCAACAGCAAGAATTTCTTCTTGGAGACTTTTATTTTCTACAAAGGTAAGACCCTCCCCATGCCTCCAGATTTACTTGGTTAATATATTATAGCTTTAATGCTGTGTAAGCTATTTATGCAAAGAAAATAATAGGGGGGGGGGGGGGGTTCTTAGTACCTTCTGAGTGATAGGTTGAATACTTTAATTTTTTCTTACTTACTTACTAACGTGTAAACCCATGACCAAAAACATTATAATCACATGCATCTGGTCAATGATATATTACTAATAATGATTATTATGATATATACATATTTTTTCTTGTCATGTAACAATGTATAATGATGTGAATTTGAAAAGTTATATTTGAGATTTATATAAAGAAGAGAAAGCCGTAGTATATCTGATTATTGTCAAGATCGAAAACTAAGGGAGTCGATAGCCAGCATCGGGGGAGAACAAAAAGGGCTTTATTGAGGGCATAGGGATCAGGGAAATGAAACGGATCATGTAATACAAGCTAAAACCATGGGTTCCTTTAAATCAGAGCTAGATAAGATTTTAACAACTCTGAGCTATTAGTTAAGTTCTCCCCAAACGAGCTTGATGGGCCGAATGGCCTACTCTCAATTGTAAATTTCTTATGTTCTTATGTTAGGGAACAAGTCAGCCTTGAGCTAGGGCCGGGCAATTAATTGAAAATCAGTCAAAACTGACACTCAGAACCTCTAATCAATGTAATCTTGCCCATGTTGATTACTTTGTGTTTTTTTTTTAAATTCTGTTCATACTTAAAAAAATCTTTTAATAATGTGTGTTCATGTACTGTCCCCTGTACAATGATCGGGCAGTGGTTTGTTTTATAACACTCGGAGCATTCACAGTAGTATGTTGAGCGTGCGTCTATCTGTCTTGCTTTTAGCTTGCTAACTAACGTAAAGCATAATAGTGACGTGAAGCTGTCATACACAGTAACTTAAAGTGCACACTTAAAGAAACCCATACATGACACCTTCCCCCTTTTATGCTATTGTCTATAACCCTATTATTCAAATCACGGTCCTTGAGGTCTGAGCACTGCTGGTTTTCCCAGGCTTCCTTTACCTGTGAGCCAGGTGTGAAGCCTCTGACTCAGAATCGGTAATTATTAAACTACCTGGGAGAACTGAAAACAAGGCCTGGATTTGGAATTGAGGATTTGGAATTTGAAGAGCCTTGGCCTATAACAAAGGTGAATTTAACAGCAATCAAATAACCACAAAACACAAACCCTCCGTCACCTAAAATGACCACTCGCAAGTCTGCTTGCTCTGCAATCATAAGGGTGAAACCTTAGCATGAATACGGTCATCTTGCACACATGAATAATTGGTAAATAAATGAACCTGTGCTGGCGGCACTGCAGTTGTACGCATGAGGGATGTGGCCTGACTTAGTTTAGAAAAGGCAGCTTCTGGAGTGAGGGCATACACAGACTGAGATGTTGCGCTCCCACTGCTCGCAGCCGTGGTTGAGGCTGAGTCCATGGCAGGCTGTGGAGGCAACTCTGGCCGAAGATGGCGGCAGTTCCACTGCAGTACTGCACCTTGTTGTGTGTTGATGAGGTTAAGACCTTGGGGTAACACTCTCTTTTGAGACAACTGCTGGCATCACCCAAGTCTTTTCCTGATCCAGCTTGGTGAGCACGGTCATAGCAAAGAGAGAGGTCTGGCTCCATGGTGACGGTTATCCATAAAAGGATATAAAACAGCCGAGACTCAACAGCTCTCCTCCCGGGCTGTCCAGAGAGATGGTCAGATGGTACTAATGTTTTTTAAGGGCGAATGTGTGCGATGTGTCTTCATTTATGACGTTAACATCAGCTCCTGTGTCGATCTTAAATTCCACAGGGGTAGCATCAACAAGAGGCTGCACAGTCCATGCTTCACTTTGTTCATTTGCATCACACTAAACCTAGGATATATCAGGTCTGCTCACCCTCAGTCTCTGTGACCTCATTCACTGACCTGCTGATGCGACACACCCTGGCCCAGTGTCCGATTTTGTGACATACAGCTTTTTCATAGCTCATATCTGCTATGCTGTATTTTTCCATTTACACTTCTTTTCGCCTTCCCCCCATAGCCTGCCCGTACGTGACTTGTCTTGTCATCGTTCCCGTGGCTTCCAATTTATGCTGCCCTGTTTATGTTGTACCTCCTGCACCAAACCGGCTGAGTCCCCCTGCATGTTCACTTGTGCCACGACCTCCTCCGATTGTCTGACGGTCTGTATTGTCTGCGCCAGCGTGAGGTCCACCATTAGCTGTAGCCTGCGAGAAAGCTGTTTGTCCCGTATCTCGACTACAATGGGGTCGCGGATATTTTCTTCTCTACATGCCCCGAACTCAGGGCACAAATAAAACACTCTGCTTTCTGGCCGAGTTGCTGCACTTGCTGATGAAAGCACGCTCTTTCATGAATAACATTCCTCCGTGGAAAAAAATACTCATCGAACTTCCTCATCACAGTGGCAGAGTCTGCGGTCTGCGGCAAACGCGAATGACACATAAATGTGCTCCGCTTCATTGCGCATTGTATAAATTAAGCAGCTCACCTGCACTTGCCCGTCATCTTTATTGAGTTTTGTCACGGCCCTGTAGCGCTCAAAACGCTGTTTGCATTCTGGCCATTCTGTCGGTTTATTGAAGAAAAAGTTGGTTGCGGGACTGAACTTGTATAGCTGCATGTTCTCTTTTGTCTCTTTCATGATGGCTGTCTGGGCCACTTCTAACACCATGTACAATGACTGGACAGTGGGTTGTTTTATAACATGGTTTTCATTGCAGGAAATGGCAGGTCAAATGTAAACACTGTGGAAAAACAGTTTCAGTTACCAACAGTTATACCACTGTTTCAACACTAGCAATATTTAAAATACAGTGAAAATCATTCACTTATAGTGATCACAGCTACAGTGATCAACCACTTACATGGATCATGGTCTCTAGTACAAATACTGTTTGCTTATAGTTATCAAGTAGTATCAGGTGTTCAATTTGGGTCTTTTTATACAGAACAACATATGGAAAAATTAAAATTATGGTAATTCTTTTTTATTTGCTCGCTTACTTTGCCTTGCGATAACCCGTTGCTTCTGACTAGCTACCTGAGGCTAATATGCACAGAAAACAACTTTTATTACCTTTATTAAATGATTATTTGAGATCTGGTTATCAACAAGAATACAAAATGTAATCTTTGTGTCCAAAGATTTCTGAGTTATACCCTATTTTGAGTTATTCTACTCCTTATTAGGTGACTGTTACAAAATTTTGGGAGTACCTTCATAATGTCCATCCAAATACACACAGCAAGTTTGGTAAGAATCATATTTTCTGTTGATCAGTCAATCAGTCATTAAGTGCAAAATGTTCACACCCAAGAAATTAATTGGTGTGCTGCATTGGAACAATTTTAAAGATCAAAATCCTGTGGACAGCTTTTTGTCTTCATGGTCTCAAGATGCAGCAGTTCAAACTTTTTGTGAATCGGAAGAATGGTCTAGGATGAGTTTGAAGTAGTACATTTTTTACCATTATGCAAATGACCACAAAATCTAAGTAGGCGAAGCTTCATCACCCCATTTGACTTTTTGCATGAGCCAAGGAATACATGTAAAAAAGAATTTTATTTCTTGTTAGTTCTGGTGATATAGGGTAAAATGTAAAACACTGCACTATAGCACCACCATTAGACTGATAGGTATGGTTTAGCTTGGCTGAGTAGTGGGAAGAATTTGGTGTTTCTAAACCTTATGGTCTCTCCTCCCCATATCATTTTACTGCAGAATAAAAATAATTAGTAACTGCAAGCAGTGATTGGGGAGTCCAAAGCGTCAGAATGTCATCCAAGGCATAGAGACAGTACATCAGCTCTGATGGAAAGTGGAGCACTGATGACCAATGCATTGTAAAGTCAGACAGTAGTAATACTGCTGGGAGAGGTTGGATAAATTAAAATCTAGGACAGAATACAGGTACCTGCCACGTAGTGCTTTCCCCTTACTAAAAGTCTGCATTGGTTCAGATGGTCTGAGCAGTGGGTAGAAATAGGCACCTTCCTACCTAATGTGGTAGGTCTAGATCCTACATGTAAAGCATTGTTTATGCTGGCTGTGTAAACCTACACTTTCTTGCATGTTCAAAACAACATTGTCGACTTTGGGGGGGGGGGGGCTCCATATAACAGCACTATAATCACACTTTGTCCTCTTTGTAGAAGGTTCATTTAGACATGAGAAGGCCTTAAAGTATTGAATGACATTTATGACATGGAGCACTGACTCCACCTACTGGCTAATTTATTGAAACTAATACCGCATAGGCTGACTATTACATAGGCTGATATGTAAATTAAGTCTGATAATTTTCTGTGTCAAATGCCAGTGAAATGAAATGCAATTAAAAATCTTGACTCAGCTGAATACAACGGTGACAACTATTTGAAGACTTTGAGACATAAGGATATTTCAGCTGAATTAGGCATGGTGAGCTATATACGCACAATGGCTGTAGCGCCCCCTATTGACCAATTGGCACCAAAGCTGGAGGGCCTGTCTGGACCTCTGGAGTACAGTACAAGGTCAAATTTGGTGAGGATTGGCTAAAGCATGCCTGAGATATATCTGTCTGATTGAAATGGGCATGGTGTAGGTTTGGTGTGGCTGGTGGCCGTTCTGTACAAGCAGGTCAAGCTATTTTTATGAATTATCCATAATGGCAGAATGACCCAGGTGGTTTGGAGAATGAAGGCGTAATAGAAATATATAATTTATTGAATTTTTAAACATTACTAGGAAATGCATGGATGTCATTGGACAGTATATGAATTTTGATGTGGCATGAGTTATGGAACTGAAAGGACAAAGGATTTTAACCAAATATATATTATTTAAGGAGAAATTAAGAAAATGTCAGTTGCACTAGTTTTGCAGGTTTAGAGACATGTTACATTGCTGTAGCTCTCCCTATTGGCTGATCAGCGCCAAACTTGGAGGGTCCTTCCCCAGTACCCTCCTCCAGTAGATGTTCAAATTTGGTGATTAGCTGAAGCACGCATGACATATAACTGTCTGATAAAAATGGGCGTGGCACTGGTATGGTCTGGGTGTGGCTCAGGGCCGTACCTTACACAAGGTTTAAGATTTTTTTTATCTATAATTATGATTTTTAGTCTGCTGATTTGAATACCATACTTATATAGGCTGTGTGAAAATCCTAGGACGAGTTTGAAAAACCTACTTTCAAACTCTTACAAAAGAGGCAAAGATGAAAAGAGGTAGAATCAAGTTCTATATATTTTTTGATTTGGCATAACATTTCAACTGTAAGCTCCACAGTTCAGCAGAAATGCAAAAGTTGTTGCTGTAGCGTCCTGATCTGGCAGACTGCGGTGCCCTTGCCAAAATGGGCTAATGGTCTGTATAAATATTAAGTTTCCTTGATTTTGATTGGCTGATAGTGACCAGGATATTATGACTACGGTAGTAAATGTCTGACATCAAGCTTGGTCATAGTACAAATTTCACTTGGATAGGCTAAGAACATCAGGAGATATTGGCAATATGTAGTTGTAGCATCCCCTGTTGCTGCCCGCCTTGTACTATGTCCCCAGAATGGTGTTGGGAAGAAGGATTTCAAATTTAATTTAGGTAGGACAAGAAATGGCTGAGTTATAGTTGCCTGACTAAAATAGGCTGTATCAAGATAGAGCAGGGGTCATCAACCTTTTTGAAACTGAGAACTACTTCACAGGTACTGAGCCATACAAAGGGCTACCAGTTTGAAATGCCCTCCTAAACTTATTTAAACTTCATGTATAATAAACATGTTTTAAATTTGTTTTTTTAGACATTGTCATTTTCAAATCTATATAAATGAAGAAGTCTTTATAGTCCATGAAGAGTGACGGGTAAATGGCAGAACCGAACAGCTCCAGAGAGGGACCTTTTCCTACAGAACAAAGGTAAATGTGCATTTAATAAAATGCTTCTGCATCTTCTTTCTTCTCTTTCTGCTACAATCAGAATATTATCAAAGAACTGAGGCAAGCGTCAGATCTTGTCTCCTATGAAAATAGTCACTAATAATGGAGTGCAAACTTACAAATTAATACAGTGAAGGAAATAATTATCTGACCCCCTGCTGAATTCATAAAATGACCCATTAATAAAGAAATGAGAAGTCTATAACTGGCAAAAGATAGATAGATGAACAAAACAAGCCAGAAAAATCATTATGTAACAGTTACAAACCAATTTGTCATTTATCTAGGGAAACTTTGTGAGCACTGCAGGATTTCAAACTATAACTACATACTACATATCAATGGTCTTCTTCAGTGGTTTTCTTGGCAGCCAAGGTCCCTGCTGCTTTGAGATCATTAACAAGCTCCTCCCGTGTAGTTCTGGGATTAGCTCTCACTGTTCTTAAGATCATTGATGCTGCACAAGACAAAATCTTCCTTGGGACCCGAGATCCAGGGTGAATGACAGTTATTCTGTCTTTCTTCTATTTGGAAATAATTCCACCAACAGTTGTCACTTTCTCACCAAGCTGCTGGCTGATGGTCATGTAGCCCAGTCCACCTTTGTCAAGGTCAACAATCTTGTCTTTGATATCCTTAGACAGCTCTCTGGTGTCTCTCATGGTGATAAGATTGAAGATCTAGAAAGGTCAGTGACCAAAGAATATTCTTTAAACAAAGTAATGCCATTAAATGATTACCCTGGCTTGGTATCTGTTAATACTTAATTAAGTAGTACTTGTGTTGTGTTAATTTCTTGCCGACTTGTAGGGGATCAAATACTTATTACCCTAGATGAATGACAAATTGATTTGTACCTGCTACATAAAGATATTTTTCTAGTTTGTTTTGTTGAAATTCTATTCTGATGTTGAAATACACATACCATTGAAATGATAGACTTCTTATTTCTTTATAAATGGGTGAATTTAGGAATTCAATGGGGGGGAGGGGGTTCAAATAATTATGTCCCTCATTGTTTATCAATAAATTCAAAACATACAGTAGGCATCGTGCACGATACATTTGTCATGTACTACCTACGTTTACATTAGATATTGGAATACTTACAACTTAGTTACCCCCGCAACTAACTTCTGTAGGTTCTCAATCCTCTGGATATGACTCAGAATTAAATGAAATAACATTTATAAATCCGCTAAGCTAGACAACCCGTCATTACCACGCATAGTGTTCGACCAACAAAACGACTACTTTTACATGAAAAAAAGTATTACTATGCATTAACAGCCCCTTACTCTGGATATTTCGCTTCACAAATAGTTAAAGAAATCCACGCATCCATCTAGATACAGTTCTACAACCGCCACCGAGTATTTCATGTCTCCATTTCTACTTACAAAAAGTTATCCACAGCTACTGCGACTAACCCCCGGCTGTTTTTCCAGTCACGTACGCACAGCAATCCCAATGAGCTTTGCAAAGCTCATTCCTGTACTACAAAGTGACGTCATTGTAGTCCATCTCTCCCAAAGGAACATACACCTCAAACACCACACAACGATTGTGTTCATGTCGACATGTGTTCATCCAATAAAACATGACCCGGCTACATGAATTATATTTATATAATGAGGATTTTTCCTCTCGTTGTTCATAGTATTCTGATGGATAGAGCAGGCTCACCTGTACCCACCTATATTTTCATGGAGAGTGATGAGTCAATGGCAGAGCCAATCAGCCTCAGAGAGGGACCTTTTTCTACAGATCAAAGGTAAATATACATTTAAACAAACACAAGATACCCCCTTGCAGGTACCCTTCTGTCACACATCACTCCTGTGACTCTTCCTCACCCACTCCACCCTGCCTGTACTTCACCTTCACTGCTCCTACTCCTGGCCACCGCTCCATTCCACGACCTTCCCTCTCATTTACACACTTGTGCTCCATCTTGCTCCAACTGACTTTCATTCCCCTTCCCTCCAGTGCATCCCTCCACCTCTCCAGGCTCGTCTCAATCTGCTGCCTCCTCTCACTACAGATGACAATGTCATCTGTGAACATCATAGTCCATGGGGTCTCCTGTCTGATTGCATTCCTTAGCCTGTCCATGTCACCCTGTCCTCATACAAATCCTGCACCACCCTTACTTTAATGGTGCCTGTAAATAATGAATTACTATATCCTGTTAAGTTATTAGACAAAGGACTGAAATTGTTTGTTAAAATGAAAGGAATTTATGAATGACTTTAATACATTTTAATACATTTATATAGCCAATGGTCTATGTTCCAAAGTATGCTGGCTATTGACCAATTTGTAATTTTTTTTACATTATTCTGGTTTTGAAAATCAGTTTTTACAAAATCTGTTGCTGATATATACAGAATAGTCAGAACATGTCAGGGCATCCTCAAAAACACAGACCAATACTGAGCTTACCATAGCCTACATACATATTATTTATGTACATGGGCGTGAAACATAAATGTGTATATTAATTATCCACTTTACCATTGTAAATTGTTGCTTCTGTAAAATACTGGCATATCATTACATGATCGTAATGATTAGTTACATATTTACACATAAATTAAAGACAATGGTTATGCTCATGTAGACCTGCATGGACCAAAAATCTATGGGTCATAGTTTATTATATTAAGTTAGTAATCATTTTTGTGCTCGCACACACACGCACACACACACACATACAGATCGGGGGTCACCAACCTTTTTGAAACAGAACTACTTCATGGGTACTGAGCCATATGAAGGGTTACCAGCTTTATACACTCTTCTTAAATATCAAATTTGCTCAGTATAATAAACATGTTTAAAATGCTTTTTCTTTAGATATTGTCATTTTAAAATCTATAGAAATGCAAACGTGATTAAAGAAGAATAGCAACAGAATAAAATTAAATTTTAGACACTGCTCACTGGCAAGTTCTGCTATTTTTAGAACAGGTCCTTGGGGGCATACTGGTGCCCACAGGCACCATGTTGGTGACCCCTGAGGTAGAGTTTGGGTGTGGCTAATGGGCGTGTGGTAGACTTTTTTAACAGGTACTCATCAGCACACGGGTGTGATTGGTCTGATACCTCATTTGTCTGATTTAGTGGGAAAAGGTAAGACTAGTTTGCGAAAGTAGGTTTTGCAAATTAAGCAAATTAACCAAATATCCTCCAGGCGGAGTTTAATAGTATGCAGTATTATTAGTAAATTGGTATTGTATGGCTGCCTGTATCTGGACAAAAAAAATAATCTTGGAGTAACGGTTCAGGTGATATCGGCCGAAATGTACAGTACTTGGGTCAGATGGTCTGAGTAGTGGGTAGGAATTCCCATCAAATTTGATAGGTCTAGGTGTTACAGTTTGGTTGCCCATTTCATTTTAGGAAATAATAATAATAATAATAATAATAATAATATCAATAAAACAGAAAAATCCTATCAAAAACAATAGTGTTCCATAGCACTATGTGCTTTGGACCCCTAAGTATGGCTGCAAGCAGCAATGATGAGCTCCAGCACACAGCCTGGGCATAGCTGGCATGGAAAGAAATTCAAGAAGAGGAAATACCAGAAGATAGGAGCATAGATGATATACCGCAAACTAACACACTGAAGTAAATATTCAGGAAAACCTGCAACACTAGCAGATCAAAATCAAGCATGGGAAGTGACATACTGAGTAATGAGACACATTTTTAAGTTTCACATAAAAGAGATATAGAGGTTAAGTGCTAGAATCTTTGTGTGGGTGAGATCCAAAGTTTTGGAACCATTAGGAGCATATGGGGATGCCAGTGACAATTACTGGGAAAATCTGGACATGATGGGACTGGCAGAAAGAAATCCTGACAATCCCCAGTCATAACCACTTCTGGAAGGCCAATACATCAAAATATATTAGGAAAAACATGATTTTGCTCATTTCAGCACCCTCCAGTTGTCAACTGACACAGATTTTGGTGCACATCCCCAGGGTGAGGCCCCGAGACCAAATACCAAGCTTGGTCTCAAAACACCAAAGCATTGATGAGATATGGTCACATATCCTGATTGGCGGCTTTACTACTAAATGTGTTTGGCAATGATTGACAAATGGCTTTGAAAATCAAAAATCCCTCTGGTTCCTCTTGTGAGGCTTGGTACTGAAATTATCTCTGACACATTTGAGGAAGATTGAATAAAATTTGTGGCGTGTGGAATATTCTTAATTTTATAATAAAATTCAATATGGAGGCCACATCAATTTGCTGGATATATATATTTCCAAGGATCATCCTGGGGACATCCAATGATATCAGCTGACATACTGTAAAATGCATTTTACTAACACAAAGCAATCAACAGTTGTTAGATGAAAAACATTTTTTTTTCTTATTGCAGCACCCCCTTAGTGGTAGGATTACATCATTCTTGTTGAGCCTCCTCCAAATGGTCTCCCAAGTCCATGTGACAAATTGGGTTTTGACAAATCAAACTGTTGCTGAGATATGGCCTCACTTCCTGTTTGGTGGTTTTGTCATCAAATTTGTTGGACTAAAGCAAACCATATCATTTGACTTAGCATAATCATTTGAACAACCCTGACACAATTTTGTTGTGCTTTCGGTTCGTTGTGGGTTATAAGTCAATATGCCAGATTTGGTTTTGATATATCGAAGCATTGCTGAGATATGGCCTCATTTGCTACTTGGTGGCTTTGTTGTAAAATTCATTGGATAACAGCGGCTATTGCATTTGACATAAAAAATGAAAAGGTGCTTCACCAAAGTACAGTATTAGTTTAAGGGTGTATACAGTACACTTACCCAACCATCTTATTGTATATTTTTTTTATTTCCCCCCCTAACAGATTTCTTTGTTTTGCAAATGAGTACAGGTTATATGTAGGTCACATTAAAAGTGCAAAACAATCGTGGTCTCATTTTTTTACGTCACAAAAATCTGCCTTTCGTGCCTCTCCCGTCGGATCCTCCCATGTGCCATGCCCCCTCATCTACCCCATGTGGATTCCCCGTGTTTACCAACTGCTTCTTGTTGCTGTCATTAGTCCAATGTATTTAAGTCTGCGTTTAAGTATATTATGTTTCCCCAGTCCGGTCATTGATGTTACTGATGTTATTGTGTGTTTTGGAATGTGTCAGCCCAGAATAAATCCTGTTCATTTGTCTCCATGGCTCCCTTCACCTGTTTTCCTGTTCTGGACGCATCACTGCCATTTTAACAGGGGTGTGTGCACTTTTTATATCCACTATAGTGCTCTTGATTTGCTCTTTTGGAAAACATTTCCTCGTTTGGAGAACATATAGGTCAAAAATGGTGCCATCTCCTACTGTATGTCCTTCACATTATTCTCACTCATCTGGACAGTGACAGGGGGAACTATGTGAGAATGCTGTAGATTTTAGCTCAGCATAATACCATAACCCCCTCACATTGTCCTCCAAACTGAGGAACCTTGCGCTGAATGCACCCCTCTGTTCTCACAGACCCCAAGTGATGAGGGAAGGATCCTGTAATTTGGTTCACTCAATACTGATGCCCCCAGGCTGTATTCTGAGCCCAGGTCGCCATGTCTTTGAATGCCTTTAGATATCTCAGAGTTTGTTGACCTCACCTGGCCAGGCAGCTGAGGAGGCTAAAAGTCTCACCAGTCGTTCTTAGTGCCTCTACTCAGGAGCATTGGGCAGCATCCTCACCACGGGAATCACAGTCTGGTTTGGTCACTGCTCTGCCCTGGACCACATAGCTCTGCAGAGGGTGGTGCATTTATTTTAGGCTGCTTTGGAATTTTGTGTTTTTATAAGCTGCTGAACCGAACAAAATGAGCCTATAAGCTACAGAGTTTTCAGAGTAAGACTTGGTGCACTCTGTTTCTGTATCCACCTTTGTCTCCTGAAAGACTGTATTTCTCCCCAGTCTCTGTGAGTTATATTTTATATTCTCCCCAGTCTGAGTTTATTCTCACTTTTAAGGAATGCACATGAAAAGTGTCTACTAAAAATTGAATTTTGCTATCATGATCTCTCTGCCACTCAAGCACCACAATATTTATTTGACCAGTGACATGTTTATAATTTACTACTAAATCTGGCCAACAAATTGAGTTTTTCCATTTTCATAGAATAAAAAAACAATGTAACGTTGTAGTGCTAATAAGCTGGCAAGTTGTTTCCGTGTCAGCATCGGCAATATTAGATGAAAATACGTTGGTTATGAACTGAATTTTCTGGGGATGCAGAAGATTTGGATGCAGTAGCTCTTCCCACTATCGCCTTTCCAAATTCTGAGACCAGCTTTTCTATGTCATGCTGGACCTTCTTTTTCTATCCCAGGGCCAGTTTTTTGTGGTGGAAACACACAGAACCAGTTCCGGACTGGGAAAAAGCCTGGTATGGTCTCTGGCATCATGTTGGTGGAAATGAGGCATCAGTTAGAACTGAATGGCTCAGAAAGAGTTTCTACCCTGAACCCATCAGTTTACAAATTTATTCACTCCTTATTTATGATCCTCTTTGATCCATTTGTTGCACATCTCTCTTTTTTAATTCAATGCAACATTCTTTTATTCAATATAACTTTCTCCTGACTGTTGTGGACACGTATAAAAAGGCCCATTGTGATGAATTCTGACCAAGGGCATAGCTTTGGTTTCAACACTAGTAGGAACCAAATCAGTCCCCAACCCCATAAATGTGTTATCACAAAATATTAACCACTGAAACTGCTGCGTGCAAAATCATCCGAGTCACAGCTATTTACAGTGCCAATACAGCTGCATACCTCTACTAACATTGATACTAACAGAAATATCTCAGCATAGAAAGTCTGTATGGTTGAGGATATAATGGAATAATCTTTACCTGTTCCAGATATCCTGCTTAATTCGATTTCGGCTGGTTGCTGGTTATTCTGAGAATGATTATCGTGCTGCAACTGCATTACAGTACATTTACCTGTAAGAAATATACTTCTGATGTTACTTTTACCATATGGTTATTTATCAATGGTATAGTATACTCACCCAGGATTCTCAATCACTAGGCCACGGCCCATCATTATTGTGTGGGCCGGAAATCTAAAGTCGGAAGAGGCCAATGGTCCGTAACAGGCCGGCAGCACCATACATAATTTGGGCTGTAAATACAGTAGACCTAAACGATTTATTGATTTCAAATGGAAATTGCAATTTGAAACAACACAATTAGCAAATCGTAAAGTCTATGGTTTAGGAAATGCATTATACAGCACTTCTGACACAGGGTATGTCCTAGACGTGATGTTAGCGGTCCTCCAACTTGCAGGGATTTTCTCTAGGGCAGGGCTCTTCAACTCTGGACCTCGATTCTAAGTCCCTCCTGAATGACCGAGCTCCTCACCCTATCTCTAAGGGAGAGCCCAGCCACCCTGCAGAAGAAACTCATTTCGGCTGCTTGCACCTGCAATCTTGTTCTTTCTGTCACTACCCACAGCTTGTGACCATAGGTGAGGGTAGGAACGTAGATCGACTGGTAAATCGAAAGCTTTGCCTTTTGACTCAGCTCTTTCTTCACCATGACAGACTAATGCAGCGCCCGCATCACTGCAGATGCCGCACCGATCTGCCTGTCGATCTCCCGCTCCATTGTCCCCTCACTCGTGAATAAGACCCTGAGGTACTTAAACTCCTCCACTTGGCGGAGGACCCCATCCCCGACCCAGAGAGAGCATTCTACCCTTTTCCGGCTGAGGATCATGGTCTTGGATTTAGAGGTGCTGATTCTCATCCCAGCCGCTTCACACTCAGCTGCAAACTGTCCAAGTGAGAGCTGAAGGTCACAGTCTGATGAAGCCAACAGGATCGCATCCACAAAAAGTAGAGACCTAATCCTGAGGTCACTAAACCGGACACCCTCAACACCCTGGCTGCGCCTAGAAATTCTGTCCATAAAAACTATGAACAGAATGGTTCTAATCCTCACTGGAAACGAGTCCGACTTATTGCCGCCCATGCGGACCAGACTCTGGCACCGATCATATAGGGACCGAACAGCCCTTAAAAGGAAGCCCGGCACCCCATACTCCCGGAACACCCCCCACAGGACTCCCCGAGGGACACGGTCGAATGCCTTCTCCAAGTCGACAAAACACATGTAGACTGGTTGAGCAAACTCCCATGAACCCTCCAAAACCCTGCAGAGAGTATAGAGCTAGTACACTGTTCCACGGCCAGGGCAAAAACCACACTGCTCCTCCTGAATCCGAAGTTCGACAATCCGGCGGACCCTCCTCTCCAGAACCCCGAATAGACTTTACCCGGGAGGCTGAGGAGTGTGATCCCCCTATAGTTGGAGCACACCCTCCGGCCCCCCTTCTTAAATAGGGGGACCATCACCCCGGTCTGCCAGTCCAGATGCACTGCCCCCAATGTCCATGCGATGCTGCAGATGTGTGTCAACCAGGACAGCCCCACAGCATCCAGAGCCTTGAGGAACTCTGGGCGGATCGCATCCACCCCCAGGGCCTGGCCACTGAGGAGCTTTTTAACCACCTCAGCGACCTCCGCCCCAGAGATAGGGTAATCCACACCCAGATCCCCATACTCTGCTTCTACATTGGAAGGCATGTTGGTGGGATTGAGGAGGTCTTCGAAATACTCCTTCCACCGACCCAAAACATCCCGAGTTCAGGTCAGCAGCACCCCATCCCCACCATAAACAGTGTTGATGTTGCACAGCTTTCCCGCCTCGAAGCTGTGCGGAAGTCGTTTTCCATAGCCTCACCGAACTCTTCCCACACTCAAGTTTTTGTCTCAGTGACCGCCGAAGCTGGAGCCCCCTTAGCCTGCTGGAAGCCGTCAGCTGCCATCAGTTCCCAGCAAACCCTCACTATACGCTTGGGCCTGCCAGGCCTGGCTAGCTTCCACCCCTACCATCGGAGCCAACCCACCACCAGGTAGTGATCAGTTTACAGCTCTGCCCCTCTTTTCTCCCGAATGTCCAAGACATGCGGCCGCAAGTCCAACGACATGACTACAAAGTCGATCATCAAACTGCAGCTTAGGGTGTCCTGGTTCCAAGTGCACATATGGACACCCTTATGCCTAAACATGGTGTTCATTATGGACAATCCATGACAAGCACAGAAGTGCAACAACAAAACACAGCTCGGGTTCAGTTCGGGAGGGGGCATTCCTCCCAATCACGCCACTCCAGGTCTCACTGTCATTGCCCACATGAGCACTGAAGTCCCCCAGCAGAACAAGAGAGTCTCCCCAAGAGGAGTGCTCTCCAACACCCCTTCCAAGGACTCCAAAAAGGGTGGATATTCTGAACTGCCGCTTAGCACATAAACAACAGTCAGGACCCGTCCCCCCACCCGAAGGTGAAGGGAGGCTACCCTCTCATCCACTTCAGTAAACCCCAATGTACAGGTGCCTAGCGAAGGGGCAATAAGTATGCCCACCCCCGCTTGGCGCCTCTCCCTGCAGGCAACTCCAGAGTGGAAGAGGGTCCAACCCTCCTCGAGGAGACTGGTTCCAGAGACTAAGCCGTGCATCGAGGTGAGCCCGACTATATCTAGATGTAACTTCACAACCTCGCACACCAGCTCAGGCTCCTTCCCCATCAGAGAGGTGACATTCCAAGTCCCTAGAGCTAGCTTCTGTAGCCGAGGATCAGACTGCCAGGGTCCCTGCCTTTGGCCACTGCCCAGCTCACAATGCACCCAATCCCTATGACTCCTCCTACAGGTGGTGAGCCCATTGGGAGGACCTACGTGCCTTGTTTGGGTTGTGCCCGACCAGGCCCCATGGGCACAGGCCTGGCCACCAGGCGCTCGCCATTGAGCCCCACCCCCAGGCCTGGCTCCGGGGGGGCGGTGACCTGCATCCGGGCAAGGGAATCCGTGGTTCCATTGTCTTTCTCTTCATTGGGGTTTTGTGAGCCGCACTTTGTCTGGTTCCTCACCCCGGACCTGTTTGCCTTGGGTGACCCAACCAGGGGCATAAAGCCCCCGGCAACTTAGCTCCTGGGATCATCGGAACACGTAAACCCCTCCACCATGATAAGGTGTCGGCTATAGGAGAGGCCCATCCATCCATCAATATATCAATATGACAAACACTCCATAAAAATTCATTATAACTCAAGACCGAACATGTTATTAGCAACAGGCTTTGCATCAAAAATGACGTCACTTTCTCTGTAACTACTTGTCAGGACCAGCAGTGGAGCCCGAGCACACACACTGTGAAAATGGGGGATTTATTGAATCAATCAATAAATCAATTTTAACTCAGGAATAAAAATCTTCAAATAGAAAGAAATAATGATTTGACATTTATCGTGCCCATCTACTGATATGAATAATTTTATCTTGATACAATTTTTGGCCATATCACAGGATATAACACAGGAAAGGAGACAAACACTGATGGCTACTGGAGGCTCACTCAACATTTTCAGACTGTTCTTGTTAAAGCTTTTGAGTTATACATAAATCTAATACAAATTTTTCATGTGAATTGTCTGAACATGTCCCCATTGTTAGGACCAGTTGAGCGGGCGAGCAGTGAAGCAGGTGAGAGAGCCGTAGGTACGGAGAAAACGGGGTCTGTTTCGGGGAAAACGCGAAACACGTCAGACTAACATCAATGACAGACCTGGGAAAAACGGACTCAGACATGGACTAAATACACAAGACTAGCATTAAATAATGAGGGGGCATGGCACACACGAGCATTGGATGCTCAGGTAAGATTCCCCCCTCCCCCAAGGCACGCACTTCGGGCATGCCCCAAGGGGAGCAGTGAACAGAATGACCCCAGGAAAACAAACATTACTGGGAACAAAACAGAAACACAAAACAAGCAGAGGGGCAAAACCCAGGACAACATCTCACACAGGACAGGGAACGTGGACAAACAAACTAAGAATGGAGACACAGAAGGAACAGAAAATGGAGGAACAAAAGGACCAGGAGTGAACAGAGGAGACACAGAAGGACGAGGAACAGATACAGGAGGCAGAAAGGAGAAGGGTGGAGGGACAAGGGAGCCCAAGGGAACCCCGGCGGGTGAAAGGCAGCAGCTGACGGGGCCGCAGGCAACCAAGCAGCCGAAGCCGGAGGGACCACCGGAGGGGCAGAGGAGGAAGCCAGAAGGGACACCAGTGAAGGCAAAGAGGGAGCCGAGAGGGACCTCGGTGAAGGCAAGGAGGGAGGGGAAGCTGCAGCAGCAATGACGCAGTGACAGCAGGCAGAGGTGCCGTCCACCGATGATCCGGAGTGGGGGGCCTGCAGGCAAGTGACGAGTCGGAGCGGGGGGACCCACAGGAGAGCGACGAGGCATTGGAGACAGGACCGCAGGCGAGCAACGAGGCATCGGAGGCGGGACCGCATGTGAGCGACAAGGCAACGGCGATGGGCCCCGCAGGCAAGCCAGGGGGCAGGGCGTGTGGGACAGTATGTCCCATTCCCTTCCGGGACACAAACAGTTAGTGACCCGGTCGGACTCCACCACGTTGGGGCGATAGTGGAGGAGTCCCATTTGTGCTCCCTCTCTCCTCCCACTAAGGGAGAAGGAGTGATGGTGACACAGTTCGAGACCTCCTCGGGGACAGGAATTTCCGGTGTAGGTGGAGCCGGGGCCTTGGGCACAGGGGCCGGAGCTTCAACCACTGAGGCAGAACGGACAGAGCCGGCGGGACAGGAAGGACAGGAACGTCGGGTGCCAGTGGGACAGGCAGGACAGGAATGTCAGGCGCTGGCAGAACAGGCAGGACAGGCGACGGTAAGGCGGGCGTTGCCCCTTTAAGAGCCCACGGTGTGCATGAGATAGCATCCCACACAGCCCTGGCCCTTTTAAGCGCCAGACAAGTTCCCTGTAAGGGGGAAGCTGCCCGCAAAGGTGATGTCCGGGGTGATCCCTGCTGGCTGCTGAATTGGGAGGCTGCAGGGAGAAAGCAAGCCCCCAAACAGATCATCGGGACATCTTTCTGTCCTTTCCCCTTCTGCATCTTCTTTCTCCAGCTTTAGCTGGACAGAATTGCCCCAGAGTGGACAAGCGACTGGAGCCTTTCTCTGTCACCTTTTCCATCAGCAGCCAGAGGTTTTTGCGCACATCTGTGAGGACGTGCGCGCCCGTGAGCAAGGTCTCCTGCAGAAGGGTCCCACTCTGGCTGGCTAAGTCCAGTATGCTGGGGTCCTCTAGAACCTCCGGCTGGTTTAACCAGAAAATCACCTCTTGCAGCAGTTCGATCTGCTGGTCATTGGCCTGCTGCGGTGAGTCGTAGCAGAGGTCTGTCATTCTGTTAGGACCAGTCGTGTGGGCGAGCGGTGAAGCAGGCGAGAGAGCCGTAGGTACTCAGACGTGGACTAAATACACAAGACCAGCAGAAAATAACAGGCAACAGGTGATCAAAATCAGGGTAATACACGTGGGTAATGAGGGGGCGTGGCACACACGAGGACGGGACGTGCAGGTCATGACACCCAAATGTTAGTTTCTATGTCGGAATGCGAATTTTTGTTTCTGTGCCAAAGAAATTACATTTTTTCATTATTAAATACCATCTAACATGGTATTTAGTTATTAAATACCATCTAACATAGCCAATCGGGCCTTGACAACATGCAGTGATAAATAGGTGGGCCTTAATGTTGAAAAGGTATATATGTATAGTCTACGTTTTCATTCACTATATTCATGTACTGTTTCAGCCTGAAGAATATAATCTGTTGAACTTCATTTTTTTGTATTCTCAAATTTTGCTTTTTAAGATGTCTGTTCCTTTTACACTTATAAATTCTGATTTAAGCATCACATGTGATCCTAAATGTGTCTCTTTCTCTCTTCTGTTCAGAAGCATCTCCACTGGCCAGTATAAAGGCAAAGGAAGTGAGGAGCACTTCAGGGGAACTTTGCTGGCTCAGGCCAGCAAGGTGAAATCATCAGACATGGAAAGTGTTCCACATATATTCAGAGTGACTTGGCTTAGCAGTGGCCAACCAAGCAAGTCTATCACTACAGAAGCAAACCAGGTGGTGCTGTCTGACCTGAGACCTGGGACGGAGTACAAGGTCACTGTGTGCACTGTCTTAGAGGACAGTGATCAGGAGAGTGATCCAGCAAGCATAACATTTTGCACAAGTAAGTCAGTTTAGTATATCGTTGAGCTGCATATTAATAAAAAAAAGTTATAAGGCTGCAGACCTTCAGGCTGCAATGTAGAATGTACCACTTTATTGTGATATAATTATCAGGAGGTTGTCATAAGTTGTGCAAGGTTTATAATGCTGTCATTGTGCTGGTTATATTATCTGTGATATAGAAGACATTTTAATTTTATCACCATTGTAGAAAGCTCCCAATGTACAGTGTCAAAAGGAATTGGTTAGATATAGACTTGGGAGCAACACACAATAGTTTAGTAGTAGTAAGTAGTTTCTTTGAATCTGACTGAATATGACAAGAAATACCATTGTTTATCCTCAAAGGATATAAATATTATTTTTTAGATTTTTAAGTAAGTTGTTCAATGACAGTGTTGACTTGACTTTGACTGAGTTTTCATGGGGTTAAAAAATAGTTTCAATGATCTGAAAACTGAAGAACATCACCCATATAAGCTGTTTAAATTAACTGATATATGTTATATAAACTTGATCAATTTAAAATAAATACAGTACTTAGTAACTCTGTCTGTACCAGATCTCCCCCAACCACAGGATCTTAGGATCGACAACGTGTCCCTAGACTCTGTGACTCTGAGCTGGCAGATACCAGTGGAGATGCTGGGCCAACCAGAGCAGTACATGGTTACCTGGGACTTCAAAGGGAGGAAGAAACACCTCAAGGTGAAAGACAGGACTGTGACCATAGAGAACCTGTCTCCTGGCAGAGAGTATGTATTCAGTGTGGTCACCATTGGGAGTGATGACAGCCAAAGCGAGTGTGCATTTGCTCGTGTGTGTACAGGTGAGAAGATATGCTTTGCCTTTCAAAATTGTGGGCATTGAGGAAAAAAAAAATTAAATTATTTTTCCATCTTTCAACCCTTTGAAAAGTACACCGATCAACCATAACATTAAAACCACAGACAGGTGAAGTGAATAAAACTGATTACTTTTGAAATGTAATAGGTTAATCATTACTAGTTATCCTGTTAAAATGTAATAAGTAATGCAACTATTTTGAATACTTCATCAAAGTAATGTAACTTAATATATTTATTTAATTGTTGATTACTTTTCTAACAAATGTTTAAAGCTGGGCTGAAAAGCTGAAAAGTACTAAAAAAATAAACCAGGTAGTGTAAACCTCACTCCAGTCAATACTGATAGAAACTTTTATAAAAAGTTCTTCATTATAACTTGAATTAAGATTGGGATGTTGATTTTATAGCACAGAAACCACAACAAATTCCAAACCATATCTACATTCAGGTCAATTCCATGCTGAGTCTTGATAGAACTGCCAAAAAGGCTGGTAACTGATCACAATTTTTTAAAACTGGTACTGAAAGGCTTTTTATTAACAAAGAATTATGAGGTCATATACAAGCCCTGGCAAAAAATATGGAATCACTACTCTCGGAGGATGGTCTGTCAGTAGTTGTCCTATGTAGTCCATAAAAGTAGTCACAGATATGACACAAAACCATTTTACCTAATAGCTGAATATTCTGGCTTTGTAAAACATACCTCCAAAACATAAAATGACATTGTTCCAGTTAATGGCATATCTTTTTTTCAGACCAAGTAGAGGAAAAGAATATGGAATCATTCAATGTTGAGGAAAAAATTATGGAATCACCCTGTAATTTGCATTTCTGAAACAAATACCTGCACAGGTCTAATTAGGAAAATTAGTCTACAGATAAAAGACAGTGCTTGCAGACCTTAACGAGCTGTTGCACCTGACTGATTAACAGGAAACATGGCCCCAACCAGAGAGCTGTCAGTTGAAACAATGGAAAGGATTAAAAATTTGGAGCAAATACAAACTAAATGGGAAGGTTGTAAAAGGGAAACATACAGATAGACGAAGGACGACATCCAAACGTCAGGACAGAAAACTCAAAGCAATATTCCTTGAAAATAGAAAATGTACAATAAAACGGCAGAAACAGGAGCCAATGTTTGTGACCGAACTGTAAGAAATCGACTGAGGGAAATGGGATTTACTGTAGGTACAGGAAAGCCAAATGTAAACCAGCATTAACACCTAAACAGAAGAAAACAAGGTTACAGTGGGCTAAAGAGAATCAGTTGTGGACTGTGAATGATTGGATGAAAGTAGTATTTAGTGATGAATCCCGAATCTGCATTGGCCAAGGAGATGATGCTGGAACGTTTGTTTGGTTCCATCCCAATGAAACATATAAAGATGACTGCCTTAAGAAAACAAGCAAATTTCCTCAGTAATCGATGATATGGGGTTGCATGTCAGGTAAAGGTCCAGGATAGACGGCAATCATTACCTCCACAGCAAATGCACAGGTGTACGTTGAAATTTATACAATTTTCTCATTCCATCAGTCAAATGTAGGTTCGGTGACGATTAAGTCACCACTGAGCATTCAGCGTTAAAACTTTTTTCAAGAAAGGCATATTAACTCAATGACATGACCAGCAAACAGCCCAGATCTCAATCCAATTGAAAATTTATGGTGGAAATTGAAAAAAATGGCACATGACAAGGCTCCATCCTGCAAATCTTTTGGCATATTTCCAGAAAACACAGGTCAGCAAAGCTGCTGGGACAAATTTGATTATTTTTGATTGGATATTTGTATGGGGCATCAGGTGTCAAGAACTCATTTTTATAAACAAAAAAACATTCTATGCCACAAAAAGCATTATTTAATGATGAAAACAAGTAATGCTGATCTGTCAACTGCTATATGACAGTATTGGAACCTGATTGATGCAGAATATTGTTTTTCATCAGTGAAGTCCATGCCTCAAAGAATTCAAGCTGTCATAAA
>JAODKE010000043.1:33995419-34025932 GCA_026779605.1 Mormyrus hasselquistii
ATACTTTTATAAACTTAAAAATGTTCCAATTTAGTCCGAAGAAGTATTAAATTGGTATACTTTCTAGTACATTACAAATACATGGTCTGTAGTATGCTTGCTACACTCAAGCATACTTAATAACATAAACTTCAAGTATACTATTTTTTGCTAAGGGCAAACATGTTGGATAGTATGGGTTTTGTTCCCCATGTTCTTTATGTCCTTGTGTTCATGTACAGTATTTTTTATTGGTTCTGTATTGTGCCTTAATTGTTCTTAATTATCCCAACTTATAGTGATGTCCTGTAATTCTTGTTACTAGTGTCTCCTGCTAGTTTTTTTTCTTCCCATTGTCCTGTCTGGCAGCTTTAGCAAGCAGAAACTTCATCTGAATGCACTGCTGTGCCAAACATGTTTGCTTTACCATGAGGGGCTCTATAAACTCTGTATAGGCCCCTTATGTTCATCGATTTCTTTTTATTTTATTTGTTTATTTAATTTTTAGCACATGTAAAATATTGCTGTGGCTGAGCTGGCCAAAGAGGAGGAACAGGTTAGGAGGGGGAAGAAAAAGAAAGAAAAGAAAAGTAAAAAAAGAAAGAAAAACCGATATGAGTAAAGTAGACAACATAATACACGATCTCCAATTGCTGCACCTGTAAAGGAGAGGGAAGAAAATGAAAAGGCAAAAGATCAACAGCATCTGAAAGAAGTGCAAAAAATTGATAAATACATAAACACAAACAAAAATACAGAATGAAGAAAGTAACACTGCTATACAAACATATAAAATTATTGTGTGTCTGTGGAGGAGTGCATGCAAGTGTACATGCGTGCTCAATAGTGTAGGCGAGATCTGCGTGTGATGTGTGTGTGTTGTGTGCGTGTGTTGTGTGTGTGTGTGTGTGTTTTCAACATGTAATGTACTGAATAGCGAGGGTGGGAGCCCACAACCACAACCCACAAGAGCCAGAGGTCGGCATAGACAGGCCCAGGAGGCCCAGGATGTCCGCAGTCCAAGAAGGGCATGGAAGAGCCAGGGCCCCACGTCCCAATGACAGCCGCTCCCCCACTCCAGCGGGGGGAGGAGGGAGGTCCCAGACGCAGCCTAAGCAGCCAAGGGCATGAGCCCCAGAGAAACCCCGTGAGGGGGGTGGCTACTCCCGTACGAGCCAAGGCCAGGGCTCCTAGAACCCCAGGCGGCCGGCAGCCAACCAGCCCCCGGCTGATATCCCGGCCCACGCCGGAGAGGCCCGATCCCCCCGGGCCACCACCTCAAGGAAAGGGGCCAGCAACCATGCCCAGGAGGCCAACCGCACCCAGGATGGAGCAGCAAGCCCCAGACCCAGACCCTCACCAGCCACACAGACACCCCACAGACACACCTCTCAGCCATGCACATAGACTCTACATACATCCCCACAACATACACAGACACTCACATGCAGAGACAAAAAGACATAAGCCCATCCACTCCGGACTGCACTCTGATGTGCGGGAGAACAGACGCAACTCCTGGCGCCAGCCGTGACCCCAGGATGCCTCCAGCTGAGCAGCCACCCAAGTGCCCCCCCCCCCTCTCCAGCAAGGAGCAGGGGTGTAGGAAGACCCACCCACTCTTCTCCCCCATGCACCTGTGTGAGAGATTATTGGTCATAGTTCACCCCTGTCCCTTCTTGAGACCTTGTAATCTTTGGGTTTGTCCGCACTAATATGTTTTCGATTAAATTGGAAGAACTTCTTTGTATTACTATCCTTCCATCCTACCACGGATCTGTTTCCTTCAGAAATATTTCACTGCTTTCTGACGACTAATCTTTCTACAAACACATTAGTGTGGACTCATAAATGTACAAATTTGCTATGCCTACATCAGTGAATTCTGATTGGTTCGTACTTAGCTTATGTCCCTTTTCTGATTAGCTGTCTTCATTTCAATGCCTCTTTTCTTAATTGGATATTCTTCACGGGAATGAAAATGCTTCGCCTTTGTTTTTACTATAGTAAGCCACATGTGAATATGGAAGATGTACAGGACTTTTGTTACCTGGCATATATTGTTTTGCTTTTTTGTGTGCAGCTAAATCCTGTTTTGTGTACATTGCATGCTGTTTGCAACTATTGTGTAGCTCAAAATGAGACTGTACTTGAGCCAAATTTACAGTAAGTGCAGCTCTATCTTATGATAGACATCCACTCATTGAATATTAGAGTGCACTGAAACTGAGGGGAAGAGAGTGAGACGTGTAGTGACTAAATTTCTGGATCTCTGTATTGTTGCTGTGATGGTTCCCTTTATGTACAGTACAGCTTTGTGTTCGCAATGCTACTGTACAGTACTGTGATATTTCATTTAAGTGCATTTACTTTAAACACATGGTTGTGTGTGAGATTAATGAACAGTCAAGCGTTTATAAATACCTAACTTTATTACTAATCAAAGTCAAAATAAATGATTCCAAATATATACTAATACAGTAGTATAAAAAATTTTGTTGGGACAAAAAACATACCCGACATACAACAGACACATAAAAAAGGTGTCACTTCTAAAAATATATTATAAAAAGCTTTGGTTAAATGTGCAAATGAAAAATGTCAGCAATGTATTCATTAAGAACTGGTGCAAACAGTGTGAAACAAAATATATATGTGTGTGCCTGCCCATGCCCTGTTTCTCTGTCAGTCGTTGTATGTGTTGAAGGTGAACGTGAATGCGTTTGCTGATAAGTTGTTCCCCGCTGTTTACCCTGATGTGAGCCCATGTGATTATTCTACATTTCCTCATGTTTAGTTTAGCCATGGTTAAGTTCGTCTTCACCTCCCTGCTTGTGTTTAAACTGATTGCGGTCCCTTTTGTTCATTGTTTGTTTAGTTTAGCTTACAGTAAAGTTTCCTGTACTTCTAAACTTGTAAGTGGATCATCATCCATCATGCCACACCATTTTGCAAATGATGTGATCCTCTTGGCTTCATTGAGCTGTGATGTCTAGCATGCACTGGGGTAGTATGCAGCCAAGTGTGAAGCAGCTAGCATGAGAATTATCACCTCCAAATCTGAGGCAATGCATGGTTCCCATCCAGAAAGGTGTTGGGAATGATTTACTGCCTTTAGCAGTTCAAGTACCTCTCAGCTTTGCTCATGAGTGAGGGAAGAATGGAGTGGTAGATTTACAGGCAGATCAGTGTACCATCAGCAGTCATGCAGACAATGTACTGGTATGTCATGGTTTAGAGAGCTGAGCTGAAAGGTGTGGGAGGTGGATCTATGTTCCCACCTTCGCCTACGTTGAAAACCTCAGAGTCGCAACCAAAAGAACAAGATATGGATACAAGTGGCAGAAATGGCCTTCCTTCACAGGGTGTCTGGACTCAACCTTAATCATAGAGTAAGGACATCAATATCAAAACATATAAGGGGATAAAGCTATGTATATGTTTTGTTTTTTTAACTGTTCTTCCACAATGAGTTTGCAAAGGTGAAACATGAGTGAGACTAATGTGTAATCAGAGTGTTGTGTTTTGAAGGCCAGTGTTTCTAGGTGAACAAAGTGTGTTAAATAATGCAGTTTGTGTCCAGATATTTGCAAAACGATAATTTAGAACGATATTTGAGTGAATGGAATTGTGCAATTTGGAGTCATGTTGCTGATACATGAGCTCCATGTTTTCTGAATTGTGCGCTTAACTCCAGTTTTTGTGTGTATACAAACTGTAAGAGTAAAAGTTTTTTTTTTTGGTTTGTGAGGGGGGCACCTCTGATGTTTTTTTTTGTATGTAACTTTTTTTTTCTTTTTTTAGTTTATATGTAGGCTGTATGCTGTTTAGTTGGAATCATTAGCTTAGGGTGTCTCTGGAGTACTTTGGTGAACAACTTGTGTTATTATTGTTATGTGCGTTACTGGTTGCAGTACATCTTATTTTGTTTTTTTCACTGATGTGCGAAATTTTATTTTTTATTTTTAGGGGGGAAACAATGTATCCTTGGGGCTACTGCTATTCTCCATTCACTGGGGGCCTAGTCCACTGATGGCATGAACTGCATTTTCTTGGTTACTGTATTGATTTGGATTGCCCAAGATTGGTTACCTCTATTGTGTTTTTTCCTGGAATATCCCAGGATAAGGCACCAAAAAAATCACAGTGCACAGTCACACCCCATTCACTCACACATGCAGACAGTTTGGTAAATCCAATTACACTGAGGATGTTTTTGAACTATGGGAGGAAACTGGAGGAATCCTACGATGACAGAGGGAGAACATGCATAGCCAGCACAGAGCCATGGAGGAGATGCAAACCCTGACCCCGGAGGTAGGACGCAGCAGACCACTGCAGCACCATACCACTCTCCAAAATAAAGGTTTGCCAAAAATTTTCAATCTCACTATTTCAGAAGACTCACCGTATTAGATTCGATAATTTGGTTCATTCATAATAAAGATGTTTGGAAACTCTTGGAAACATGTCAGATTATATGTTGGAGTTTTATCAGTGGGTTTCCTGAAGAATATATTCATTTTCTATAGTTTTCATGAGTTCTCTGGTACAGTAGGAGGGAATTAGAATATGTAGGGTCATGAATCTGTCCCTAACTTCAAAAATGACTGCAACTATAATTACAGTAATGGATTTAACTGTGAATTTAAATTTTCTGTTCAAATGTATGTGTTGTGTATTAAGCTATTTGTCTTGACCTACTTGTTTGATCCTCCTGTGTGCCACGCCCCTCATTAACCTTATGTGAACTTGTGATTGTTATCAGCTGTTCCGTGTTTCCGTCATTAAGTCTTGAGTATTTAAGTCCGCTTTCAAGTCTGTTTCCTTAGGTCTGTCATTGGCATTGCTTGTTTGGAGTGTATTCTCTGTCAATAAACCCTGTTTTCTTGCATTCACAGCTTCTTTAGCCTGCTTGTCTGCATCCGACGTAACACCATTGTAGGGAGCTGCCAACTGTCCCAACAACAGACTATAATTTAGCAACCGAAGATTCTGAATGCAAACTGCATGAACTGAGGTTCACCTTCCAGCAGGACAATGACTCTAAACATTCTGCTAAAACTGCACTGGAATGGTTCTGTCCTGCCCCGCTCGTCCGCTCCTCCCGTGTGCCACGTCTCCTCATCAGCCCCGTGTGGAATCCCCGTGTTCACCAGCTGTTCCTGCTTGTTGTCATTAGTCCATTGTATTTAGTCTGCGTTTCAGTTTGTTTCCCCAGTCCGGTCATTGTATTGTCAGTCTGTTTCTTACGTGCCTTTCTCGTTATTAAACCCGTGTTCCCCGATTCCTGGCTTCCTTCGCCTTTTTCTACGCTCCGGGCGTCCTTGGATGTGACAGGTTTAAAGGAAAACATTCAAATGTCTTGGAATGGCCTAGTCCAGGAGTGGGCAACCTTTCTTCCATCAAGGACCATTAAAATTTTTACAATATCCTTTGACGGCCACTCAAAATTATGAAATACATATATCACACTAAACTTGTGCAATGTCATATTTTGTGAATACTCTATCGATTCTCAACAACATTGTATCAATTTTAATCATCAAGTTATTATGCTAAAATTTGGGGCAAGCTGTCATTCATTTTGGTTAATGTTTAAACCCCAGACTGCCATTTGACTCTCCCATCACGCTTCTTTACACAGTGTGTAGTTAGAGTATGGAATAGTCACCCTGGTAGTGTAGTGCAAGTTAAAACCCTGGGCTCCTCTGCATTTTGATTCATCTACTTTTATTTTTTTTTTTTTTCAGTTATTAATTCCTTTGCTCAGATTGCACAAAAAGTAATGCTATGATACTGAACGTTACAGGGACTGTGATAAATGTAAATGCAGTTCCCAATGTTCTGATTGCATAAAACAGTAAACTTTTTAAACCCAGATTTTATCCACATGTGTTCTTCATACTATGTAATTTACCCTGAAATTAGATTTAAAAATCTGAATATATCACCTTGCTTATAGTACTGCAGTATGTGTATATTGAATAGTAACCCCTGTATCATGATACATATCATATCACCAAATTTTTACATTTAACATGTACAGCCCTATTATTTAATGGTATACTCTTGTATTGCATGAAAAAACAAATTGCTTTCTTATTATTGATGTAATATTATTGATTTATGATTGACTTCTTATTTTTTCAGTTATTTTCTTGTATTTATAAAATGCCTCATGAGCTGAATCAAATGGAGGTTGGATGTTTACCACCCTGGACTAGTCAAAGCTCAGACTTCAATCCAAATTCGAATCTGTGGTATGACCAGCATAGAAAATAATGAATATGATGCTAGTTAAGAAGTTAATTTCACAAACTGTGTGATATGCATTTTGACCACACACTGAAATTTAGTTGCTGGGTTCTTTGGCTAAGTTATGTTGTTGGTAAGTTATGTATCTTTAAAGCATTATGATGGCTGATATGCCACCTGCATAGAAAATGATGACGATGACGCACAAGTTTGCTTATGTCCTTCTGCCACAAGCTGAAATTTAGTTGCTGAATTCTTTGGCTTTAGAGCATTAGGATGCCTTGTGTGCCACCTACATAGAAAAATAATGGACTTCGGCTTATAGTATATTATAATTCACAAGTTTCATGAGTATATCACACATTGTAATGGAAGTTTAAAGTGTTTGTCTTAAATAATAACCATTTGTTAAGAAATCCCATATGGGACTTTTATTTTTAAATGTTGTGGATTTCCAAAAACCCAGGACCTGAATTATTTCACATTTTCATAATTTATTAAAGGTAGCAATTGAAAAACGAAGGTGTTTATGTATTTTTACAACATACACAAATTTGTGAATACGGGGTTACTTGTTTTTTTTTCATTTAATATACTACCGATCTGGTGTTGAATTCACAGAGGGTGAATTAGAGGTAGATTAGATATTATGAATATCTTAGAACCTTACCTTAGAAGAATGAATAGAGAAGATAATTTATCCTGACCAAACTGGTTTCATAAAAGGGAGACACTCATCAACAAATATGTATAGATTATTTAATCTGATAGACTATTCATGCAATGAAAACCTTCAAATTACAATATTGTCTCTATACAGGTATGCAGAAAAAGCATTTGATGGCGTTAACTGGAATTTTTTATTTGAAGCTTTACACAAATTTGGTTTTGAAACACTTTCATAAATTGGTCAAAAATATGATATAGTTCCCCAACAGCATGTATCAGGACAAATGACCAAACATCCCCCACCTTCTGTCTCAAGAGGGGCACCAGGCAGGAATGCCCTCTCCCCCCCCACACACTATTTGCAATTTTTATTGAACCACTAGCAGCAGTAATTAGACAGTCTGTAGTTATTAAAGGAATTAAATGCAAGAACGCAGAACACAAGGTCAGTCTTTATGAGGATGATGTGTTACTTTTTCTCCAGCATTCACAAACCACTCTCTATGAGATAATTACATTAATAAACTGCTTCTCAAGAGTCTCTCAAGAGAATCTCTCAAGAGATTATTCAATAAACTGGTTAAAATCTACAGTTCTTCCAGTTAATTGCTCTTTCCAGAATTCTTCTTCCACGTTACTGTAATCTGAAGAGAGAATCAAGAATTAATCAAGAATTAATTATTTACTTGCAATGATCCCAAGCAAACCATCAGCTGACTGGTTTAGATCTCTGGACTCCACCATCGCTAAATTCCTTTTGGAAAGATAAACCCCTGTGTATTCGCTTAAAAACGCTGCAAAATACCAAGGACAAACAAGGACTAGATCTGTCTTTCACCATTATTTTTTAGTCAACAGGCTTCGAAACATCTCAGGGTGGTTAAAACATACCCTCTTAGATGAGCCTTGGCTAGATGTAGAACAGGCACTGTGCAATAATAAAGAGATTTCAGATCTACCATTCATCAGCTCAAACATCAAACGACACAAATTCTTCAAAAGCATCAGTATCAGCTCTTCTCTGACAGCATGGTCATTAATCCCATGCAAACATACTCTCATCTGGAACAACCCTGACATACTACTAAACAATAATATGATAAACTTCCCAGATTGGTAAAGGTAAAAGGAAATAAATACTTGGAACATATATTCGAAGGAATAGACTTTATTCCCTTTGACATATTAGTTAAATGATATGAGATTAACAAGAATACATTTTTAGAATATCAAAAAGTTTAAGATCATATACAAATCTATAGTAAAAAGGAAATTCAAGTCTAATTAAATCAACAAATTACAAATACCACCAAGTGAGGCAGAATTCCTTAATCTTAAAACCCCTAAATTACTGTCTAAAATATACAGGTCACTTTCCAAAATGGATGAATCAATATCCCTTCCTATTACAAAATGGGAGGTAGATTTATCAATCAGCTGGGACCACAATTTCTGGTCTAAGATGTTTAGAACCCTTTGAACTGATTAGAAGTCCCAGTTTACAATTAATACAATACAAAATCCTGCATAAAGTGCACTATACAGGGCATCGGATGTTCAGAATGGGTTTTACGTCTTCTAACAACTGCTCACACTGTCGAGGGGATACACCAGACAATTACATTCATGTTCTTTGGTTCCGTCCACCTGGTGCAGGATTTGTGACGACTTATCAAAGTGTCTGAAATGTACCATTCCAGCCTCTCCGTCAGTCTGCTTGTTGGGCGACATAGATGGTGTCACTACAGAGATTAACACAATCCACATGGCTTTCACCACTTCATGCATTGCTAAGAAGATTGTCCTCATGAACTGCAAAAATAAAAATAACCTTTATATCAACCAATATAGAGACAGTTTGTTGGACCGTATTAGTCTTGATACAGCTTCTGCCGCCACATTAGATCAATCTCTCTGGGCTCCTTTGATCAGCTCCATCACCTAGTGGGGGTGGGAGTCACGGATTTGTCCCGCTTTGGTCTTTGTCATTGACTTGGGCGGGGGGGGGGGGGGGGGGCGTATGGGCTCAGGGTGTCAGGGGGTTCCCTGGGGGTGGGTTTCTTGGAGGGTTCGGCGCTGGGGCTGGATGGGGCTTTGGTGGCTCTTTTTCTGGAGGCTGCATGCGGCGCTGCTGGGGGAGCCTGTGCGGCTTGGGGTTCTGGGGGCGATCTTTCACCCGGGGGGCCTTAGGTCCTGGCAGGTGGGTTGGTGCGTGCACTGGAGCCCGGCCCCGGCACGGGGGCCTTCAGCATATTGGTGGAGCTGGAGGACTCTTTAGCTGGCAGGGAGGTAGTTACCATCTGTCCACAGGTGGTTCCTGCCTTAGGGGTATCCACTCTGCGGGGTGGGGGGGGGATTCAATAGAGGAGGAGGATAGACTCGACTTGGATGTCTATTGTCTTATCTATTCTGGGAATTGACTGAATGCTGGGGTGGGTGTAGTTTTTGCTCTGGGGTGGAGTCCGGTGGGCCGCCCCGGGCTCTGGGGGGGTACTTGTGTCAGAGGGGGGGTACCTTGCCTCCCCCCCAATCCTTTCCTCCCCATCCCTAAATACTGCCCTCCTCCTGCTCCATCACACCAACACACATGTGGGGTTTTGAAGTACAGGTGCGACGCTGGGATGCAGGGGAGGTATTCCTCCTCTGTCCCCTCGTGACCACCTGTATCTCAATCATACACCACAACTTAGACACTGTCATTGCTTACTCTATCATGACACATACACTTAGGGCCTTGGGAGTGGGCACACAGAATGGCATCCAGAGGGCGGTCTGTTCATTCAGCCTTACCTCTGGTACCAGTGCCCTCTTCTCAATTGTAAGTTGCACATAGACGTTGAGGGTTCTGGGGATGGGCCAAGCTGACACCAGCTGTTGGTTGGCAGAGGGTGGTTAGTGCCGTGCACTTCCCCTGTTTTAAAAGCACAGAACAACATGTACCAACACCACATCTGAGCGCGCGAAGGGAAGCATGGGGTCTTCTCACACCCTCGTTCTCTGTTCACCGTCTGGAGCTGGGGGTAAAGAGGAAAAGCTGGCCGTCTGGTCGGGGACTGGGCTGGTGGGCTTCTTGGCTGCTGCGGGGACCGGGTGGGATTCTTGTCTCCATGCCAGAGAAAAAAAGGGGTCCATCTCTGGAGTCTGGTGGCGGATTGCCCTTCTTGGGTAGTGGTGCCTGGATCTTGGGGAATAGAGTATATATGGGGAGTGTGAGTGTGTGTACGGTATTAATTTCTGTGTGTCTCCATGTTGGGTGAGTGTGAGAATATCTGTTTATGTGTGCATGAGGGTGGGAACGTATGCTTGTGTATGTGCATGTGTCAGGTCTGGTCTTAGACTGCATTTGAAATAACATCTCGGGCTCTATTCCCCCCCAGCCACACTCCCTGGCGGTGGATGAGGCCCCCGCCCGCCGGTGGTTTCATTGTCTGGGGCTGGATGCTAAGATGTGTACTGACTCACTCTTGGCGGTTGCTTGGCGGGGCCTGGCTCTGTTGGGCCCCTGCTGGAGGGTGGACCGGTCTGCTCTAGTGTAGCCGGCTGCTGGCGGAGCCTGCGAGCTCGCTGCCACGGCCCCCTGGTTCTCCTGCAATGTGGCTGCCTGTCAGGGACAGAGATGGAAGGCATGAGGAACACAGGCGGATTAGAAAAAAATCCTTTTTTTTTAATTCATAAAAAAGAAAGCAATTTAACAAAACTCTTCTAGTAAACTGGTTAAATGTGCCAAATAAAGAAATACATAAACAAATTAAATTACCAGTATATTGCAACTTAAACTAAACAAACTCAAACATAGAACAAATGACCATGATACCTCCCTTCAAATTAGCTTTGTGACTGTGGGGGCAGCCATCACACCCTGGGGGGCCTCTGGATGTCTGGGGCCCGAGTCTCCTCCATATTTGCTTCATGTCCTCGGGGCTGGGGCTGGGGCTGGGGCTGGGTCTGTGGTTCCCCACACACACTACTAGACATTCACATGGAGAAACCTTATGAACACAAGTGCGCTCACACACAAAGTTGTGCACACAAGCCTTCCCACAGGTATACAAACAGGTACTCACAGACACACACTGTCTTGATCGGCTGTTGCTTCTAAACATATATTGTAATATCGGTTATGTGTGCTGTTCAACAGCATTTAACATTTAATGTTCACTGTGATTCGTACAGATATTGGTTGTTGTTTTCTTTTTTCAGCAGGTATTGAAGCAGATTGTCTGTTTTTTTCTCCTTCTCTCCCTTCTTCTTCTTCTTTGTCACTTTTTTTTCTCTCTCCCTCTCCTTCTCTACTTGTAAATAAATAAATAAATAAAATAAAATAACCCTCCGCAGGGGGATGTGGAAAAAAAATATAATGAATATTTTCTGTTACCAGTGGCCCATTTTCTCCTCTAACACTTGAACATTATTGCCAACGTTATGCCAAAATGTGCCCGTCATTCAGTATGCTTCCAATGAATTAAGGGAGTACACGCTCAAGAGTTTTTTTCTTTATTATTTAAGTCGTAATTTATCTCGCACCCAAAGATCCAGCTAAATTGAAGTTCAGCACACCAGCTCATATATAGATGGACTAGTAATCAGAGCCTCACTTGTTGCATGTAATTCAGAGAGCATATACTGTAATGCAAAGCCAGTTGCATGCAACATTTCTGTAAGTGTGAACGCAAAGGGTACTCAGAGGCTGCTGGGATTGCTGCACTGTGAGGGAGTGGTGTAGATGCGGTGTGCACTTGTGTTGTGTTGTGCGGCTGTTGAAGTGGTTGATTGGAATTGTTTGGAAGTATATCTAATGTTGGTAATGTTAACTCGGAAAAGGACAGTTGCTCCTGAGCTTTGCTCGGTCACCAGTCGGGCCGGGAGGATTTTTTCACCTTTTTCCCGCTCTGGCAGTCACCTGCTTTGAAAGAGTTTTTTGTGTTTTTTGGCCTCCCTAGAGCAACTTCGCTTTATTGTAGTTAAAGGTGGTTTAGTAGGAAGTTATTCTTGGGTAAGCAATTGTCAACTTGGTTATTTTAAAGTTTAATTTCAAAGGTCATCTCTGACCCTATCACATCATTTAAAAAGGTCCGTTTTAATGCAAGTGTTACTTTGGTCTTTTATTATACTCTGTACTTTATTACCTATACATTAATTAAATCAACTAAAAATGAAATACATTACATAAATATCCTGGGCTGGGAGTAAAGGATGGGATCATAGTGACCCCCAGACTGAAGAACAGATAGGTCGAGAGAGCTGGGTGAACGTAGGTCATAGCCATAGAAAAGGGCAAACACAGTTTACAATGATTGTATCAAATCACTTTCAGGTGCTTCCAGCTTTAGAGCCGGAAGAGACTGGGGAGGCAGGAGGGCCCATGGACACTGAGGAGCCCCCTTCCAGAAGGCCTTTGATGTTGTCCCCACCAAACGGCTCTTGCTTAAGCTGAAAGCTGCAGGAATTTTAGGAACTGTAGCAGCTTGGATCGAAAACTGGTTAACATACAGGAAGCAGTGGGTAGTTATTAGAGGCACAATGTCACAGTGGGCTTGCGTTCATAGTGGAGTACCACAGGGTTCAATAGCACCACTACTATTCCTAATTTACATTAATGATATTGACACCAATACACACTGTACACTGGTTTCATTTACAGTTGAAACCAAAGTGGGTGGTGTATCACTGAACTAGCAGCACAGAGGCTACAATGGGATCTTGATTTAATTAGAGTCTGGGCTGATACCTGGCTGATGAAATTTAATGTAGATAAATGTAAGGTAATCCATGCAGGGAGCAGAAATTTAAGTACAGATATTTTATGGGTTCCACTGAAATAAAGGTAGCTGATTATGAGGAAGACCACTGTATGTATGTTGATGCTTCCATGTCCCACTCTAATCAGTGTGGGGAAGGTATTAATTAATAAAAAGGGCAATTAGGATGTTGGGTTACATCTCTATGTGTACTGCATGGAGTCAAGGGAGGTGATTATACAATTGCTTGGTAAGCCCCCATCTAGAATACTGTGTGCAGGTTTGGTCACTATACCTTAAGAAGGACATTGCTGCCTTGGAAAGGGTGCAGTGTAGGGCTACAAGAATGATTCCTGGTCTTAGAGGAATGTCTTATGAGGAGAGGTTAGCTGAGCTGAATCTGTTCAGCATCGAGCAAAGAAGACTAAGGGGGGACATGATCCAGGTATATAAGATTCTAACAGGTCTGTATGCTTTTCAGCCAAATGGCTACTTCAATATTAATTTAAATACTAGAACTCGTGGCCATAAGTGGAAATTACCAGGAGAACATTTTAAAATGGATTTGAGAAAGGACTTCTTTACACAGCGTGTAGTTAGAGTATAGAGTAGGAGAGTATGGAATAGTCTCCCTGTTAGATATGTGCAAAACAAAACCCTGGGGTAAATTTCTTATGTTCTTAAGTTATAAATAACTTAGTCAGGACGCTGCTTTGTCACTCACCTGACCCACGCACACACTCCCCCCCCCCCCGCCTGCGGATCAACCAACAGGACTCGGGGCTTCGCGGCTTATGGGTCGACTGCTGCTCAGATAATTGCTAATGTGGATGTTTTTTTTAACAAACACCCTGCTAGAATATAAAAATATATTTATGATTCCTTTTATCCTATTATTTTAATGCACACTGAAGCACAAAAGAAAAACAAAACATGTCCACTGTTCACCTTTAAGAATTACAGTTGACTTATGGGTCTCTGAATATTTAAATCGTCACCTTTCTGGGGGCAGCTTATTACAGTTGTTTGGTGGTGATGCACTATACTCTTACCCTGTGGTCTAGCGTGTACTGAGTTCCAGCCAGGACTTGTGATATACCACCCCCTGGAATGCACTGGAGTTTGCCAAGTAATCAGAAAACATTTTATTCACTGGGTTAAGACAACATAGTCCTATTACAATTCAATGGTCAATATAAATCTAACCTAAGTTGTTACTTTGTCACATAGCATTAAATAACATACTCTTGCGCAGAGAAGGCAAGACCGACACAAATTATTTCATACCTCAACCATAGATGCACATATTAGTTGCGAGGCAGATCTGGCTGCAGAAGTTAATCACGCAATACCATGCGGGAGCTTTGATTATACAGTATCTCTTCAGTAAAGGTTCCGCATGGTGAGTATGCTAATAACACCTACCATGTGGGGATTTTGGCTACAGAATGAGTCACAGTCATAGAATACAAAAAAAAACAAAATCTTGGTCTGGAATTTTTTGGCTTGGTTATCAGCTTCCCAAGCTATTGGCCATAGCCCTGGGTGGGATTGTTTTTTCACTCAGGTGATAGGGTCTTTCACCGCAGTACATTTTATGTAAATTTCTATCTTTATAATATTATGATAAACTGCTTTGACACTGACATCATTCAAACGTGGCCAAGCATGATACATTAATTACATTAACATTAGACCATTTTTCTCCCATTTTGGCTTTCTGTGTGACCATCTTTGACCTGGGACAAGGCAGAGGGGCAGGAAGTGGGGGGGGGGGGGGATGCAGAATGGCTTTAGGATCAGTGCATCCGTGAGGTTTGGCCTGTGGGCTCTATCTCATTCGGACGGGGGGTGAAATCACTAATGTGGCAGTCACATGACCTGTCCCCGGCCTTGTCAGAGCCAAGTTGATAGTTTTCTATTGGGTAAGAAGCAGAGCAGGCTTGCCTAGGGCTCCACATGAACTTCCACTGGCTGTGCAACTCAATCATACTTTGCTGTCACCCATTGTATGATTAAACCTGGTGAATAATCCCACCCACACTATACCAGACTACTCTCTTGTGCCCTATCTGTAGAAAAAGGATAAGACCTGAAATAAAACAAGGAGCCTAAAGCCATCAAGCATGTTCTCTCTGCCTCAGCTTCCCATGGGGGAGGGGGGGGGGTGCCATAGTGTCTCATAATCGCTGAGCCCAGGGCTCTATTTTGACGATCTAACACAAGTGTAAAGTGCAAAGCGCAACTAACATTTATGGGCGTGTCCAAATCCATTTTGCTATTTTGACGGTGGGAAAAAACAGATTTTGTGCCAGTGCAAGGCACAAAAACGTTGACCTAACTCTATTAATTATTCAGAAGCATGTTTTGGGCATAATGTGCAATGAACCAATCAAAATGGCACATCACTTCACCTTTAAAAGTCAGCGGAGCATTAGCTATGATGGATAGCTATTACAATTGTGCGTTTGTCCAGCAAGCCAGATCAGTTTGCATCAAGGAAATGGACGTGCCTGTGTGCAAGGTGAAAAGGCGCTAGCACATCATTTAAGGGAGCAGCAGCACTGTTCTACCTTAAGTTTTTTTAGGTGAAGTAGGCGTAGAATGAAGTAGCAGCAAGTGTGTCCTAGTTTTTTGGCATCACCAGATCACCTGAGCAGTGCTGAAAGCGGTACAATGATGTCAGAAGACAGGGTAACCAGAAGGTCGTTGCTGAAAGAGCACAGCGGCTGGGAACGGGGACTAATTATACTTGGGTTTTTTCTTTTAATTCTGGGTATGCAGTTTACAAAATATAAATAAAAGTGCGGTCTTTGTTCAAACAAAACACAACCTCACTACTCATTTCATCTAATCTGCTGAATTATGTCTCCTCATCTGTCATAATATTTTACATTACCTGATTGAATTACTTTGTTAACCTGTAAGGTGTAATGTACTAAAATGACTTGCCCCTATATATTTCATTTTATGACCACGATCTGTGTGATGTGACGTTTTTGTTTGAGTTAGCGGGAGAGTGAGTCATATATATGTATATAAAAAATTAAACTCAGTAGTCGGTGCTGTGAGTAAAATCAAGACGAGGAAGCAGAGAATAAAAACCATCGTTTCTGAAGTAATCCTCTGTGTGATATTTCCATAATATGGAGAGCAGAGCTGAGATTGCAACATAATCAATATAATAAAGCCTATAAAAATCACATCTCAGCATTCCAGTTAATTCCCAAAATAATAAAAACAAAAGCATACACATATTACAAAGGTCAAACACGAAATGCAGTGACTGAAATTGGAAAAAAAAATCCAGGAAAATAATATGAACAGGAAGATATTTTTATATTTTGTTTAGGCACAGTCTACTTGAAAGTTTATTGGTAAAAAAACAAAGACAACATACAGTTATATATGAAGAACATTTCACACGGATGCGATTGAAAGTATTTAACGGAGGTCAAAGAATACAGAATAACATTATACAGTAAGAATGACGTGAACTCAATCCAGAAGGCTCCCCATTAGCTATCGGGATCAAACCAGGAACTTTCTCGGTGTAAGGCAACAGCATAAACCACTGTACCACCATGCCACTATACTAGGCATGCGTAACATTTACATAACTTATGCATTTAGTCTGTCTGCAATTCTTTGCCAAGCCAACTCCTTGTATTGCCATTTTTAGCGATTGCATCATTGTATTTTTCATACAGCTTCATCAGCAGCACTTGTTCTGCAGTGGAAAAAAACCACCGTTCTCGTTTTACACGGTTTCTGACTCTTATTGATCGATCTATCATGAATCCATTCATTTGCACTTCCTACATATCTTGGGTATGCACACTGAGACTATGCAAGTCTGTCTTGAGCCTTGATTAATTAAAGCAGAACTGCGTTAGTGGAACGACATGAAGTAGGATAAACCGAAACAGGGAAGCAAAGATGACTAATAAACACTAGGAAAAGCATAAAACCAAAAAACAAACAGAACAGATGAACCTGGCCTCACACTTATGACTTGAGGGTTACAACATCTGTGCTACATGTTCAACCCACTGAGCTCTGCTGCAGTTTGGTGAAGAGAGAAAACACACTAGGGATTAGACACACTGAGGCAGAAAGGCAAGAGACAGGGAAGACGACAGGATGGCCAGCAACAGCCACTGGCCAAATGGGGAGGAGGCACTAAGGGCAGGCAATGACCCTGACAATAGTCTCTTTTTCTTGTTAACACCTTGAAGTCAAGGGTTACTGGTAGCAACTTGACCATGTAGTCCAGCTGCTCTCAATCTTTGCTGGACTATATTAAGAAATACCAGATTCCCTCAATTTACATTAATCCCTGCCCTCAGACCTCTGCAGTCATCTTCCAATTACTTTTGCATGTCACAACTAAGTGTTCATCTTCAACCTATGAAGTATATAGATATATATATATTCTTTTGGTGTTTCACTAAACAGCATGCTTACATGAATGGGCTAGATGTACTCTATAATAAAATGTATATAAATAAAATAAACTGAAATAAATAACCATTAGTGCATCTCAATGGTATAACCTGTGTCCATAACAAGCGTCATACACTCGCACATTTCTGAAACATGCCGCTTAAATACTGTCTGACAATGCGGCACTGACTTTACACATGATTTTTGTCGGTCAAGATCATTTCGCTGCCTTAAACTAGCAATGTGCGAAAAGGCACCTGGCCATGCCTCATTTAAAAAATATCAATCCTACGGAAGCAGGCACAAAATAATTTGTCATTTTGATGTCGTGCGCACATTCCATGAAAATGAGCAATGCGCTGATATGAAACTAGGAAAACCGCCAATGCATCAGGCTTTGCACTGGTGGAAATAGGGCCCTCGGTGTGCTTGTGGTTCTTGTGCAAAATGAGCATTCCTTCCTATGTCAATGCACCCTGCTTCCCACTCTAGAGTCCAGACTATTCTAAGCTTCACTTATCCTACCCACAAACCCTCAACTGCTTAGAGCTCACCCGACTCTCTTAATGTTTAGCCCCGTTCACAATGTGTACACAATGTGTGTAATTGCCTGGTGCCTTCCCATTGAATTTAACAGCCTTTCAATATGCTTTCCACTGTCTGAAGGAAATCTCCAAGATATGAGAGCAGTGTCAGGCAAATGTTATTTAGTTTTCTTAAAATCCTCAAGAGAACATTTTCAGTAATTGATTGTTTATTCAAGTCCCATAGAATGTATGCAAAGGACACCCAATTCATTTTCACCACAATTCACCTATTATGCAGCTACGTGATTTTCCTAAATTGTGCTTTAGTGTGTTGCTATGATTTTAAGATTCAGGCAGACAGTTTGAGTTCTAAGTGGAATCCTGCTATTGTATGCATGAAAATGTTTGAAAATGTGTGAATCAGTATACTCTGGATGCAATACAAAGTAGATACTGCAGTGTCTGGGAATGGTAACTGCCTTTAATTGCGAACAGGTGTATGCAATTACAGGTGCAGCATATTCCCATCTGTGAAACTGACAGGACAAAGTGTAACTGTTATGGAATGAAATTCTAATTTCAGTTCCAGAGAGGAGAGACCAGTTGGACCCTTTTCTGGTTGTTTATTCATTGGAAGTTCAGTTCAGAATTAGCAGCAACAAACCTAAAAAGAGCAGCCAAAGGATGATTATCGGGCTGTTAAGAAGTCGGTAGGTCAGTATCAGTGACTGTCATAGTCACACAGCTGTCACCAATGTCAAGACTCTTGGAACCACATAGCTATCAGAACCACAAGTTCATTAATGTGTCTGTGATACAAGGGGCTTAGTGCTCATCCTTGTCTTCCTTGTCATTGATCTGTGCTTTGTGCAGCTCAGTATTGTATCGAGTAACTTATAAAGAACTGCAGAGGGGCCAACACAGAGGACACACGTCCACCACTAATCAGATACATTTATTAATCGTAATGTCACTGCATATTTTGTAGAATTTTGGGATATTGGGTCTAATAGATATCTCAAAATCAGTTTAGTTGTGGCTATATTTACTTTTTCTGAACTAACACTGGTGGACCACTCCTGGTGACATTTTAACTGTACATTGACTCACAGGCTAGCATGCACAGTACTTTAAACTATTTTGACAATATAAAAAGCAATACTAGACCCATCAAAAACAACTATTACATCCTTTAAGAGCACATGAAATATTACATAAAATATGACATCAGAATACCACCCATATGTTATCTCTCATTCATTAATTATTCAATCAATTCCTCTATGTTCTGTACCTGCTTGTCCTGTTCTGCATGTCCTTGTCCTGGTCATCGGGGTCCAGAGCCTTTTCCAGAAGCTATGCGTGCAAGGCAGGGAATAAGCTAGGGTGCAGTGCTAACACAGTGTAGGACACACTCACATGTCTTTCACAAACACAGGTCACACCTATGAGCAATTTGATAATTCTAATTCACCTTACCATGTTTTTGGACTGGTTGGTGGGTGGGGGAGGCAAGAATACCTGGAGGAAACCCCATGTTAACACATGGAGAACATGCAAACTCCACACACATGGAGCCGGAGTGGAGACTCAAATCTGTGATTATTATATCTGTTTAATTGCTAGGTCAAATACAGGTAACTATTCCTTTGTATTACAGATTTTTTGCAAACACTTTCCTTAACATACCACAAATACAGTAAGAAATATATTAACTTATAATATAGTATGAAATATAGTAACTGATTGAGATAACACATGCATCATGATTCATAAATGATGAACAAATATGACATAAGTACTTCTGTTATTCATGACTTGTTCATTCAGTAGTTCCTACTGTAGTTTCTTCGGTAGTTTACAAAGGTTTACAGAATTTAGATATAGTAACAAATATAGTAACTGCTTGAGATAAAAGATGTGTCATGATTCATTAATGATTTAACGAAATAACATGAAAGCATTAGGTATCTAAGACTAGTTTGTGGTTAATTAATACATAATTCCGCATTATTTGTGTTACAATTGTTCTCTTCGCAAATCCCCTTTACTTACATGCCTAAGGATTTTTGGTAATATTTTACCTGTGGGGGCATAAATAATGCCATAGTATACTCTTACTTATTGCAATAATTAATCAGAAACTAAATGTTAGTTACATACTGATCCCAAGTTTGTTCATCATTAATCAGTCATAATGGTCTATATCATTTCATGAATTTTACTTCAGTAATAACTATATTAAGTAACATGTATGCCCTGAAGTAAATTGTTAGTATTTCTTTCATTATTATTGTGGGTGGGCTAAAAAATTTACTTGCTTTACAGATGGATTTATGTTACCCTGTATTTTAAATCAAACATTTAAAAATGTTAGTGACACCAGTTACCTGCTCTTCAGTCATCAAGCTCAGAGAGGAAGAGACCTTCTTCCTTTATGACAATGATTTCTATAAAATGCAGGTTATCCTTATGAGGACTGAAAAAATGTGTAAAATGTTTTAGCACATTCTGGGGAAATGTGGTCCCCATAATTCAATGACAATAAACACACACCCGCTCGCTCTCTCTCTCTCACACACACAGACACAGACACACACTCACACACACACACATAATGCAGCTCAGGTCTGCAATGGCAGAAGAAATCAATAAAATTATAGGTTTGTAAATTCAATGGGTGGTCTTCCTGTGCCTATGGGTATATTGCAGTAATCTAAATAAGTGCAGTTGCATAACTGCTTTTAGGCTGTAATCTACAGAGGCCCAATCATTGGGCCAAAGCAAAGCATCAGAGGTTAGGCTGGTTGGCTGGGCAACCGCTCACACAGTCCCAGTGTCATTCCATTTAACCAGATTTGCTGTTGGACCTCCCGTGCCATTTCACTGGAAGAAATACACTAGAAAGTAGAGCGGGGTCATTTCAATATTCCTTTTCCCAGCAGTCACTGAATTTGAGGAAGTGCTGCTGCAGTTGAGGGAGGTACTGAAAGGGGTCCATCACGTCAGCTGCAGGATCATCCTGTGTTTCTCACGTTTGCTACCATATACCATCCAATGTGCTTCCTACATTGCCATGCAGGTTCATTTGTTATTTCCAGACAGACCACACCAATTGGTGGTAATATGGGAATTTGTGCCATTGAGGCAGAGAAATTGAAGGGCCGAAAATGGCAAGGCAGCCGCATGCTAACCACTATCTATAAACTGTTGGGCTATAAAGCAGCAAAGCAAAGCTGACAGAGTTTATGGGCTGACTGTCAGTTCCCCAGACTCCTGCTTTAATCCTCATGTATGCCCATCTTGGGAATGACAGCTCGTTTACCCAAGGCTAAATCAGAAGTTTTCCTGCCTAGCGAGCTTTATAATGCAATTGGAGTAGAAGTCAATGTTTATTCTGGGTCATCTTCATGCAATGACCCAGCTGGGGTTTTCATTGGCTCTGATTAATTGCCAGTAGATGTGCTTGATCTGTAACACAGGTTTTGCAGTAAACATGAGCTGGCCTCAGGGTGCAGACATTCACAGGAGAGGCTAATATGATTGAGACTTGGTGTTGGTGTGGCCTCTTTGTGGGGAGCCACTTTTTGTCAGATCCCCTGCTTTCAGTTTGTTGTCACAGCACAGCAGACCATAGAAGGTCACTGGAGAGTCAACAAGAGCCACAGGAAATAAGTTCCGGTCCAATGGCACCGGTGCAATCCTCAGAGATTTGTTTGTTTACTTGCATGTTGGGTTTTCCCTTCAAATCTGTTAGTTATACAAATCTGTTAGTTATAAAACATTCAGTCACAGATCCAACAGCAGTGTAAATTGGGAGGGAAACGTCATTAATAGATCATAACATCTTCATGAGAAGGTGGATAAAGGGCAGTGGGAGAAATGGTGTGGTTGGTATGTGACAATTCAACATTAGCTAATACATGGGGGTCAGAGCCTGAGGAAATGGTCAGCAAAGTGAGTAGTCAACATTGGTATGCAGTGTATTTTGTTAAAGTATACAAATGTGCCGAAAAGTCAATGGCATGCTGATTGAACAAAATACAAGTGCGTATGCAGCTTATACAAGTATAGTAAATAACATTCATCGACATTTTAAATATATAGTTTATCATTTAGCACAAATGACACATGTGGGCTTTCCTATTTTTGCATAACACATATTTTCATCTTTTTCCTGTACAGTTTTTAAACCCTTCATGGTCTCTGCATTATGTATTTGTTAAAATGTTTAGCTGTACTTACTTAAGAATTTTATTTGCCACAAGAGGGTGGTAGTGTCCCATTTTGTCATTAAGAATGGCCTCCACAGAGAAATGCAATGAATGTGCAACGGTTTGGTACAATAGGTTATTTAAAGAATATGGCTCCCAATCTGCTGTTTATTGACAGACTCTCATTCAAAGAGCTGCTCTAAATTGCACTATATCACATCTGAAGATCACAATCGAATGTAAAGGTCCCCTGACTGCCGTACAGTTCTCAAATTGTACAGGGTGCAGTATTTATGAATACGCTATGAAATGTGCAACCATAAATAAAGGCAACTCATTTGTTAAAGCCCTCTCACCTTTGAATATGATGTGCCATGAATTACTGGGCCCCTTTGTAGACTGTGCGTAGGGCTGTATACTTAAAACATAAACCTTGTAATGGAATGTATGTATATGCAGCTCCCATCTATAAACATATTCTATTGACTGCTAATGAAAAAAGTAAAATATGGGCTAGGCCTCCTGTTTCTGCTATTGCTGATTGATATAAATGCTTAGTAAAGGCTACATCAGCCCCAAAGTGGGTGTAGGTGTGACTGGCTAAGAGAGCAGAAAGGGCAGAGCTAGGGATGAAATCAATCAATGAACCAACCAATCAGAGGCATGACATCTGCTGATTTATCCACTTTACTTATGTGTCATCAAATAAACGTGCATCACATGGGGGTGGAGAGAATGCGGGGAGGGACAGAACATGGATTAAAAACTTGGTTCACACAAGAGAGGTGAAAGGGCAGCACAGAAATATCATAATGTTTCCTCCCTCCCTTGCAGGGATGGATGAAGCACAGTGCAGGCCTGTGTGTTATTGGTCTGATGGGTTGCTGAGCAAAGTCACTGATGTGCTTCTGCAGCCTGCTTGACACCTGTGCTCCACATTTTAGCTGTTTGGAGAACCTGCCACCTCTGGTGGGCTTTGATCTGCTTAAAGGTTATGAGTGGGGACATATACCTATCAGAGGTATCACCTTGGTCTCATTGTGAACATGTCAATATGTAGACCACTGGCCATCTGGGGCAGTGTGTGGCTCAATGTGGTTCAGTGGGTTAGGACTCGTGATTAGAATCCCATGTCAGCAGCATGATGTCACCTGTTGGGTCCCTGAGCAAACCCTCACTGCTCCAGTGATTTGTTGACTCTGCTTTCTCAGTTGTATCTTGCTTGGGACAAAAGAATCTGCCAAATAAATAAAATATGATATAATGACCTAGCAGGACATTGAGAGTGCTTCATGATAAAATTATTCAGCAGGTCCTTAGTGACTGTGGGAATAAAAATGCATGGTAGCACTATAATTGAAGCTATCATCTATAATACACTATTGATGCATCCGTTATGCAGTATAAACTAGAATAACAATTAATAAAGCTTTACAAACCTGTTCTTTACAGACAGTCATAAGGCTTTATAGTGTTTATTAAAATACTTCATAAGCTCCAATAAAGCTCTCTTCTATAATGCATTATAAATACATTCATAATGCACTATAATGGTCTGTATAAGAATTACGGACACTTTACGGACACTTTGCCCTGTATTATGAAGGTATCTATATAGATGATGGTTTCATAAAGCCTTCATAATGCACAATAAACATGGATATAATGTGTTATACCTTTTTATAAATATGTATAGCCATGTTTATAATGCCTTTTGAATGCATTATAATGTGTTAGGAATGTGTTCATAGATTCTTATAGGCATGGCATTCATAGAAAGTGTTACCAAATGGACGTTCTGTTTCCCATATCACTCATATATATCCCATACTTACAGAAACATAACCAACTTTCTAAGAAAACCTCAACTTTCCTTAATTATCTTTAATCATTTCTGTTTGAGATAGTCCTCATTTTTAATCTCTTGCATTTCTGTAACCCTTCCATTTGTGCTGTAGGCATTTAAGTTTCTCCACACAGGCTGAATGTGACATACTGTTTTTGCAGCTCACATGCCTCATAAGGACTGAACCCAAAATGGGTTATATATTGGCATCTGTACATTTACAAAACATCCTGACTAGGCATATTAAGCTTACTGTCCATCCGCAAAATTTTGAAACTAGGTATATTGTTGTTTCACACATGTTCTTGGGGTGCACTAATGACATTATAATTTTCCATCTTCCTAAATTAATTAGACTGCCTTTGGGTATCATATCCACATATTCTAGGATTTTGGGAAAATTTAGGTCATTGCTTCGAGAAACGACAGGGTTCTTTATTATTTCATATTCTGTTCTATTCAGTATCCATCTGGTTTTCGTCTTCCAGTGTGCAGAGGCTCAAAATAAAAATTGTATTCTTTTTTATTATGTGTAACATCACATATAAATTAACATTTGTTCCTAGCAGCAATATTTGCTAAGTTACAGAAAACATGTTACCGTTACTTCAGCTAGTGGTTAAAGCACTAGAATGAAAGTCTGCATATTACTTAGGATCTCAGCTGATAGCTCAAAATAATGAATAACATGTGGTTGATGTGCCAGAATTTTTTCTTGTGAACTTTCCAACATGCTAGTGAAGAGCAGTTTGTTTCGCTAGTCATCTGGCTAATGCCCTGACACTGTGTGGCTATGATCCCCAATGTAATTTATCAGTCAGCTGCTGGACTGCAACAAAAGAATTCCTTGATAAATTTGCAGCAGAGCCAACCAGGTAAATGCACACAACCTATTTCATTTGTTAAGTTAAATCCCCAATCAGCTCCAGCTTCTCCAGAACGTCTTCCTTCCCAGCATGCTGAAAATGCCTCAGTGGTGTCTGAGACAGGTTAGCATCTGTTAGCCTGTGGGCTACTCCTCTGTCCACGTTTTTCATATATTCAGAATTGCATTATGTATTCTTTTTTTTTTTATTATGGTCATGGGGGCTTTATGTTATGTGTGACAATCAAAAGAAGGTCATTGATCATGATTATTAATTCCTGAAACTGGTCTTTAGTGCGGCAGAAATGAGTAGGTTGACAGAGATTTACATTTCTATCAGTGGTAAAGAAAGACTGTAAATTGATGCAGCCATTATAGAGCAGAGCAGGCCAGTCAGTGTATTTATTACTGGGAGTCTGCAGGAAACACTATCAAAGGGTATGAGTACCACTGATTGATGCTGCTATGCAATTTAACAGTAACATTGCAATTGGTTAAATCACACACCTCATCCAGGGGAAGGAACACTACTTGTGGGTAAAAGTGCTGTCCATGGCTCCTCTTGGAGCTCTCATTATCCGTCTTTCCCGATCGATGCTGCTCATTCTAGGACAGTGGGGGTTAATGGGATAGCTGGGGCTCCAAATCATTGGGCAGAGACATATGCTAGCGTATGCTGGCTACTTCACAGCCCTGAGTCTGTTGTTCGTGCATCATTGTCAGTTTGGAAAATATAGGTATTGCAGAGGAAGCCTTTGGGAAGAAAGAAAATCAGAACAAAGAGGCTGGGCAACTTTTCCTTAGTCAAAATGGAGTTTGGGGACTGCCACGTTATGAAAGACATCTTTCATATTGGTGTCACACTTACTGGCTAAACTGCATTGGCAATGACAGTCCGGTGGCTGCCTAACCAAGACAAACACATTCCAGATGTCCCTAATCCACCCCCAGTGCTTGCTCTTTCGTTGCTATTCATAGTTAGAAATAATAAAAAAGCTATAAAATTCACAAAAAATTTATGTACACTGCTAGTTTACTCAAGTCAAACTATGACATTTAGGGAGCTTAGTGGTAAAGATTTCTACTGCTGCTCTCCTCACCGTGGATGCGAGGTGGATTTCACTTCCTAATTACATTAAGAGTGAAGCTGAAAATGTTAAGTGCTTGCGAAGTAAAAGCCAATCTGCCAAGCTTAGCTATATTGCTCCGTGTTACTGTTTCATAGCCATTAAGCAACAATATTAATTTAGGAAAGATTTAATGCTGCGGTTGTGTATCAATGTCTGTCAGTTCACAGGAACTTTTGAACGGTAGGTTGCCTATGTATTTGTTACCTTAGTTAATTACAATATTGCTTTTTTGTTCTATTTTACATGTTGACTGTCACATTACAATCATGGAGCTTATATATTCTCTACATTGTGTTGCCTAGATTTCCTTCCATAGTTCTGTTGCATACATAAATTATCCAGCCATAATGTAGTACTCCTGCTAGTTGATCTCTGCTGCCTGGGATGGGTCATGTACCTCCCCCATATCACTGTCTAGGATAACCAGGAAAAATCTGTTAAAGATCATGTTCTTCAATCACTTGTGTGGTGAGGGTGAGGGTGTAGTGACATGCAGAGCATGTGTGGGCAGCACTTTGGAAATTTACACAGGTTGACCGCTAAAATGACATACAGATGCTACACAGATCCCCTAGAACCCCAAGCTACATAGTTAACAATATTTTTATTATTATAACTAATCAACTGCAAAAAGAAACTAGGGGCAATGAGGAACAGATGAGGGTAATCACAATCAAACACTGGGGACTAAGGTTACACGGGGAACACAGGTGAAACACAACATAATTACAAAATTAGATACCAACAGAGATAACCGACCAAGGTACAAAACACGAACCATACAAGAGCACAAGGAGTCATAATTACAAAGCATACACAACACAATCTAGGATATGCAACATAAAACGTTTAACAAGTTAAGACCAACCTTGAACCCACAATTGAAATGCTTGGTTCAGAGTTGCCTGCCCAGCCCACACAGCCACGGAGCACCACGGGGAGCAGGCGAACACACTAGGACCTGTGAAGCATGCAAGACTAGGGAAACATAAATGCATTTATGCCGCTTGTATCCATGATCTCATTTTTTTCATTCGCTACCCAAAGCTTGTGACCATAGGTGATGGTAGGAACTTAGATCAACTGGTAAATCAATGGTTTTTCCATCCAGCTCAACTCTCGCTATACCATTACAAAAAGGTACAGTATGCGTATCACTGCTGACTCTGCACTGATCTGCCTGTTGATGTCCCTTTTTCTGTCATTGTGAACAAGATCCTGAGATACTTAAACTCTTTCACTTGAGGCAGTAACTTTTCCTATTCAGAACCCGAATCTCAGATTAGGAGATACTGATCCTCATCCTGGCTGCTTCACACTCAGCTGCAAACTGCCCCAGCACATGTTGCAGGTCATAGCCCGACAAATCCAACAGGACAACATCAGCAAAAAACAACAATATAATCTTGAGGTCATTAAACCTGACCCCCTCCACCCACCGGCTGCACATAGACATTCTGTTCATAAAAGTTAGGAACCCCTGGCAGAGTCCAACATGCATTGGGAATAAGTCTGACGTACTGGTGGCAATGTAAACCAAACCCTAATTCTGGTTATACTGGAGCCTAACAACGGATCCCCATACCTCATACTCCTGAAACGCCCCCCACAGGACCCCCCGGGGAATACGGTCATACACTTTTTCCAAGTCTGCAATACACATATAGAGTTGGTTAGGCAAACTAAAATAAATGGAAACGTGACAAAAATCTGTGTGTGTGTGTGTATATATATCTGTGTGTGTGTATATATATATCTACATACACACACACACACACAAATGCATACATACATGCAATATGTAAAATATGTATTATACATATTAATTCAATTTCTCATGTGTACAAGTACGACTACCATGTACAATGAAATGCTTGCTTGCATGTGTTCCTGCAGACAGTGAACATAGACGACAAGATGGCTAGACAACAGGACAAAAAGTGAATGTAATGATGGAATGAATTATAAATAAGTAAATAAATAAGACCAGAATCCCAGGAATAAATAGAAATAGTGGCAGAAATATATGTATGGGTAGCAGTGTAGGTGACACAAGGTTACTGATTGTTTATGAGTCTGATTGCAGTTGGGTAGAAACTGTTCCTAAACCTGGAGGTGCGCGTCCGAATGGACTGTAGTCGCTTCCCAGATGGGAGGAGGGTGAAAAGTGACAGTGGAGCGTGGCTGGAGTTCCGCCTGGTTCGGTTCACTTTCCTTAGACAGTGTGTAGTGTGGATGTCGTGGATCGCAGGGAGCTGTGTGCCCATGATTTTCTGTGCTGAGTGCACCAGCCGCTGCAGAGCTCTGTTGTCCTGAACAGAGCAGCTGCTGTATTGTACAAGGATGTGATGCAAACTGTCAGGATGGATTCCATAGTACATCTGTAGTATCTGCACAGGGTTGTGGGGGACATCCAGGCTTTCTTCAGTCTCCTGAGGAAGTAGAGCTGTTGTTGTGCTCTCCTGACTATTGCCACAGTGTGACTTGACCATTTGAGGTCATCAGTGAGGGTGACTCCGAGGAACCTAAAGCTGCTGACCTGCTCCACAGCCTTACCTCTGATGTAGATGGGGCTGTGCTCTGTTGCCTGTTTGTGGAAATCCACAATCATCTCCTTAGTTTTGTTGACATTGAGGGAGAGGTTGTTGTCCTGACACCATTCTTCCTGGAGTCTGACCTCCTCCCTATCGTCCTCGCTGATCATACCTATTACGGTGGTATCGTCAGCAAACTTACATTTACAGCATTTGGCAGACGCGCTTAGCCAGAGTGACTTACATAAGTGCTTAAAGTTGGTATTGGAGCTGTACTTAGTTACACAGTCATGGGTGTAGAGAGAGTAAAGCAGGGGGCTCAGCATACTGCCCTGCGGGATGCCAGTGCTGATGGTGATGATGGTCTATGATTATGCAGAAAACACACACACACACAGGTTTGTAAATATCTTTGTGGGGACTCCCCATTCATTTCCATGGGGACAACTCTAATCCCAAAATAACGACCTTAAGCCCTACCCAGCCGTAACCCTAACCATAAGTAACCAAACTAAATACAAGACTTTTGGTCCCCATAATAAACACAATAAACCTAACCCATACACACTCTCTCTCACACACACACACTGACACATATCTGTAATGCAGATGTTTGAAGACCATTCACATAAATATATTGCTGTACCCACAGAATAAATGCATGCCATATGGTATAGTCAGGTTTCTTGAGATTTAATAAAATATAGTAAAATCACTATCATTACACCCATTTAATAATAAGTCTTATTTCTCATAATACACAAATGTTTATCTGTGCCCATTATTTATGATATTCACATGTAATTTTCTTTTCTGATTTATGCTGTTATATTCAAACTGAATGTAAAGTTCAACTTGTATTACGAACATTGCCAAAATGGGTGCACATTGAACAATATCTCTTACTGCTTTTCTGTCATTTAATGTAGTGTGAAATAAAAGCTCTAAATATGAAGTCAGTGTTTTAAAGTTAATATTTGTTTTATGCCACAGTTAAGTTTCAAGATGATATTTTGAAAGGATTGTCAATTCTATCTTAATACAAATTTGTGAGTGACAAAAACATTCCATGTTTCTTTTTAAAAAAAATCACATTAGGTTTGGTACTGAAGGAACACATTGTTATGGAAAGCTATAAATGTCCGTCATATAACAACAATATAACGTGCTACCTTCTGGAATATGTCTTATCGCAGTGCAAAGGAAAACAGAATTATTATTATTTTTATGACAAATACCTTTTAATAACTAATTAATTAAATTAATATAATAATAATAATTATTATAAAATTATTACTATTATAGTAATTACCAGCATCAAGCTTCAAAGCAGACAAAAAATAGTAGACAAAAAGCAACTACAGTGCAGTGAGATGGTTGTGTTTGGATTTGAGAATATTGTCCTCATGGCTGAACAGCTTTCCTACAGGTGCATTACAGGGTAGGATTGTGTTAAACCTTATGAATGACCTTTTAACTGCTGAAATGTCATTTCAGCCACACTAAAAAAATATCCAGTGCTTATATACTGTATGACTTAGTAGTAGTACATTATTCCTGATTTGCATGGTTGGATCCTGTGGCCAGCAGAGTACTCAAATCACTGTTGGGTCCTTGAATGGGGCCCTTAAGACCAAAAACTGTTGCAGAGGTGCTGGATAAAAAGCAGACTTGTTACTCTAACTCTGAGTTTTTCACCTACCTTTACAGCACGAGCTCTTGCTCTAAGAATACACAGAAAGCTCAGCTTCCCCCATAAAATTGCCAAAAGAATTGAATCAGTCAATGTAAATTAATTTTATTTGCGATAAAAAGTGTCATCTGTCTTTATGATTGAACAACTGCACTGATCATTTCACGGAAGTTGCATTTGACAGCCTCTATGTTAATTTTCCTTTTTCTATCAAGATAAATACAACACATTCAGGCCATGCTTCACTGGAGTCTATGAATGATTCTTGTATTTAATGTCTAAATGAAAGTTCATTGGTGAATATTCTCCAGTTATTACTACATGTTTTCGGAGCTTGCTTGGATGCCATGCTTAACTGGGAGTCCATGAGAGCTTCATACGTGAAAAAACCACTCTAAATCCTTCAGACATCTGCCCCTCCTGGACCTTGAGATCTCTCTTGACAACTCCCTGATCCGTCCGTCACTTACTGCTCGCAATCTTGGGGTTACCATGGACAATCGTCTGTCCTTCTCCTCGCATATCGCCAACCTTTCCCGTTCTTGTCGGTTCCTCCTGTTTAATATCAGAAGGATACGACCATTCCTCTCCACACAGGCTACCCAGATACTTGT
>JAODKE010000043.1:34028141-34038876 GCA_026779605.1 Mormyrus hasselquistii
CACACCTTTTCCTGAAATACCTAAATTAGCACTTCTGGAACTAAACTCTGAGCTCTTTATTTAAAAAAAAAAAAAAATGTACTTCCCAACAGAGTGTTAGATCGCGGGTATTCATAGCCTTGGTTTGACTGAGCTAGTATCGAGGAAATTTATAGCAGAGCACTTATGTAAGCCGCTCTGGCTAAGGGCGTCTGCCAAATGCTGTAAATGTAAATGTAAATGTAAAAAGACAATTTTGGAGCACTGGTATAATAAGGACATAAATATGTTAAAGCATTGGTTGATCAATGCTAGCTATATATCTATCCTGAAGTACTCTACAGCTCAGATTAACTGGGAAAAACCCGAGTCTGTAGCTGCTTGGAAACATTTAGTGGTTACAGTAAGTTAACTGAGCTACTTAGAGGCCAGTGATGCATGTATGTAATCTTTTCTCATTGTTTGTTTTTTCTTTTTTTACCATTCACCTAGTACCCATGTTATTGTTATTATCATTATTTTTGCTATAATTATTATCTCTATAGCTTTCTGGATTTTTTTTTCTAATGTGACATACAGTCTTCCTGTTGCTTGGACTTTGGTTTGTTAGTGTGATGATGGTCAGGGTTTTTGTTTTGTCTTATTTTGTTTGTTGCCAAATCTATTAATAATAACTAAAAAAAGTTAATCAAAAAAATAAATAACTGTCCACATTGTGCTTACCCTATTTTAAAAATTACCATCTGCCACTGCTGTACAGGATATGTGTTCTCATGGAGTGCCAGAAGGCTTCTGTGAAATGAATTATTCAGTCTGGCAATAAACTTATCAGAACATATGTATTGCTGATAAGTATACAACTATAATATAATAAATATATACATTTTAACCTTTATTGTATTCCATGATTTGTTTCTGTTGTCAGTTAAATGGAAACTAAAACTTTTGCACCAATGCATGTCGAATATCATTATTGAGGATAGCAGTAGTAAAAACAATAATTACATTATTGTGGCATCTGTTTTACCTCCAGAAATGGGCCTTCTAGTGAAAGTTTAATTGTGTATTCGGTCAATGCTATTGCAAGTTTAAATGTAGTCATTAGAAACCCAGATGGATTATATTGCTTTGGTGGGGATTAGCAAATAGTTCTGCTCTCCTTTTCCCCCAGTAAACACTGCTCAAGGATATTGTTTTCTGGTATAAAAAACCTTTTTGTGATAGATATAAACCAGAAGTTGCTAATCCTGTTATTGTATTCCCTGGATGGGAATACACTAACCTTTGGTTCACTACAGGCACTTTCTTGTTCAGTCAATACCTCAAAAAGTATTTGACACACATTTTTTTAACTTTGCAGAGGAATGTGTGGGTGACAAACTGCAAGGGTGACAAACTGCAAGTATCGATCCAAGTATCGATAATAATGTTGGCATTGAAATTGAGCAATACTATTTTAATGAGATTGATACTTTATTAATAATAATAATAATAATAATAATAATAATACATTTTATTTATAGGTGCCTTACTAGACACTCAAGGACACCGTACAGTGAATGCAAAAGAACAATATAAATAATAAAACCATAATAATACAAAAAATACACGAGTTTAAAGAGTTTAAAACATGTGTTAAATCATTTCTTTTTAATAATTCCTGTCCTGAATGCATTGTGGCTGTCTATGTAAGCGCTGATGCTCTCACTTGTCGCTCCTGGCTGTCACAGGCACGTGGCTTTGCTCCTCCTCCTCCTCAGTCTTCTGATTTGATGTTGTACCATCACGTGACTTAACGGCGCCCAGCAGGCAGACAGGTTCACTTGCGCACGCGCACACATGCACTGGCTGAAGCCTTTAAATTTGGCAGAGAATATCCAGGTAGATTATAGTGGTGCCAGTAATATTTTAGTCATCTTCAGAATTAGTTAATATTAAATTTTCAAAGTGCAAGTGGTTAAAACCTGTATAAATTACTCCTTTATATCATGGATGCATCAGGGTTAAATAGGTAAATGGTTTGGGTTTACATGATCATTTTTCAAAGTCACCGTGACCAAAACCATAGAATGTGGTTAATCGAAGTAATTTTTTTAACTCATTATTTTTTCTGTGATTAATCACAATTAATGTGTTATTTGATGTAATATTACCCCATTGCCACATGTTATAAAACAAATACATTTACTGGACTTGAAAGAAATATACTGAATATAGCTGTCGCGATCACGTCCGACGGGCAGGAAGGCAGCGAAGCTGGGGAGTCAGGAACAGGGATTTATTTACAAAAGGCAGGCAAACAGCGACGAACATTAACGACTTCAATGACAGATCTACCAGACAGACTCAGACGTGGACTAAAATACACAAGACTGGTAGAACTGAGGTGAGACCACCATTTTAATTACATTCACCTTCCCCCATAAAGTTAACTGAATTTTTCCCCATTTATCCAAATTATTTCTTATGTTTTGTAAAAGTGGTGCCAGATTTAGCATGGGAATCTCTTCTAACTCCCTGCTTATCTTGATACCCAAATATTTTATCCCTCTTGGGATCCATCTAAAGCCAAATTTGGTTACCATATTTGCACTACATATTCCGGATATAGACGCTGCCTCTGACTTTGTCCAGTTGATTTTATATCCGGACACTTTAGAATAAGATTGGATTGACTCCATTAAGTAAGGTGAGGATTTATCTGGATCTTTTACCAAGGCCAAAATATCATCGGCATATAAGAACAACTTATGTTCTTTGCCGCCCCCTTGTATGCCTGAAATGTTTGTGTTAGCCCTAATGGCCATGGCATTTCACAGGAAACAGGTGAGTACAATTGAGGTAATACACATAGGTAATGAGGGGGCGTGGCACACACAAGGATGGGACGAGGCGGGTGTGACAATAGCTCAGATTTGATTGACTATAATTACTCTTTTGTGTTAACTAGGCAACGGACGAGACGAGACCAGGGAGAACAGGACCTGAAAAACAAAAGGCACCAACACCAACAGGGCACAGGGAACAAAACAGAAGCACAAAACAGGCAGAGGGGCAAAACCCAGGACAACACCCGACACAGGACAGGAAACACGGGCAGGCAGATCAAAAAGGGAGACACAGGGGGAACAGAAAACGGAGGAACAAAAGGACCTGGAGTGAGCAAGGGAGACACCGAAGGACGAGGAGCAAAGACAGGAGAGACAAAGGGACCAGGAGGGAAAGGAGGAGACACAGAGATACAAGGGACAGACACAGGAGGCATTAAGGAGAATAGCGGAGGGACAAGGGGAGCCTGAGGGAACCCTAGGGCGTGACTGGTGGCAGCCGGAGGGAAGCTGAAGGGACTCCAGGTGACCGGGAGGCAGGAGCTGGAGGGGATGACGACAAGGCAGAGGAGGGAGCTGGAGGGGCAGAGGAGGGAGCGGAAGGGGACACCAGTGAAGGCAAGGAGAGAGCAGAAGGGGACCACGGCAAAGGCAAGGAGGGAGGGGAAGCTGCAGCAGGTGACGGCGCAGCCACATCAGGCAGAGGTGCCTTCCACCGACGAGCTGGAGTGGAGGGACTCGCAGGTGACCGACAAGGCATCGTGGGGCAGGACCACAGGCAACCGATGAGGCAACGGCAGTAGACCCGCAGGCGACAACTAAGCAGGGGCCTGGGGAACCACAGGCGAGCCAGGGGACAGGGTGGGCCGGACCCGATCCTTGCACCTATGTCCCCTCCCCTTGCGGGACACAGACAGCCGGGGCCCTGGTCGGTCTCCACCTCGTTGGGTCAAAGGTGGAGTTGTCCATCCCCCACCAGAGTCCTTAGGGTTCAGCAGATAGATCCCCGAGGGATCCCATTCGAGCTCCTCCTCTCTCTCCAGCAAAGAAGGAGGAGTGATGGTAATGCAGTCTGGGACCTCCTCTGGGACGGAGATCTGTGGTGTAGGCGGAGCCAGAGCCTCGGGCCGAACCGGGGGCGGCGCTGGCCACTTGGGCTGGAGCGTCAGCCGGCAGGACAGGAGGAGTCGGAGAGACAGGCAGGAAAGGAACATCGGGCATAGCTGCAGGCAGCGCAGCAGCCGCAGTGGGCGGCGCCATAAATGGAACCATGGGTGCAGCAGGAGCCACTGTCGAAGCCGCAGCAGGAGGCGGGGCCGTAGCAGGCGACTCAGGCGTAGCTGCGGAGGTAGACGGTGCCGGGACCTCAGCCGGAGGCGGGTTAGCGCCGACGTGCGCACTCATGAGCGGAGCCATCTCCTCTAGGAGGGTCCAGCTCTTATGGGTGATCTCCCGCAGTCCGGGGTCCATACGGTCCTCTGGCCGGCTTGCCAAAATATCAACTCCCACAGCAGATCGAGGCATAGGTCCTTGAATCGCAGAGTTGCATTTGGGAGATCTGTCATTCTGTCGTGATCACGTCCGACCGGCAGGAAGGCAGCGAAGCCGGGGAGTCAGGAACAGGGATTTATTCACGAAAGGCAGGCAAACAGCGATGAACATTAACAACTTCAATGACAGATCTACCAGACAGACTCAGACACGGACTAAAATACACAAGACTGGTAGAACTTAACAGGAAACAAGCGAGTACGATAGGGGTAATACACGTAAGTAATGAGGGGGCGTGGCACACAAGAGGATCAGATGAGCCAGGCGTGACAATAGCTCAGATTTGATTGACTATAATTACACTTTTGTGTTAACTATTTCTTTGAACGTGTTATTGTATTGTGTTATTTTTTATTCTACTTTGTTTATTGTATTTTCACTAATTCTGTTCTGTAATAATACGGTTCTAAAATTTTGTGCACTTTATTTAAGAAATAGACATTTTGTGTTACTTGTGTTTTATAATAAAGTATTTATTTACTTGTAAATTTTGTCCTGGAGTCACACCCCACTCATGTGAAATCCCGATGTCACCAGCTGTTACTTATAATTTATCCTGTGTATTTCAGTTCGCGTTTGAGTTTGTTTCCCTAGTCCTGTCATTAATGTCTCCTAATCACTGATGTGCTCTGGATTGCATCCTATCCTCATTAAACCCCAAGTTTTCCCCCAGGACTCCTGTGCCTTCCTTCCTGCCATGCTATCAGCGATCGTGACACCTGGGTTTTACTAATTAATAAAAATATCACAAAAACACTTAAAGGTAATGAAAACTAATTCAGCTTTACCAATTTGATGATGCATCCACCTTAATTATTAAAAAGTATTGATATCGGTATCGGCGATACTGGTCCTGTATTTACTTGGTATCGGATCAAAACCAAATATTGTGGTATCGCACACCACTATATATAGATCACCCAAAAACTGAAGCAGCCCCACATAGTGATGCAAAAAACAGCAGTCACTGATAGTTGTGTTCGCACAACAGGGAGGAAGGTATCAAAGCCATGTAATCCAAAACAGGAGTTTTATTTACAGGAACCGAGCAGACAAAGACGAACAGTACTACATCAATGACATCTACAGGACTGACTCAGACGCGGACTAAAATACACGAGACTGGTAGAACTTAACAGGAAACAGGTGAATACAATTGGGGTAATACGGGAGGTAACAAGGGGGGCGTGGCACACAGGAGGAGCGAATGAGCAGGTCATAACACTGATACTTGATAAAAATGAAAAAAAGTATTTGAAGGATCATTTTCAAACTTTGTAGTGTGAGGTACTGGAATAGATTGAATTATGAGATAACTCAGGCAACATGGTGGTGCAATGGTTAGCAGTGTTGCCTCATGCCTCTGGCACCCGGGTTTGAGTGTCCTCCTGGATTACATGTGTGTGGAGTTTGCATGTTCTCCCTGCGTCATTGTGGAGTTTCCTCTGGGTACTCCGGTTTCCCCCCACAGTCCAAAGACATGCTGAGGCTAATTGGAGTTAAATAAATTGCCCATAGGTGTGAATGTGTGAGTGAATGGTAACAGTGTGTGAGTGTGCCCTGTGATGGGCTGGCCCCCTGTCCAGGGTTGTTCCCTGCCTCGTGCCTGTTGCTTCCGGGATAGACTCCTGACCCCCCCGTGACCCAATAGGATAAAGTGGGTTGGAGAATGAATGAATGAATGAGAACTCTTCCCAAAACAAAGAGATAGATCAATGTAGAAATTTTACCCTTGAAATTAATTGGTCTTATTCTAGCTGTGTCTTGTGGTGCTAAATGAAGCAAATTATATTTGTTTCTGACAGATTGTTTTATCATTAGCCAATCCGCGCATCCATGCATTTGGTCGTTTATGTTGGGAAAGTAAAAGTTCTTAATTATTTTGGTGTAATGCTGTACATATATCACAACCGCATTGTTAAGCAAAATAAGCTATAAAATGACCTAATGTCACGTTTGCGGTAAAGGACGAGGTAGGAAGGCGAAAATCCAAAAGTGTATGTGTTTACTTCCATGAACGGAGAAGACAGCAACGCACATTAATGACGGATCTGGGAATACGAACACAGACGCGGACTAATATACTGTACACAGGACAAGTCGAATTAACGGGGAACAACTGGGCACAATCGGGGAAGCACACGTAGATGATGAGGGGGCGTGGCACACGGAATGCGTAGGTCATGACAGAACCCCCCCCCCCAAGGCACGCACTTCAGGTGTGCCCCTAGGGGAGCGGCGGACAGGACGAGACCAGGGAGAACAGGAAGCCAGAACATCAACAGGGAACCGAAAACAGAACAAAAACACAAAACAAACACAGGGGCAGACGAACGGGTGAGCCTGGGGGCAGGGCGGGCGGGAGCCAACCCCTACGGAGGTGTCCATGGCCTTTTTGCGGTGCCGAAAGGCGGGGTTTAGGCCGGGTTCGACCTCGTTGGGGAAAGGGCGGCACGGCAGAAAGTTCAGGCGGTGCAGTCGGGGGCACCACAGCGACCGCAGACTCTGAGTCAGCAGGGGGAGCCTCAGCAGGTACCAGCGAGACAGGCAGGACAAGAACACCGAGTGCCGATGGGACAAGCAGGACAGGAATGGCAGGCGCCAGCGGGACAGGCAGGACGGGCGTAGTGGCTACAGTATCAGGCACCTCCGTCAGCACACCCAGGGCAGAGCCGGCGAGAGGTACCTGTTGGCTGGAATCGGCTGCGGGAAGAAAGCACGCCCCCAGATAGATCGATGTTCTCTGTCCCGGCGCCTCTTCCTCCTCCAGTTTTTCCTGGCTGGCTGACTACGGGTTGCCTCGGGGAGGGCGAGCAGCTACAGCCACCTCTCCGTAACCCCATCCACCAGTCGCCGGAGATTGTCGCACACGTCCGCTATGACGTGCATGTCCGTGAGCGGGTTCATCTTCTTGAGGAGGGTGCCACTCGTGCTGGCGGGTGCCTGTAATCCGGGGCCTGTAATACTGGTTGGGACAGCCAGTAAATCACCTCTCTTAGCAAATCGAGGCGTTGATCCGCGATCTGCGGAGGTGCGTTGAAGAGGTGTAGGACAAGACAGGAAGGCAACAATCCAAAGATGAACTGGGAAGACAGCGATGCACATTAATGACGGATCTGTGATACGAACACAGGCGCAGACTGATATACAGTACACAGGACAAGCCGAATTAACGGGGAACAGCTGGGCACAATGATGATGAGGGGGGCGTGGCACACACGAGGACTGGACGCGCAGGTCATGACACCTAAAGTATAATAAAAAACATTAGCCAATTGTATAGGAATTAGGGTAAATAATACCCATGTCCATAACTAAGGGGAATATTTTTTTAGGTTCCTTTCATTTCAGCCCAGCAGGAAAAGGAAAATGAATTCCTTCTTGAAACACAAGGAACGAGGGACAGGTTAAGAAATTTGGTTAATGAATAAAGAACTTTAAAAAAAAAAAAAAGGGATTAAAATATGGGTACACAAGATTGGTATTCACCCCAATTTTATTGCGTTTTCTAAAGAAAAGGCATCTATATTCAGCAATACTATTGAGAAAAACCTTATGTAAGATTACTTTCAGGCACTAAAAGCAACGCACACACAGATGCAAATGTTACAATCAGCAAAGCAAAACGGTTTAAATACCACAATAAAGTGACGGCTGAACTACAAATATAAACATCGATGACCCATCTCACAATACGTGACCAACGCATGATGACCACGTTCATGCCCTGAATCCACAATCACAGTCTGCAGCAAAATGTGACTTATTTATTTATTTATTTTTATACAAATTTTAGAACAAACAAGAGTACACACTACAGACCAAGGAGATAAAGTGAAGGTAGATAGAGTGAGAACAAGAAATAAAATAAAACAAAAAGTTGTCAGGAGAACATATTACAATACAGTACATCAGCAGATGGTTACATAAACAGATTCAATTGACTAAACCTACAGTAGAGTATGTCCGGATAGCTTTTCTGTTTTTACACTTTGATATTGTTTGAAGATAAATATTTACCTCTACTCAATGACATATTTTATTTCCATATTATATTTTTCCATAATAAAATTAGTCATAATATCAGATTCTCTAAGGACAACATCAATATTAGAGTCATTTTTAATATATGCTTGCAGTTCAGACCAGAATGTATATTAACAAGGGGGCAAAGCCAAAATAAACGTCGTACAGTTTCTGGTTTGCAATTGCAAAAGACACAATTTTCATTTATTTTAAATCGTTCACATATAAGGGTTTTAACTGGGTACACTCTGCGGGTTATTTTTTATGAGACTTCTTTTACCTTATTAGTTATGCGGTGTGTCATCTAGGTGTCATCCAAACTCTTTTCCAGTTAATTTGTTTCCCAAAAAGAGAATTCCAATATACCAAAATGTAACTACATGCACAGTATCGAGCCTATGGAAGTGTACATTACGCATGCGTAATAATGAAGTGCCGGAAATTGTGGTTTCGTGGACGCATGCGTGATGAACAAGCAAAAAAGCAAATGCTCTAATTTGAACATTTTTAACAAATGCTTCAAACAAAATACAGCAAGATACAGACTGGGGTAAATACACAGAATAGAAATGGAAGTTACATTTTTGGTAGGTGTAAGAGTTTCACCAGATCCTGCAGCAACATGCACACATAGGCACTGATGGTGCGTTTGATTATTCCTGGTGCGTTCGTTTTAGTCTCGGAACTCAGAAATTCCGAGTTGAGTGATATCATGTCCGACAATCTCCTGTTCGAGCTACCACATCTCGGAACAAACATGGCTGCCTCCATGAACACGCTGCTGTGTCTCCTGGCGTTTTCATCCGTGTTGGAAAGAATGTGGCATTCAGTTTTTTATTTCCAACTTGGAACTCAGATGAAAACGTCACGAAAAACGTCACTTCCCTTTGGAAACACGCCTCTTTTATGACATTGATGTTGGACAAGATTTTGTTGTCCGAGTTGCCCCTGTGACGTAATTTCAACATGGCAGCTTGTAGTTTGTTTGCCATCTGTGGTCTAATCAATCTCGAAGCCTATGGCTTGTGACTGAGAAATATCCCTCAATATTGGCTTCTCAGTGACAGTGGCCAGGATTTCTAGCATTTCAATTATTCGATGTATCTTATGATTGGTGCTTTTGCCAATCTGAAAAATGTTGGAAAGGTTAACATTCAAAGATGCTTGACAATTAAATGCAGTATATGAATTCTTAAATTTTGTGCAAGAAAAATCCAATTCATTGTCAATATAGTGATCACATAACACAAAACAAAAAATGATATTTTTTGACAATGAATTGATAAACATTTACAGAAAGACGGACGTCCAACCAGTTGAGTACTCTGTGACTGTCTCTGTTTATACTAAACTGGTTGCTTGAAAGAAAGTCTTGGCCTGGACTATTACTCTCTGGACCTAAATTACCCAACTCTGATCATTACTATCGGGATTTCTCATGGACTAAATTTTACTGTGGATTTTCCTTTTGGATTTCACTGGATTACCCTTACTGAACAGGTTGCTTTGGACTTGCTTTCAGTGAGTTGACATGTTATTGTGATATGGTTTTGTCTGTTGTCTGCCTAACTGCCCTATTGCATTCTTTTTTGGTGTTCTGTCAAGTAGTCATAGAGAAAGTAACCTCATTTTGTGATGTAAGCCTGTAGCCAGCAGCATGATATGTATTCATTTATATTGAACTTTTATTGTGCATTTGGCATATTGATATCGAGGGGAATTATATCGCGATAATTATTGTTATCATTTTTTCATCCAGCTCTACTTACTTACTTACCAAGATCTTGTACAGCCAGGGGGAGTATTTCCCCACTGACATCCAAGCTGGGTCAAAACCTGTCATCTGGTGGTGACTTGACATCTGCTGCTTGTCAGGGGTAGGGCGTGCGGCACTTGGGCTCTTTTCTCTTCTTTGACCCAGAATAGGTGAGCTACTCCGGCTGCTACTTGCAGTAGAGCGAGTTTTGCCATCTTCACCACTATGGGAGCGTTTAAAAAAACGCAGATATTTTTGTCTGCTTTACCGGTGCCGACATTTTTTCTGATGCTCTATTCGCTGGTGGGATCGTGCTCACTTGTGTGTGAGCACATGTGTCTGTGCGCGAGCATCGGGGCGGAACTCCACCATGCGCAATATGGAGAGCACAGGAGAATTATAAATGTGCAACCGTATAGAAACAAAAATGACAAGCTGTTTTGTAAATATGATAAATAACATACAGTAAGGCTATTTGTTTAATGAAAGGACAATGTATAGACCTGTTCTATATGAGAGGTAACGTTAAATGACTTCTGTTGTGATCCGGCGCTATATAGAAAATTTTATTAAATAAAATTAACTTGACCTTCGG
>JAODKE010000043.1:34061645-34071894 GCA_026779605.1 Mormyrus hasselquistii
GACAGAACACAAAGAACGGGATGACCAGCAACACCTGCTGGCCAAACGGGGAAGGGACACAGTGAGACACAGGGGCTAACCCTGACACTACCACGATAAGGTGTCGGCTCCAGGAGAGGATCATTCATTCATTTAATCTTGAAAAATAAGATCTATTAAATCTATTAAATTTGGTATAAATTTGTGTTTCAGTGAAAATTACTGTATTTTAACACATTTTAACCATTTTTTCTGAAAATGTTTTTTACTGTCAATTAACAGGTTTTGTCTGCCACCCTGCTGCCAGACTTTTGTCATTTTACAGTAGATTTTTTTTACAGTGTAGTTCACAGCTAATTGGAGGATCAGCCTCAAGAACTGTGGACCCAAAGATGTCCAACATCCTACCCATAGGATCTACTTTAAGCACATACTCAGTGGAGCTGGCCCAGTGCGTCACAACTGCAGTGTGTAAGAATGTGTAAGAACAGTTCCATCACCTGGCCTGATTGCGACTCTCCGAGGAACAGATTTGGATGTGCATAATGCTTTGAATCCTCTGTAAGCAGGATGTGGGTGACTAGACCAAACATGGTATATAAAAAAATAAGGGTATATAAGACTTGCTTACGGATCTTACGATCAGATGGCACATGGAGGAGGCAAGGTGCAGACTGGGAAGAAGGATGGATGGACTCAGAGAACACAGGAGTTTATTTACAAAACAGAAAACACTACAAAACAGACCTTGAGGGGTCAAAAAGCAAGATATGCAAAACAAAGACTACAAAAAGTTGAGAGCAACAAGAAGCAGGCAAGCAGGGAACAAAATACAAAAATTAAACTACACATTCTCAGTACAACTGAAATACTCCACTGTCAAACAATGACCCACTGAGGAAATGAACTAAGGAAGGAACCTAAATACGCAACTGAACCAGGTAACGACACAGGTGGAGTGAGACATGAAACAATTAAACAGTCAGGCACAAGAACTGGCACAAGAATACAGGCAAAACTAATAATTAAATCAAGTAACTGGGGGATCAAATAGAGAACCATAGAAACTGACAGAAACAGCAAAACCGAATCCAACACTGAGGAATAACATACAAGTAAAGACACAATCATGTGCACAAAAGACAAAACCAAAACTGAATACAAATCACAAAACACAGAAACTATAAAAACTGATACAAATGAAACACTAGGAATCAAAATTCTACAAAATACCAAAACCAGAGGAGGCAAGATTAGAACATACGACGGAAGGCTTTACGGGTAGCCACAAGCTCAGCAAATTGAGCCACTAAAGACAGGGTGGACAGGATGGCCAGTGACACCTGCAGGCCAAACGGGGAGAAGACAGAAAGACTCAGACAGACAGATTCTGACCCTGACAAAGAATGCCTTAATCTAAATCTTTTAATACATTTGTTGAATGGAGTGACATTGGACACCATTGGGAGCAGCTGATCTACCACAGCAACAGCTAGCTCCTGAGTATGGCAGCTATCAGGGCAACCAGACCAATAATAGGTATATTATAATAGGTATACAAACTGTGGGGATATGAAATAACCAGCAGGGTTGGTCATATGACACTGGTAATTACATAGCATATACTGTACAATCATATTAGCTAGGTCATGTGACCCACCAGGAAGTTATAAAAGTTTGCCAAGGTGGAATCTCTTTCTCCTGTTGTTACGTTTCGCTACTAGATGTGTTTTTTTCTTCCATTGGTTGCCCTGGTTGCTGCTATAGTCAAGTTATATGATATTCATTTTGTATTATACTGCTGGTGTTGGATAACGGTTGCTCCCCTCCCCTTATTGTTGTACATGGGACTTTTCTGTACAAAGGCGAATCTGCAGAGGCTTTTGCTCTTTACAGCTGGGATGCCACTCTGATGGGGTGTTGCATTGATGGGTGTTTGTAATTTTCACACTGAGTTGTATCTTGCAGTGGTATTTATGTGTACTATGTTTGTAGTGCTGTAGGTGCTTCCGTGCAGTGGGCAACGCCTCAGCACCACACCATTTCTGATCCCCAACTGGCCTGACCCTGTTCTCCGTCAATTTTGACTCTTCCGGGGATGAGGCCCCCAAGGGCTTTCCCCCATTCGTCTTGTGTGTGGCTGTAGTAGATCTACACTTGCAGAGGCCAGAAAAGAATCCTGTCTGCTTCATCTGAGTTGTGTGAAATTTTTACAGTGGTTAAAGTGCCAATCCCAGCACCAACTGCCAAATTTGGAGGATCGCTTGCAGGGCTGGATGCAGTTTGACGTCATACTCAGGATAAACAATTGATCATCCATTAATACTAGAAATTGTAGAGGTTGGGGGCTGTAGGAGGAGTAGGGACTAGATGGGGGGAATGGTATATAACTGTCATGCCCCGATCGTCCACTCCTCTTGTGTGCCACGCCCTCTCATCAGCCCCGTGTGGAATCCCGTGTTCATCAGCTGTTTTGAGTTGTCCTGATTAGTTTCCTGTATTTAAGTCTGCGTTTCAGTTTGTTTCCCCAGTCCGGTCATTGTGTAGTGTTATGTATTGTCAGCCTGTGCTTTGCCTGCTCCTTTTACAATTAAACCCCGTGTTTGACTCCTGGCTCCATGCGCCCTTGCCTGCGCTCCATGCGCCTCCCTGTGCCGTGACAGAATAACCGGACTCTGGAAAACTGCACCTGGTCTGACAGAGGAAGAATACCTCCAAGCCGTGGACGAGGTAATATACTGGCTGCGCCAGCCCGAGGTGAAGGAGGATCCCCTGCTTCGGGCTATAGCCAGCCGGAGCAGGCACATGTTGGAGATGTCCCTGCCCGCGGGGGAGGTGCACAATAACTTACGGTGGCTAAGATGTGGGGCGGCTGAAGCCATCATGCGGAAGGTAGCCCTCGACTGCGGCTTACCTTTCGGTCCGCTGTTGGAGCTACTGGAAGTGCCCTACCACCGGGAAGAGGCAAAACAAGCGGAAGAGCTGGAAACAGGAGGACGCTCAGGAGGTCTCCCTGGGGGGAGTCTCACTCTGTGTGCCCTGCTGCATGTCGGGAGGAACGCCGCAACGCTGCTCGAGGCCCCTGCCTCTGAGGAGGTCCGAGACAGCCAGACCGATGCTCCTCCCTCCGTAGTTGAATCGGAGGAGGAGCTGGAGTGGGACCCCTCAGGGATCTCCCTGACAGCCTCCAGACCTCTCCCAATGACTTCCCCCATGCGCCTTCCTGTGCCGTGACAGAATGACCGGACTCCGGAAGACTGCACCTCGTCTGACAGAGGAAGAATACCTCCAAGCCGTGGACAAGATAATATACTGGCTGCGCCAGCCCGAGGTGAAGGAGGATCCCCTGCTTCGGACTAAAGCCAGCCGGAGCAGGCACATGTTGGAAATTTCCCTGCCTGTGGGGGAGGTGTGCGATAACTTACGGTGGCTAAGATGTGGGGCGGCTGAAGCCATCATGCGGAAGGTAGCCCTCGACTGCGGCTTACCTTTCAGTCCGCTGTTGGAGCTACTGGAAGTGCCCTACCACCGGGAAGAGGCGAAACAAGCGGAAGAGCTGGAGACAGGAGGACCCTCAGGAGGTCTTCTTTGGGGGAGTCTCACTCTGTTTGCCCTGCTGCGTGTCGGGAGGAATCCCTCCCGATTCTTAACCTAGCAGTGTTTGCGCCTGCGATCGCCTGCTCAGACTATCCGCCTGCCTTCGCTGCCTGGATCAGCAGCATGCCCCTTTTCAGGGACACGCCTGGCCCTTAAAGGGGCCAGAACAATTTTGGATGCTATCCCCCGGGTCCCTAGGTTTCGGAAGTGGACAGGGCCCCTGTGGTTCCTGTGCCAGCAGTTCCTGCGCTGCCCCCGTGGTTCCTGTGCCGGCGGTTCCTGCGCCACCTCCCGTGGTTCCTGTGTCGGTGGTTCCAGCTTTGCTCCCCGTGGTCCCAGTGCCTGCAGCTTCACTCCCCGAGGTCCCTCTAGCACCTCCTGCTCTTGCGGCACCCCCCGAGGTCCCTCTAGCACCTCCTGCAGCGCCCCCCGAGGTCCCTCTAGTTCCTCCTGCTTCTGCGTTGCCTCCTCGGGTTCCTGTGCCAGTGACACCCGCAACGCCGCTCGAGGCCCCTGCCTCTGAGGAGGTCCCAGACTGCCAGACCGATGCTCCTCCCTCCGTAGCGGAATCGGAGGAGGAGCTCGAGTGGGACCCCTCAGGGATCTCCCTGACAGCCTCCAGACCACTCCCAGTGACTTCTCCCATAACTCTCCCCGTGACTCCCCAGTGCGGCAGAGCCCGGCCAGGTCCCCGCCTCTCAGTCTCCCGGAAAGGGAGGGGACACCTGTGCCGGGGCCCGGTCCCGCACAACCTCCCCCCCTGGCTCGCCTGCGGTTCCCCTAGCTGCAGCTTGGCGGTTGCTTGCGGGTCCTCTGGCTCCTACTCGGTGGTCGCCTCCGGTCCCGCCTCCGGCGCCATGTCGGCCACCTCCGATGCCAAGTCAGTCGACTGCGGGTCCCCTGGCTCTGACTCGTCGGTCGCCTCCAACTTAGCCGCTGCGCCTTCGGCTGCCGCGTCTCCTGCTCCCTCCTCCCCTCTGCCTTCCTCCTCGCCCCCTCTGCCTTCCTCCTCACCCCCTCTGCCTTCCTCCTCGGCCCTGTCCTCATACCCTCCGGCTCCCTTCTCGCGCTCGCCATGGGTCCCTCCGGCTTCGGCCTTGCGGTCACCTGCTGCCCCTGCGGCTTCTGCTCCTCGCATCAGTCCGGTCATTGTGTAATGTCATGTATTGTCAGCCTGTGCTTTGCCTGCTCCTTATACAATTAAACCCTGTGTGTGCCCCGACTCCTGGCTCTCTGCACCCTTGCCTGCGCTCTGTGCTGCATGACAATAACTATATGTTGACTGATTTGGTGAGTGCCTTTACTGCAGCATTTGCCTTTTGCTTAGCAGATTTGTGCATGTGCCATAATATCCTTCCTCACTTAGTCAGAAAAAGATCTTATGTGAATGGTCAAGGATCACAATACGGTTCATTCACTTTGGGTCTCCATTGCTTTGCATACATTTCAATCATTCCCCTGTGCTCTTTTGTGTCTCCTCTTTATTGAGGTCGAAGGATGTGATATAGTCAGGATGTCAGGATTGAAGTATTTATATTAAACCTGCCCCTAATTGTGTCATCTAATAAAAAGATTATTATAGTCATTCATTTTTATGATAAGTTATGACCTTATTTCTTTGGAGGATATTTTTTACATAATATTACACAGTAGTTCCTACCACCTTTCCTATACATCATGCCTAATCATAAGCAATACTAAATTAGGAGTTGGGTAAATGAATTTTAAAAATAGCTGCATCCATCCATTTTCTAAAATCGCTTGTTCTGGTTAGTGTTGCAGGGGGTCGGGAGCCTATCCCAGAAGCTACAGGCGCAAGGCAGGGAACAACCCAGGATGGGGTCCCAACCCATCAATGGACACATTTATGCACCAATCACTCACACATGCACACCTAGGGGCAATTTGGTAACTTTAATTAACCTCAGCATGTTTTTGGACTTTGGGGGGTAATTGGACTCCCTTAGGGGAAATTATAGCTTTGTTTTCTTTATTTTATCATTTTTATAGGCAAGTCTAAAAGAAACTCAAATTCTTTAATTTGTAAGATATACTGGAAATACATAAGACCATTTCTGCGGAGTTGGGGCAGCATTTCAACTTTTGTCTACCCTGTTAAGGTTAAGTTAAGTAAAACTGAGTATGCACAATATCCCCAACATCTGTCAAGCTGGGATGGTCATTTATGTGAAAGCTCTGATTATTTTGAGCCAACAGCTTTGTGCCTGAAGGAATGAAGCATAGTATAACAGAGCATGACCATTGTGTGCCATATTCTATAATTCTGCTGGGCTTGTGCTAATATCGCAGTTTCTCCCACTATTGAAACTCCAGTTAGGTTTATCTTAAGAACAAAGCTTTCTTGTTTGCATCTGTAAATGTCGTCATATGGAAGCAGCGCAAAACACCCACCTCAAACCCTAGCCAAGCTGAATACTGAATTTGTTGCCCTACTATTTGCCTCTGTTACTGTGATGTCACTGTCATCATTGTTTTCTTCCCAAACTGGCACTCTGAACTTACTTGTTCCATCTTCCATCCATCCATCCATCCATCCATCCATCCATCCATCCATCTATCCATCCATTCATATATCTTCAACAACTGCCTATCCAGTAGAGGGTCATGGTGAGCCAAGCACAAGCATATGGCACAAGGCAGGGGACATCTTGGATGGGATGCCAGTCAATCACAGGGCACACACACACACACACTCAAACACAATAATACATTAGGGCAACTTAGACACACCAGTTATCACATTCTGCTATTATAGTTGGTTGTCATTGTTATTATTACCATTATTATTACATGCAGAAGCACACGGTTAGTGGAATTTCATAAATCATTGATAAGTTTAACTCTAACTTTAATTTTTTTCAGCAGTGATTGTCGGTGCATAGTAATGCCACCCATGTCTCTCTCTCTATACATTCCATAACTGTAAGACATTGTTCTTCACATACACAGTGAAACAATGTGGAAGCACTAATCAGATCTGGGAAGTTAATGTTGAATCATTTCATGAAATATAACACATCTCAACTCATCAAAAAGGAAAAACAATTAAGATATTATTTTGCTGACTTTGTATATCTTTTTGAAGATGGATTAACTTAATTACCTCTTAACAATTCAAATTATGCTACAGAGAAATTTTGAGATAAGAAAGTGCTGGTCTCTTATTATAGATTATACTAGACGGTTCTTTTAAGCTAATCTTTCTGTACTGTAAAATTAATTTAATACAAGGCTTAGATCTGCAATAAAACCCAGAAAATAGCCAGCAATAGGCACCATTGTTGAAATGAAGCAAATCAATGCATTGTTCAAACTGGTGCAACTGTCAAACTATAGTAATTTAAATGACAACTTTTGATGCTAATAACAAAACTAAGTGAAAGGTTTAAAAGTTGAAAACTGTATTTGTGCTACAGTTTATTTTTGAATAGAAGTGTTTTACAGTGCATATATAGTGCAGTCATTGTGTTGTGCTGACAAGTTTTTTGCTAAAGAAGGATGAGGGCATAGAGGATAGAGAGAACAGCGACTCAGTTACAGGTATAAGGATGAATGTTTCTGGGTATGAATAAGAGTGTGCAATTGAAAAACAAACTGTTCTGCATATTATTCTGTTCTGAATGCATGTAAATTGCCAGAGTGCGCAGCCTTTTCAAGAAATATGAATACCCGGGCCCAGTAGCTTAGCGAAGGCTCCTTAACCACTACGGTTCAATGCTGCCATTTCAATATCAAGGTCTTACTGAGGGCAGCTGTATCAGAGAGGAGCACATTACCTTCGAGGCATAAATTTCACATAATATAGGAAATTATTCACAACTAACTATCTAAATCTCATGTTCTGGTAGCACACTGTAGGTTAGTCAAACTCCTTGAGTGTATTCTCTGGCGAGGTCCATCTGGAGGTGAGGGGACAGCTAAACACAGCACCAGATTACAAAGACTTATGATTTGGCTTTCAGGTCAGCTTTCTAGCCAACATCAACAACAGTTTATAAAAACACACATGCACACACAAAAGCACACGCATTATCTTTTTAACTCTATGCGTGGTACGTGAAAGTTTTACTGTTGTGAATGGCAGTGATAATGATGGTAAGCAGCTTAACTTCGCCACCCAATAACTTCTTTGGGAACGAAATATTTTCTGAAGTGGTACACAGAGGGCCGGTCACTGCATAGAATGATGGAAAAGGTGCCAGATCAGGCTTATCAAATCCCATAGTGTCATGCAATACAGTATTTTCTTAAACTAAGTGAGTAACAATGGTCTTGTCCAGAAGTATTGGAGTAAAAAGTCATTATTTGGCTTAGAACTGTAATGAAGTAACATTTAATTTGTGATAACCTGAAATACTCAAGTAAAGTACAAATCCAGAAAAAGTCCTACTTAAAGTATAGTAATGAAGTATTTGGTCTTTATGGACAAATGTGTAAGCAAAATGTGTAACTGTGGTATATCGGGTTAATGTACTACAAACTTGCATTATATGGCTTTAGCCCTTGCATAAACAGTATAATACACAGCCACAAGCAATGCATACACCAATCTTAACCTATACCTTATTGTGGACGCCTAAAAATACCCCAGTCCTTTTTTCTCCACCTATTTCTTCAACTAGGGTAGAAATTACTATGGTTCTCCTCTCTGTTCTTAAGTAAACCCACGCATCAATTTTTACAGTATATTGATTTTAAAATGAGATATAGGAAGATGCATTACTATTTATATCTATTATCTATATATTATTGTGTTAAAATTGTGCTCGATTTAAAATATTTCATAGAAATTAATAGTATTCTTTCCTGTTTGTAAATGATACAGGAGCTTCAGTCATTGCACAGAAACCCAGAATCCAGTACTAAAACCTTTCGGTTAACATCTCACGGGGAAGTTGATGGAGGTGAAGAATCATTGTTACTTGGTTCATTTGCAGTATTTGTTTAATATTGTTTAATATTTTTATTTCGTTGAAGGATAATGTAAAATGAGGGTTTTTCCAGTTATTAACCATACTTTCAATGGTTGTCAGACTTCTGTTTTTAAATACCAAATAGGTTAACATTTACATTTTTTGCTCATAAACATTAACCTTATGTTTTAAGAACAATGTCATAAACTGAGTGTCACGACTTTGCTCGAGCACGGAGCATACACAGCACATAAGCCGAGAAGTCAGGAGAACAAGGACATTAATAGGATGAACCAGAAGATGAACGTCAGACTTCAATGACCGGACTGGGGAAAACATACTTAACGCAGACTTAAATACATTGGACTAATGACAGCAACAAGAAACAGCTGGTAAACACGGGGATTTTACATAGGGTAGATGAGGGGGTGTGGCACATGGAAGGAGTGCACTCTCGGCATGCCTGACGGGACCTAAGGGGACGAAACCGGGGACATCACAGGATCTGGGAAAACAAAACCAAGAACATTAATGAGGCATGGGGAACAGCACAGACACACAGAACAGACACAAGGAGACAAACTTAGACAACAGACGACAAACCACAGGGAACGCAGACAAACACAGGGGCACCAATAAAGGAAACACGGGACCCGAGGACATTAGAGGAAACGACAAAGGGGCAACATCAACCAGAGGAATGAAGGGACCAGTAGTGAACAAAGGCACAGAAGGACGGGGAGTAAACGCAGGGGGAACAAAACTAGGGGGCAAGAAGGCAAAGGGTGGGGGGAAGCAAGGAGCTGCAGGGAACCTCGGGCAGCAAACAGCGGAAGCCATAGGGGCTGCAGGCAACCTCGAGGCCAGGGCTGAAGGAACCCTCGGTGACCATGAGGCAAGAGCTGGAGGGGACACCGAAGGGGGTGAAGAGGGGGGTGTTGCACACGGAGGAGGTGAGAAGAGAGGCGAAGGGGATAACAAAGGAGGTGAGGAGGGAGGTGAAGCTGCTCCAGGTGAAGGTGCAAGCGACTGACGAGTCGGAGCTGGGGGAACCAGCCAGGGATTGCACCTCGGCCGTGGGCGCCACCTTTTGAGGAATTTGGGGACCCGTGGGATGCCACCCCATTCTGAGCCGGCACAGGTTTTCCGCGAGGTGGAGGTTCTTTGATGGGGGAAATCCTCTAGATTGCCACCCGTGTGAGCAGCCAGGGCACGAGCCATGGGGTCCTCCTGGACCTTAGGCTGTTAATTAGCTAATAAATAACCTCGTCAGCCAGACTGAGGTATTCAGCCTCAGTCAGCTGAGGCATCTTCTCTTTGAGTCCAGTCATTCTGTCTTCACCCAATATTACAGGGTCTGTACTGCTTCTCTACCGAAAGTCAGAGCACTGAGTAAAAAAATCAGTATGGCAGTAGACAGTGGAGTGTAATGGTTTTATGCCATAGATATTTTGATTCTTGATATAGGCAATTTATTTTTGTCTATATTCTGAGACTTCCAATAATTAATTGCAATAATTAAAATGTCTTACTGAATTGTATATATGCAAAAAGGGAAGGAAACCCTGCATTTGCATTTTTTTTTGACCACATTGCTATAATAAAAGTGTTCATGGCATCACACATGTCTTTAATTTATAACTTAACATATAGCCCACTTTATAAAGAATACATAAATATATATTGTCACGGTGCGGTGGGCAGGCGAGCGAGCAAGGAGGCAAAGCGAGCCAGTCGGA
>JAODKE010000043.1:34078357-34093251 GCA_026779605.1 Mormyrus hasselquistii
GTTATTTCTGTGACCATTGTGAGTTTTTCTTTCATTGACTGAAGGGTACCAACAATTTTGTCCACGTGTGTATTTAATTCTTCCTGAAATTTAAATTGAACTCCAATTATGTTCCTTGTCATTTTTTCCAATCCCCATTTCCATTTCCTGATTTGGATTGGATTTTATTAATGCATTCCAGCATGGCCCCAACCCTGCAGTACATTAAATGAATGCAAACTGTAGACAAAACAACTGTATGCACTCTACATATGGACAAAGAAAACTGTACAATACACAATACAATATAAATACAATAAACTACAGAACACACTGTAAATGTAACACAGCACAATTTAGTGCACCAGAGGCATTCACTATTGTGCAATGAGGAGTGGAGGTTGAGACCCGAGGGGTAGTTGATATTAGCTGAAATTCAGCATCCTGTTGACCTAGTATAAGAAATTGTCCCAGAGCCTGCTGGTCCAGCTGTTGATACTGCGGTCCCATCTGCTTGATGGTAGCAGTGTGCACAAAACCATGCACATAGTTAGCCTGGACATTACCATGGCTGTGTAACTTTTATTACTGAACTGATGTTCACAGCAGACACAGATTTCTGAAAAAAACTGAACATGAAAAGTAGATGAAGTACCTCAGTTTCTAGAGCACACACACTTATTGTTCCATTCAGTTCAATTCAATTTTATTTATATAGTGCTTTTAACAACAGTCATTGTTACAAAGCACTTTACATATAACCGGCCTGAACCCCCCAACACATTAACATTAGATTCAGTATTAAATTGGAATTTAATTGTTATACTTTATACATCTTTGTCTAGGTCCTGATATTTTTAGGCCTTGTGATTACCTATAGACCCATTTGTATACCCATATATATTTAGCAGATATGCTGTTATATAAAATGGAGCATGTTTTGAACATGTTTTGTTTTTGGGTGGGGAGCATGGTTATCTTGGCTCAGAGTAAAGTCTTGAGGCCTCAATTTTTGTAAGACTTCCTGATCTCTGCTTTTTTCACTTACAGAGTCACCTGTTTCTCACCCACGATCCTTGAATGATTGGGTTTTCCTTTCCAACATGCCCAATAAATATACCAAATCCCTGATCCAGCCTGGGCTGGAGCCTTTGTGTGACCTACCTCTCACTGTGTGCCCCCCCCCCCCTTTTCTTTCTGCCATCCTTGGTCAGGTGGTTCTGTTTGTCCCCCGCTCCACACAGCAAGTTTTACAGAATTAACATTAGATGTATAAATTCCTTTTACTGCAAAGAGTCACTCATTTGCAGACATGATGCAATTAGTTTGTAGTTTTGAGTTACTGGGAGTTCATTCTTGCTTTACATACTCGGAGTTCATTCAAATGTTTGAGGTTGTACCTTAAATGTTTTCCAACCCAAGGCAACCCAAAACTAAAAATAGGATTTACAGATGCTCTGCTGTGTTGAATAAAAGCATCTTTCATGTATATAGCCTGTGACAAAGTTTATGCATTCCATATCTTGTAGAGATTGTGAGGAAGGGGCAGTTTTAAATTTCTTTCTAGGCCAAATGACAGAAACAATCCTCAGAGGTGTCTGTGAATTTATGTTCTCATTTAAAATTCAGTTCAATGGCAGGTATGTTTTGATGGTTTGTTTAAAATCCATTCACTTCTGCAACCAGTCTATTTTACCACAACATTTTCAGATGCTGAAACTTATACTTGTAAGAACAGCAATTATAAAATGGAATTTTTGCACTTATAATGTTAAAATGTCTGAGGGTGAAAGCATTGTCATGTAAATGAGATGTATGATTAAAAGATGTACATTTATCAAATGAATATTAAAGAATCTCTAATAAGCTTTATATTTGTGGGTGAGATGAATGCATTAATTAAAAAATGCACAAATTGTTTACTTTTTGAGTAAGGTGAAAAATATAAAAATACTGAAATATTGTGTAGGGCTGATTTTCTTTCAAATGCAAATTTAGTGAATAAAAACAACATAATAAATGCATAATTTTAAAATAATACTATTGTAATTATTTATAATGCATTATATGTATTACAATTCTTATACTCAAATATGAATATAAAGTTTATGGTTTCAGTCTTCATAACTACATCAGTCTGCATTGGCTGCATGTCTTCTTTTGCACATGTGCAGTGATTCACTTTTACATCTGAAAGTAGATATGGAAATGCCTGCACGTACAGCCAGGTGAGCAGCATGTGCGAGCTGTGTGTAAAAACTGCAGAGGCCGGACGAGTGTGGCATTACCCACAATAAAAATGACTGCCACCCAATTTAAACTCAGCGCTCAGATTCAGGAAGTGAACGCCCCGGAATGCTCTAGAGATACTGCTATCAGCTTAGTGTAACACACAAAGTCTGCTGCAGACAATCTCACTTAATACAAAGCATCACTTTGTAAAATTAATTAATGTAACATATCGTATGTGTAGCGTAATTAGCATGAGGACACCAGTGATTAGCACTCTTCAGAACCTCCCTGTCTTCAGAACCTCCCTTGTGCGCATGCAAATCTAGGCATGACATGGGCACTGAGATTGCCAATCAATCACAGAGCATTTTCACGCCAGTGCGCGCACCCCGACCCTGTGCTGTGACAGGAGAGACAAATGGCGATGTATTTAGGGAAACAGAATATCAATAAATACCGGGGGAAATGCATATACACCCTTGAGGGACATGAGCCTCGGGCTTTAGAGCAGCTATCCTGAAAAATGGGCCAGCTGCAGAAGCTGAGATTAATCACGGCACATCTTCCTGAGCATCTCCTTCCCCTGACAAAAATGGACACTGTCTAATAAAACATGTATATAAAATGTAGTCCTTGTGAAGTCAATGTTCAGGAAGAGTCAGGCAGTGAGAAAGTAAACCCTGGTAGGGTGCAGGGGACTCGTCTCAATGCACAGTGCTTGTTCACGATGCCCCATAAATGGCTCAGGGGCATCATCATGAATATACAAATCTCCAAATTACACATAATAGCAGGATCATGTTAAGTAATATGGACTGATTTTATTATTACTCTGTTTGTGTCATTGCCAACAGTGATCAAATAAGCAGCATTTTAATGACTATGCTCTGTGTTGATGTTCTTGTCAGACATAACCCTACGGTATTTTTTCATCTTGCCTTGTATATTCCTTATTTTTCTAAAAATTTTCTGTCCTTTCAAGCCTTAAGTGTGGTCTTAATTTATGGTTCTGCTACAAATTGAGTGTACTTTGTACTGTAAAGTTTCTCTGCCCCAAATGTTTTCCTGTCCTTCTTATGTCTAGCAGAGATGTATTCTCTAGTTTCTTCATCAAGGCCAGGCATTGCTGGCTTATCTACTGACAGGGTCATTGAAGCTTTACCACCTAAACAAAAGAATATGTATCATGTCAAACCCTGAAGCCTAGTTCAGGGTTAAAACTCCTCATGATTATCCAGTCTTTCAAAGAAAGCACTTAAAACCTTTGAAATCTTAACACTTCAGCTGCTCTATAAGCCTGCAGGAGGATTAAATGACACTGACCAGTAGCTTTATGTGTATTTACTCTATAAGCACATGAAATCAAAAGAGCTATAGAACATATGTTATTCATCTTCTGGGGAAGTACCTCTGTGCTTCAGTGGGAAACTTCATTGAGAGTTATTTGGCACACAGAGAGACTTTCTGCGAGATATATGCTGTGTTTTATAATAGGTGTGAGCAAAAAAATGGATGTTCACCTATAAGCTGTTATATTACGTCTTATATTTTAAAGCATTAAATCAGTTACTGTATGACAAGCCTATCCTGGATGACACTAATGCCCTTACACAGGATCCCATTTTTCCTTTTGTGCTTTAATAAATGCACTAATACATTTACAGAAATTAAAATGTGTAGTCTTTTCAAGGCAATAATAGTAACAATAGAAATGTCATGGTCAGTTGAGCAGATAATGAAATCCCACACCTCAAAGTCAAAGGCTCGCTGTAATGAGAGCATAACATTGTTGTTTTATGTAAGCTTGTACTTAATTTCAAATGAGACTTAGAGTGGTTATTTGTATTAGATTAAATTTCCATCCAACTGCAGATAATCTTGTTTGTACAGATCAGGGAGTCAGACACAAGTTAAACGGTGCCATATTATCCTCTTGGTAGGGTGTAGAAGCCAAAATAACAATGAATTATAAAGTGAGGATTTGATTCTCTGGCACTACTTTTTATAGATAGTTAGCTTATGTTTATGACACAACAATATGCATGTCCCAAAATAACAGACAACTCCATTAGCTTTGTCACATCCAGGCCATAAACCAGTTCACACGCTGACACCTCCAAATTTGTTCTAGTTGGCATTGTAGTCTTTAGACTGGATTTACATTTCAGTTACAGATTACAGTTGCTTTAGTTTTGGTTTCTGGATTGTTTTCTGGTTCATTGTTTAGCTTCGCATTCTGGATTCTGTTTGCTATTGACTCATATATTGCCATGACATCACCCTTGGTTGCACTGAAGAAACTTGACACCTGAGTATAACCCAGCTGTCGTGTTTATGTGTCTCCCAGTCAGTGTCTTCAGTCCTGTCACCACTGAGCACCACTGGAGACCAGCCTGACAAAGGAACAGTCTGGCAGGCATACGATCCGGCATCATCACGTGTGTTCACTGTGTGGGGTGTATCCAATTGCCCTTGCTTTTTTAATAGTAAATAAAGTTCCTGAAGTCTTGTTGGAATTCTTTCCTGTGGCTGTGACAATTAATTTCTAGTGGTTCACATTGTACATCCAGGAGTTATTTGACACATGTGTTTCAGCTGTTGACCAGGGGCCTGTATCAGAAAGCCAGATTTCTTGTTTAACCGGATAACCTGTAAAATTTAAGATATCCTATTCACTTACATTTAGCCCAGACTACTTTAAATCCAGCATCATGATACAGGTCTCAGGAAAGATGCTACTCTACATGCTATTTATGTATCTTTTGCCTGGTATAGATATGGTCAATGTTATATGCACCAGTTATTACACATTTAATTTACACACCCAAGTTTAACTAAGAGTGATAGGTTCCCTTGAAAGTATGTGTCAGAAGAAGTCACTTGGGTGTGAAATTATTTGTTTGTAAGATTTATCATTGTCATAACGCGGAAGCTGAACGATATTGTATTTTAATGAAGCAGTCTGAGATGTTTTTGCATGTGGGGATTTTGCATATTAAAGAATAATTCTGTAAAAACAGTCTTAATAGCAATGCTTTGCATATGGAAAATCCTAAGGACAGTGTATAAATTCCATTGCAAAGCAATTGCAAACACTGATTGCCAATAGTTGATCCAGGGAATACAATTTACCGGTTTCTGAAGAACATGTGCCTGGTGTAAACGCATTGTGTATTGAGGTTTCATATGGTCTCATACCTGAGAGATTGGTTTAATCTCTTCACTCTACCTGAAGGCTCCTCAGAAACTACAAAACACAGAAAAAAATCATTGTATGAACTAAATCAAAGATTGCATATTATTATCATTTTGGTCTTTATTCTGCATTGTGGATTGTACTTATTATGGTTGGGCATGGAGAAGAAAAAGAAAGACAATCCACAGAGCATCTCATAACAAACAGAAGACTTTAATACATTCAAAAAGAACAGAAGGGGGGACCAGAAAGAAAAGGAGCACCAGGGGCAAAAACAACACTAGGAAACACAGTAGGAATTAAAGACCCTGGGATGACCAACAACATCTGCTGGTCACTAGAGAAACTGACATAATAAAAGGGTTAGGTTAGGGACCGATTCAGGGGTGCATTTACCAGTACTAAAAAGCATAGTTTCTAATTATGTTAGCAACTTGCATGGTTGGAACTATGCAAGCACAATGAAGGTGCTTCCTGAAACCATAGTTTGAACTATGGAGGTAATGACATTGTGGGCTTACAGAGTATGATGCATCATTATATGACACAGGTGTTTCCCAAAACCATAGTTCAAATGAACGTGTGCAAACGCTGGTGTTAAGTTGTGTAGTTCGAACTACTGCTTACAAGCTGTAGTTAGAAGCTTAGTTCTGGGTGACTATGTCAAGAAAATGGTGATAAAAAGGTTATAACAACAATCAAATTCGGAAAATAGTAATAAAAATGTTTAAAAAAACACCAAACAATATGACTTTTTTTTTTCCTTCTAACATTCGCACAGTAATCGTGAAGTACTTTTGGTTTTCACCAAACAAAGAAACTTTTTTGAAACCTTATTGTGATCTGACATTATATTGGAAAAATATATATACATAGATTTTCATATTACTTTTAACATCATGTTTCACATTTTTAAATTTGCTTTAGTGGATCCTACAGCACAAATAAGTATTATACAATGAGCTTTTTAGTTGCCTACTTTTTTCTCTGTAGCTTGTAGTGTAGCTAACTACCAGAAGTGGAGATTTCAGGTGCAGAGAGTACAAATCCAGACCAAGATTTTGTTTCAACCAACCAGTTGAGTATAAAGAGTCACAGTCACAGAGTACCCAACTGGTTGATTGAAACAAAATCTTGGTCTAGATTTGTACTCTCTGCACCTGAAATCTCTACCTCTGACAACTACTATATTAAAACAGTAGCTTGCCTGTAGCTTAGCTATTTAAATCATAAGTAGCTTGTAGCCTCCCCAACACTGCCAACTACGCAAGTTGCTGACATAGTTAGCAACTATGCTTTTGGAAAACGCATGAAACTACTGCCATTACATGGGTATTGGGTTAATGTGTGATTGCAGGGACTGCTATAGTCAGTGGCAGAAACAGAATCATCAGGGTGAACACTCTATTAGTAAGAATTTGGAAGTTTCCCATTCCAAGGGTTACAAGTTGGGGCAGGAAGGATGTTAGCCAGGGAAACAAGTAAAAAAGGTCTTAGCTAAAGAAAATGTACAATAACATCTGGGAATCTGGGAAAATTAAATTGAATGAGTGTATAGATGGATATTGGTGGCAAGAAACAGGTCATGTAAACCTTCAAATATACATGAGGGAGTAATGTCATGACCTCTCCTGGAGCCAACTCGTTATTGTGGTGGAGGAGTTTGCATGTGCTAATGATTCCAGGAGCTAAGTTGCCTGGGGCTTTATGCCCCCTGGTAGAGTCTCCCAAGGCAAACAGGTCCTGGGTGAGGAACTAGACCAAGTGCGGGTCATTAGACCCCTTATGATGAAAAAGAACATAGATACAGTAAGCCCTCGTGCATTCGCGCTTTGTTGTTTTTTATCTGCAGAATCCTTGAAAAGCCCTACAGAGGTGTTTATGTTTCATTTTTGTAGTAATTTATAAGTTTTCATGCTTTTAAATGTAAAATTGGTAATAAAAATTTAGTTAATGAAATTTCTACTGTGTTTTTGGGCAAAGACAATATAAATCAGTTAAACAATCCCTTACAAATACATGGCTTTATTAAATATTTTTAACGTTTGTATATCTGTTTGTACTTTCTTTTTCATGATTAGCGCACATGTAATATTTTTACAATTTATTATTTCTGTATGTCTTTACGTAATTTTTAATTGAGCCAGGCCTGGTAGAATAATTCTGTAAAAGAAGGCACATGGGTCCCCCCTCCAATGGGTTCACCACCTGTAGGAGGGGCCAAAGAGCCAGAGGGGTCAGGTGCAATGTGATTTAGGCAGGAGCTGAAGGCAGAGACTTTGGCAGTCTGATCCTTAGCTGCAGAAGCTAGCTCTACGGACATGGAATGAGAGGGAAGGAGCTTGAGCTGGTGTGAGAGGTTGTGAGATTTTGACTAGATATAGTCGGGCTCACCTTTACGCACGGTTTAGGCTCTGAAACCAGTCTCCTCGAGGGGGGTTGGACCCTCGTCCACTCTGGAGTTACTCGTGAGGAGAGGCGCCGAGCAGGGGTGGGCATACTTATTTTTCCCTTGGCTGGGTGTATGTGCTTTGGGGTTTACTGTGGTGGACGAGAGGGTAGCCTCCCTTCACCTTCACATGGAGGGACGGGTTCTGACTGTTGTTTGCGCTTATGCATCAAACGACAATTCAGAATACTCATCCTTGGAAGGGGTGTTGGAAAGCACTCCTCCTGGGGACTCTCTTGGTCTACTGGGGGACTTCAATGCTCACGTGGGCAATGACAGTGAGACCTGGAGGGGCGTGATTGGGATGAACAGCCCCCCCAATCTGAACCCAAATGGTGTTTTGTTATTGTACTTCTGTGCTTATCATGGATTGTCCACAATGAACACCATGTTCAAACATAAAGGTGCCCATATGTGCACTTGGCACCAGGACACCCAAAGCTGCAGTTCAAAGATCGACTTTGTGGTTGTGTCATCGGACTTACGGCTGCATGTATTGGACACTCGGGTGAGGAGAGGGGCGGAGCTGTCAACCGATCACCACCTGGTAGGCCCAAGCATATAGTGAGGGTCTATTGGGAATGTCTGTTGGAATCCCCTATTAGAAGGAACGTCAACTCCTACTTCTGGCTGAACTTTTCCCATGTCCCAGGGGAGGCAGGGGACATTGAATCTGAATGGGCCATGTTCCGCGCCTCAATTGTGGAGGTGGCTGACCGGAGCTGTGGCCATAAGGTGGCCAGTGCCTGTTGCAGCAGCAAACCCGAACCCGCTAATGGACACCGGTAGTGAGGGATGCCGTCAAGCTGAAGAAGGAGTACTATTGGGTCTTTTTAGCTTGTGGGACTCCAGAGGCAGGATATATACAGTACTGGCGGGCCAAACGTATCGTGGCTTTGGCGGTCGCTGAGGCAAAAACTCAGGTGTGGGAGGAGTTTGGCAAGGCCATGACTTCCCGATGGCTTTGAGGAGATTTTGGTCAAGCATCCGGCAGCTCAGGGTGGGAAAGCAGTGCAGCATCAACACTGTTTATGGTGGAGATGGGACATCGCAGGTATCAACTCGGGACGTTTTCGGTGGGTGGGAGGAATACTTCGAATACCTCCTCAATCCCACCGACACACCTTGCAATGAGGAAGTCTGAGGATTTGTGAGTGGAATCCCCTATCTCTGGGGCAGACATCGCTGAAGTGGTTAAAAAGCTCCTCAGTAGCTGGGCCCCGGGGGTGGATGAAATCCACCCTGAGTACCTCAAGGTCCTGGACATGCAGGGCTATCCTGGTTGACACACATCAGCAGCATCACGTGGACATTGGGGGCAGTAGCTCTGGATTGGCAGACTGGGGTGATGGACCCCCTCTTCAACACTCCTCAGCCTCCTTGATAAGGTCTGTTTGGGGGCCATGGACAGGCGGGTCCGCCAAATTGTCGAACCTCGGATTCAGGAGGAGCAGTGTGGTTTTCGTTCCTGGCTGTGGAACAGTGGACCAGCTCTATACTCTCAACAGGGTCCTGGAGGGTACATGTGAGTTTGCTCAAGCAGTCTGCATGTGCTTTGTGGACTTGGGGAAGGCATTCAACCATGTCCCTTGGGGAGTCCTGTGGGGAGTGTTCCAGGAGTATGGGGTGCCGGGCTTTCTTATAAGGGCTGTTCGGTCCCTGTATGACCAGTGTCAGAGCTTGGTCCACACTGTCGGCAGTAAGTCAGGCTCGTATCCGGTGAAGGCTGGACTGGACTCCCTTTGTCACTAATTCTGTTCATAACTCTAGAATTTCTAGGCGCAGCCAGGGCATTGAGGGTGTCTGGTTTGGTGACCTCAGGATTAGGTCTCTGCTTTTTGCAGATGATGTGGTTCTGTTGGCTTCATTGGATTGTGATCTTCGGGTCTCACTGAAGCAGTTCGCAGCAAGTATGAAGCAGCTGGGATAAAAATCAGCGCCTCCAAATATAAGATCATGGTCGTCAGCCAGAAAAGGGTGGAGTGCTCTCTCCGGCTCGATGGAGTCCCTCCATAAGTGGAGGAATTTAAGTATCTCGTTGTTTTGTTGTCTTGTCGAGTGAGGGACTGATGGAACAGGAGATCGACAGGTGGATCGGTGCGGTGTCAGCAGTGATGTAGGCACTGCATCATTCTGTCATGGTGAAGAAGGAGCTGAGCCAAAAGGCAAAGCTCTCGATTTACCAGTCCATATATGTTCCTACATTCACCTATGGTCATGAGCTGTTGGTAGTGACTGAAAGAACAAGGTTGAGAATACAAGCAGCTGAAATGGGTTTCCTCTGTAGGATGGCTGGGCTCTCCCTTTAAGATAGGATGAGGAGCTTGGTCATTTAGGAGGGACTCCAAGAAGAGCCAGATGAGGTGGCTCGTGCATCTGGTCAGGATGCCTCCTGGACGCCTTCCTGGTGAGGTGTTTCAGGCATGTCCCACTGGGAGGAGGCCCCGAGGAACATGCTGGAGAGACTATGTTTCTCGGCTGGCCTGGTATTGCCTCGGGATTCCCCCGGAGGAGCTGGATGAAGTGGCCGGGGAGACGGAAGTCTGGGTTTCCCTGCTTAGACTGCTTCCCCCGCGACCCGACCCGGAAAAGCAGTAGAAGATGGTTTGATGGATGGATGGAGAAATGTCATGAATAAACATGAAAGGCCCCAGTCAGCTGACCCCCTCACAGCCCCTCATAGTGCCCTTATGCCTAACTTGCATGATTGTAATAAGGGTCATTTCACATATTAAGCAAACCGCTCATTGTCGCCTCATTATCACCATATAAATGTTAATGCATTCATTCAGTCATTTATTCTTTGAAATTGTCTGTCAAAAGATTAACAATATTCTAGAAGACGTTATTGTCTTGTTTCTTCGTAAAAGGGTGAACAGAATTTAAAATGTAGTAGAAGTACACGAAAACATTCCAAGCATGAACCCAAAGTTCGGATATCCGGGAGAGTATCAGAGTAGAACCACTGCTTCTCCATGTTGAAAGGAGCCAGCTGAGGTGGCTTGGACACCTGGCACGCATGCCTCCTGGGCGGATACCAAGAGAGGTTTTCTGTGCATGTCCTACGGGGAGGAGGCCCCAGGGCAGACCCACGACCCGCTGGAGGGATTACATCGTTCGGTTGGCCTGGGTATCTCTCCTGAAGCTGCTACCCCCGCGATCCGAACCCTGGACAAGCGGAAGGTAATGGATGAATGGATGGAGGTATTATCTTCATTCAGAGTTTTATGTGATTTTATTATAATTGTTATTTTGGTCAAATTAAAATCAGGTTTCATATATCACACTAAAAGGAAAGGTACTTGTACACTTCAGATCTAAGTTTTGATACATAATTTGTCAATACTTGTGATGAAACTTTATTGTCTTGTTTCTTGGTAAGGTAAAAGGGTGAGAAGAATTTAAAATAGTATATGTACATGAAAACATTCCAACCATGAACCCCAAATAATTAAATAAATTGCATGTTGCAAACACAGTGACAAATTTCTGTCAAAAGTACTGTAAATGTAAAGCATTGGACTAAACTGGTTACTGTTTTACCCATTGCACTGAATTTGTACCCTCATATCATCAGCTTGCTCAATATTCGCCTTTCAGCATACTTGAGGAACTGACTTAATTTGATGTCTAAAAATCAAAGCTGACTCTGAGAACACTGAACAATACATCACTTAAACAGAGAGAGGAATTTCTAGCATGCTTATCCTGTGGAAGAAAACCTACAAGAATATAATCCAGAATAAAGGGTAAAGTGATAAATGGCAAGAACTTAACTTGCAATGTGATGTCGCATAAAAGCTGAAAAATGAAAATTGAAATGTCTGCTATCAATTGATTCTAGACTCTGAGCATGACTTCCATTTAGTTTTTATGTTGTGAATCACTGGCCATTATCTTCCTGAAGACATGGAAACCACTTTATAGCACTGGAATAGACTCAATGTGACCCAGGGTAGATTAAACCATTAGGCAACATCCACTTCTGGCTGGCAACATAGCAAACCACTGGGGTCTTCACCCCCTAGCCCCCTGCCCAGTGTGAGGAGCATGCACAGGCAAGACAAAGCCAAACTGGGTGGTCATGTTTGCTTAGTGCACCATTGCAGTGGACATGTAATGGATAACCATGATATAATGGTTGGATGGATGTCTAGCACTAGTTGGTAGGCCATCAGTAGGGAGCATTATGGTCTCATCTGTCCAGGGTTGTGGGGTCCATTCCTGTTTGTGTGTCTGCAGTTCCCATGTCTTCCTCGTGCATCAAACTGTGCTTCTGGGAACAGACACTGTCACTGGATAAGCAAGGAAAATGGATGTCTCACTTGGTGCTGGATAATATCACATAAAATATAGTGGTGAGTACAGTTGAAACTATAGTCCCCATGCTCCTCATTTCAAATTGTTAGTGTTTTAATATGCTTTAATTAAATGTAAATAGCTTTGTATCTAGTATTAAATGGTGACAGAAAAAAATAAAGAAAAAACAAAGTCAACAAGCACAGGAAAATGGATGATGACAAGTACTCTTTACATACCATTATTTGATACTGTGATTTATTTCCTCAAACCAATGGCTATTGGTCATTACACAAGCATAGAGAGGACAGCTGTCATCTTTAAATTTTTGCCTCAGATTGTGTCATGAAAAATCAAGATCCCACTATGTGCTTGCAGGGAACAAGACAGATGTACTGTATAGTGCCAGGTGGAAACAGATTCCTCTCCTGCGTTTACAAATTGGAGACACACTTTTGTACAGATGTGCATTGCACATTTTACGCTGGTGCCGGATGTTCTTCATGTCTCCATCTGTTACTTTTTATAATATGAATATTAGAGGTTGTTGTTTCCTGTTCATTAAGTATCACACACAAGGAAAAGCACCAAGTGAGTCATACATCTGGAAATGCTGAGTAAACTACTGTACACAGGATGCTAGCGAAATCAGCAAGGGTAGGGTGCTTTGTATCAAAGTTCCATTTAAGGTTAAGGTTCACTTTATTGTCATCAACAACAGTTTACAATTAAAAAATGAGATGAAACAGCATTCCTCCATGATAACATTAACAAAGTGCAGATAGTGGGCATTAGGCATAAGAGAATATAACAATAATAATCCCGTTGCATGTAATGTATATAAAGATGTAACACAAAAGAAGCTTTTACCTGCATATCTGTAAACATTGGTGATCAAGGCTGGGCAGCAGAGTATCAGACCAATATGAAACCAATTATAGGTGTTTATTATGCAAAGTACATGCAATTCGAGGGAGAAAAATAGCATTTCATTCTTGGGTGCTGTTTTCCTTTTCTGAGACTTTCACAAGAGTGCTTATGTGATGCACTCCTGACATCAAAGCTGCAGCCTGAACTGCTTTGCTGGTGTAATTGTGGTCATTACCTAGATAGGAACTCCCGGTGTAAATCAGCAGCTAACTAGTGAATAGGCAAACACTGAAAACACTTCCGCCCTGAATAGACGAGGACTCCTAATCTCTGCTTGAACAGGGAGGCACATTTTAACTAAGACCAAACAGCAATGAAATATTCCCTAATAAAAGGTGTTAAAATCGTAAGCATATGGCATAATATGAGTGTTCTCCACAGAAAGAATGTTATAAAACCACACGATTTGTCAGTGGGTATACTGAGTTTAAACACCTTCAGAAATTACTTGAAATTTTGCTGATGCTGTTGCCAAATCTGTCACGGTCCATTTCTTCATAGACAGAGAGTGACCTCGGTTGAAACTATGTAGCCTGTCCTTTTGTCTTGCTCAAAATCCATTTGTTGGCTACTCTGAAGCAGACTGTAAAGTAAGATAACAGCACTCAGTCTGCCGTGAATTATAAAACCCACGCGTCAGGCGGCAGTGGATGGGAATTTATGGTGTGTTTTCTGGCAGAGCCGAGCTCACTCTGTGCCTGCGTAAATGCCAGGTGCAGGAAAGCCTGCTGCCAGACTGAATCAAAACTATGTTTTGAAATGGGAGAGTCAAGAGAGAGCATTGCACATATATTTTACTGGTTATTGTGATTTCTCTATCTCATTATCATTCTTTTTTCATTGTCTTTGGTGTAACATCATCTCCATGTACTTTTCCATAGACTGAGCTGCACAGGATATAGCAATATTTCAAACAATTAATGAGAGTCATGTAATTAATGAAGGTTACCTTATTAACTTTTTTGCCTTTGCAATGCACCCAAATTGCTTCCTGAGCAATTCTTCTTGACTGTCTCCTACTGGCTCATGCTTTTGTTTCATTTGGTAGTTTCAATACCTCAGAATAAAGTAGTCAGTGAGAGGATGACTAGTAAAGAGTTAAAGTGTTAGGTATAGGAAGTACCTCTGCATTATCAAAGTACAGTCAGGACTATTAATATTTGGACAGAGACAAAGTTTTTAAATTTTACAGAATGTACAATACATTACTACAATAAATTTTAAAAGAAAGAAGTCAGATGCAGTCGAAGTGCAGACTTTCAGCTTTATTTCAGTGGGTAGAATAAAAACATAGCATAAAAATGTGGGAACTAAAATAATTTTTCTACACAATCCCCTCCTTTCAGAGGCTCATAAGTAATTGGACTGCAAAAAAATTCGAATACTTAGTTGAAATTCCTTTGCAGACAATGACTGCCTGAAGTCTTGAACTCATGAACATGAGCAGACGCTGGGTTTCCTCCTTTTTAATGCTCTGCCAGGCCTTTACAGCTGCAGCTTTCAGTTGCTGTTTGTTTGAGGGACTTTCTGTCTGTAGTTTAGTCTTTAGAAAGTGAAATGCACTCTCAATGAGGTTGAGCCCAGGTGACTGACTTGGCCATTCGAGAATATTCCAATTCTTTGCTTTACTAAAGTCCTGGCTTGCTTTTGCTGTGTGTTTTGGGTCATTGTCCATTTGTATTATGAAACACCGCCCAATCAATATAGCTGCACTTGGCTGGATTTGAGCAGGCATGATGTCTCTGAACACCTCAGCATTCATTCAGCTGCTTCCATCCTGTGTCACATCATCAAGAAACACTAAAGACC
>JAODKE010000043.1:34152568-34166577 GCA_026779605.1 Mormyrus hasselquistii
ATTAGTTAAGTTCTCCCCAAGCGAGCTTGATGGGCCGAATGGCCTTCTCTCGTTTGTATATTTCTTATGTTCTTATGACTAGATTGGCTGTGGTAACCTTGTTGGTTTGATCTTAGGTGTGGCCAATCTTGTGCAAATCTTGGACCAATATATCTAGATTTGGAACGGAGGTGAGGTGTACATAGCAGCATGCACAGAAGACACAAGCCAGTTAACAATCATCAGCTTTACTAATAGGGATGGAAAAAATGGTATGACATACACAGAAAACAAAATGCACAACCCACATAAAATACACATTAACTGAATCCGTGACCTTAAGTTTTATACCCTTAGTTTCTCTGAATAAAACTATATTTTAATTCCTATTTAACCAATTTACCCTATTTTAGAAATATTTTAGGTCTAGTTATGTTTTAAATTTTATAGCTAAATTTAGAATCAATATCTAATGATGTTAAGATTCAATTGTAATTGGCTTTAGATTAGATTTAGGGATGTTTAAATTTAGGTTCACCGTGCAGTTCCAATTTGTTTGTTGGTTATCCTTCATAGTTCAACTCCACTTGGATGAAGGAAAGGTAAATATACAACAAATTAAATAAATGAAACACAATTACAATTACATAAACTGCATAAAGCAATTTAACAGTCATACAGTACCACAAATCCAGTAGTTAAATGAATATGAGTTGTCAGCACAAGAATCAGTTCAGCTCCTTTGGTGGCTCGCCATTGACATCCAATGATATTTGAATGCAGCTCTAGGAAGTTTTGGTTCCCTCTAAAAGGACCTGACCTCTGGTCAAAATGTGCTTACGCAGTCACTCCGCGCCTCACGCGTGACTAATGTTGTCTCGCTCTCTGGACATTTCTTTAATGTTTTAGTGTAGCTCCAAAAAAAAGCTTTTTTTCTTTTTAATTCAGCTTGTTCACCGTCTGAGAAAACTACGTGACTAAGTTTTTTAAACATTCCAGGTTCTCCACTGATGAGAGGGCGTGGCTGCAATCATGCAAATTGAGTTTAACCTCTTATATATCAGACGGTTTTAACTACACAATTTTTCTGCATATAATGCATGTTACATGTGTCACATGATTCTATATGCATGCTTATTATCCTTGTGGCGAATCGTTGATTGTGAGAGTTATCCATGAAGGCAAAGGAAAGAACACCTATTATTACAGTATGACATTCACTGAAAGAAAAATAAAGGTAGGATATCTCCTCTTACTGGATGGCCCTAATGGAACATATATGAAAATATGTATACATATAAAGCTCCATTAGCTGCAGAAACATACTGCTTGTTCTATACATTCCATATATAACTTATTATAAATTTAATTTGATCTGTAAAGGAAATCAATACTGACATTAAATTGTTAGATCACGTAGTCCAAGATCTGAAATATAGCTATATTTCCAATTTATTAAATATTGGATTTTAAGCAATACATCAAATGCACACATCAAATGGGGGTGGCCATTAGTCTAGGGGCAGTAGACTTTTTCCTGACCTGGCTCTGATTTCACAATAGTGTTGATGGTTTCCTTTTTAATGGCATGTTTCATTGGCTGGCAAAGTCATTGAAAGATTGACATTTCTGTCCAAATCTATTTTATTGTAGGTAGAGGCATTTAGTTGAAGTAATGCATTTTGTCAAATGCCGAAATCATTTAGACAATAAATAGAATTTATTGTCAAGCATGGGACATTGAAAGCATTGGTTAAAATCATTTTAGGAGTGCTAAGTCATAAGAAAATCATTTCACTGTCAGAAGACATTTAGCTATATGTTGGCATTATCAGTTTAATATGCTTTGAGCTCTTTCAATGTCCAGTCAGTACAGTATTAATGAAGTTAGTGACTAGACTTTTTTATGTTGCTTCTTCATGTATTGAGATATTTATTGTATGGATGAGGTATGATTGGTTAAAACACATTAAATGGTATGGTAACGCTTTACATTAAATGCACCTTCATAATGCATTCATTATGCATTCAAAGAACATTCAGTGCACCTTCATAACACATTCAAAGAACATTCATAAGCAGCATGCAAGTACACCTTAACATCCTAACATCCCTTTACAGCTTTAATATACATTAATAACATGTATATTAATACATGCTTATACAATTATGATGTTTGTTATTAATGTATATTACTGCTGTTAAGGGATGTTAGAATGTTAAGGTATGCATATATATGATGTTTATGAATATTTAATAAATACATTATGAAGGTGCACTGAATGTTTTATGAATGCAATATAAAAGCATAATGAAGGTGCAGTTAATGTAAAGCATTGCCAGTTGTATTAATCCAAGAAAATTAATCTTGTTGCTCATCTTGCAGTTTTTTTTTTTTAACATAACATATTCAGAATTAATAAGCCTTTCAGAGGGATAAGTTTTAGTGACAATTTTAATAGAGTAAATGTAAAGACATTTACTCTATTAAAACTGTCACTAAAACTTGTTCCTCTGAAAGGTTTATTAATTCTGAATATCTAGTAACTAGTGGAATCTCCTTTATTGTTAATGGCCTCAACCAAATGCTTTTGTGACTATTAATGGGCCTTGCACAGCACCCTGGAGGTATTATGAACCCATTCCTCCATACAAAAGTGTTTCAATTCATGTATATTTTTATGCCTTCTTTGAATTGCCTGCTTCAATATCACACCACAGCATTTCCGTGGGATCGAGGTCAGGACTCTAACTTGGCAATCCTAAAAAAGGGAATTTCTTCTGTTTGAGCCACCCTGTCTTTGATGTACTGTTTTTTTTAATCATTGCCTTGTCATATGACTCAACTCCTTTTGAGTTTCAAGTCACAGAGAGCAGCCTTTCCTGATATAGCTTGCAAGTCATTAGTCTGTCAATGACTGCAAACCATCCAGCCCTGCGGCATCAAAGCAGCACCTCATCCTTATACTCCCACTGCTATCTTTCACAGTAGGCTTGCAGTTTTGGGTGTTGATATTCAATGTTTTGTTTTCTCTGTTTACATGTACCAAAAATGTCAACCTTTATCTCATCTTTTCAAAGAAAGTTGTTCCACTAGTGCTGTGGAACATCCAGCCATGAATACCATGCCTCACTGTTTTTCGTATACTTTGTAGTACTTTGTATGATATCAGATATGATAAAGTGCAAAAGATCTCTGGTGACCTCCAGACATCGCATTTAATGAGTCATCTGCACAGAAATGCAGATTTTTCATAAAATTAGAAGCATTTGGCAATATCATAAATAAATTGAATCGATCACTGGAATTGACAGAAATTCAACTACGGATGAACAGAATGCTGAGCAAATTTGAAAGCAGCTATATGACTTTGTGGCATGGACTGCAAAGTGTTAAAATTCTGCTGACTGGCAGCATAGTATAGTTTCCATTTTATTCTTTTTGCCTACAGCAGGTAAGACATTTTTTTGTCTGAAATAACATGTTTTATGAGTGAAGTGCACTCCTGCACCCTCTAGCAGAAGTGAAAGTTTCCGACTGGTTCAGTCGTTTTATGGAACTTCTTATATATTTCAAAGTCTTTTAACATCACCTATACAATACCAGTAGTGAAGCAAAAGACATCAGTCCCCCAGTTGAATCTTTGCAATGGTCTTTGGAATCGTTTAGCAATGTGAACTTTGTTTAACAAGTTGATTTTTTACTGTGATCTTTACTGAAGATCGTTAAGTTCCATCGAACTTACAGTATAATATTCCCTTGCATCAATTTCTAACTGGTGTCATGACCTGCTTGTTCGATCCTCCTGTGTGCCATGCCCCCTCATTAACCTCGTGTGAATTCCTTATTGTTATCTGCTGTTGTCATTAAGTCCTGTGTATTTCAGTCCGCGTTGAAGTACGTTTCCCCAGATCTGTCATTAACCTTTGTCTTGTGCTGCTCCCCAATTTGTCAATAAAACCCTGTTTTCTGATTTGCGTCTCCCAAATCTGCTTCCCCGCTCCCCGTTCGTGCAGCAGGCATGACAGAATGACAGATCTCACAAAGAAGATGCCTCATGCCTCCGAAGAGGAGTACCTTGTCCTGATGATCGAGGCATTATATTGGATACCCCAGCCCAAGATCCTGGAGGATCCCCTGGGTCGCGGGTTAGATTATAGAAGCTGGGACATCCTGGAGGAGATGCCACTGCCCGGTGGCGCACGCAAAGTTAATGAGGTGCGCGAAAATCTCCGGCAGCTTCATGAGTGAACAGCAGTGGTGATGGTGAGGCAGGTAAGCTCTGACAGTGGGGTCCCTGGCAGCCCAAGGCCGGATACACCCCAAAAAGCACGAACGAACAGGGGAGGAAGAAAGCAGCGCTTCCAGGACCCGGAAGACCCGTCCGGAATCTTCCTGGGGTCTACACAGATATCTGTGGCTGTCCCTGCCCGGCATCGAGAGGCTTCCCTCTCAGTCCTGTACACGTCTGTATTCCGACATTGACATTGCCGTTTTGCCCAAGCGGGAACCAGAAACTGCCGCTTCCTGCCCAGCTAGCCCCTATATGTGGACGTGCCTGGATCTTAAAGGAGCCAGGTCCGTTAGGGAAGCTATTCTTGGTGTTATGCCCGTGCCTTACCTGCCTGTTCTACCTGTGCCTGACTTGCCTATCCCTGAGGTCCCGGCGCCGCCTCTGCCTCCTGCACCACCCGAGGTTTCTCTGCCTCCGCTGCCTGGCTCGCCCTCAGTCCCTGTCGCTGTGGCTCCTGGGGCACCTGCAGGTACTCCGACTTCCTCTCAGCTGTCACCTGTGGTTCCCCGGGCTCCTGCTGAACGCTCACCTGCAGGACCCCCTCCCACGGCTCATCTGCCACCCTCGATCCTGCCTCCAATACCTTGGTGGTTGCCTGTGGTTCCCCCCACTACTGCTCATCAGTGGACTCCGCCTTCACCTGCTGTGTCTTCGCCATTGCCTGCTGTGGCTTTCCTTCTCTCCTCGCCTCCACCAGGGTCCCCTCTGGCTTCCTCCTCGCCTCCTCCACCTGTCCCTCAGTCTTCCTCCTCGCCCCCTTCAGGGTTTGCTCCTGCTCCTGCCTTGCGGTCACCAGGGGTCCCTCCAGCTCTGGCCTTCCGGTCGCCTGGGGCCCCTCCGGCTGCCAACTGTCACCCGCTGCGGCTCTCACGGGCTTACTCTTGTTTTCCCCAGATAATTCATTAATGTTTGTCATATACTGTTGCCCGGTTTGTCAAAAAGACCATGTTTACGGATTCTCGTCTCCCAAATCTGCTTCCCTGCTCCCCGCTTGTGTAGCGGACGTGACACCTTGAGGTATTGGAGCAAATGGAAGTAACAAATGGAAGAGAAGAGGATGCAAATTGCAGGACATTACCCTGAAAGACAGTATAAAAATATTGTGCATCAGAATAGTAGTAAACATATCAAACAGGAGTAATAAGAAAACGTCTATCAACTCAATCTGTGCTTTTTTACCATGGTTTCTAGTAGGGTTGGTGTATGGAATAAATATTAAGGCAACAAATAACTTTTAAAACATTGAAGTCAGCATTTACACTACTGAGATCTGTGATCAGAAATTAAACCCTTTGATTGTTGTTAATTATGAAAACTGATAGTGTATTTTCATTTTCTGTTCTTTTTTAATGTGTTGGATTTTAAAATGTTAAAATACTTAACATTTAATTGATGTAAATTGCTACATATTATAAAGCAATTTTGTGTTTCGTTATATAAATGTACCAACGTGAATGTACATTTATATGATCAAAATCAAACTGACAGTGAGTAGTTAGACATGGGCAAATGATTACATGGCACCTCACCCTGACTCTTGTTATCCCAGATAGTGCTCTGATTTTGATAGAATGAATTTGGAATTCCAGGTTAGAAGGGTGTAGGCATACTGCTACAGCCATGCATTTCTTATCAAAAGACATCACCTTAATGAACAATGTCATCATGTTCCATCAATTGGGATAAACCTGGAAATACCAATTCAAAAAAAAAGATGGCAAAATAAAATATGATGCGATAAATAAAATCCATGCATGTGTAACTCCAGACTCATTTGATTCACAGGTCATAAATAATCAATTTAAATGCAGTTTTAATGAGTAATAAATATTCAGTCATAACAAAAAAAAGATGATGTAAAAATATTAATTACATGAAGTGATACCAAGTTGGTGCTGAACACTTGAAAATGTTCCAAGGTGACTACACTTCATATGTTCCATCTAAGATGGGACTTATTTAAGACAGGGCTGGAAATTAAGCTCACCCACTGGCCTGATGTAAGTAATTTAGAAAGTATAAGTACAAAAATCTGAATATTAGTCCATTTCACTGGCGAATGAAAACTATGTCAGACTACTACAAAAACCACATTGATGGAGCTTAGGGGCATAGTGATAAAGTTTAGAGAAGGGAACAAGAAGATGGCCCGAATGGATGCTGAAGTCTGAGTAAAATGGGTCAGTATGGGGATCTGGGCAGTTTCCCCACAGAGAGACTCATTTTGGGTGCCTGGATGGCACTGAGTGGCCAATTTGAGCAAACTCCCATAATACCATGGTCCTATGAGTAGAAGTAGATTGTCGCCCACCTACACTTAGCTAGCTAAAAGGTCCTCTGACTCTTTGTAGAGAGCACAGGGTCTGCAGAGCCCTTGAGCTCAAATTGCTGCCTTCCATTATAAGTCTGACCACCCTATATTGTACATGGATATCATAGCTGGAAACAGCTGTTTTTTAATGGAATATCTACTTAAGTCTACAGAGGTCCGTTATCAGCAACAATTAGTCCTGTGTTCCAGTGCAAGCTTTTTAATGCATTTTGATTGTTTTAAAAGATGAATTGATCATTAGAAAAATATTTTGCAATTGTGTTAGCAAAGATAAAAATTGTAGTGCTGATTAAAGAAGCCATAACACTGGCCTTTTCTGGAGCATCAGCAATTATGGATTCTATTACAAGCTTAAAATGGAACAAAGAACTTTCTTCTGAAACTCATCAGTCTATTATTTTTTGGAGAAATGTAGCTATTCCATGTGAGAAATTCACAGGAAACTTCAGGAAACTGAAGATCTTGTACAATGCTGTGCACTGCTCCCTTCACAGAGCAGCACAAACTGGCTCTAACCAACAAAAAGAGGAGAGGGAGGCCCCGGTGCACAACTGAGTGAGAGAGTAAATATATTGGAGTGTGTAGTTTGAGAAACAGACGCCTCATAGGTCTTCAACTGGTAGCTTTATTAAATAGTACCCGCAAATGACCAGTCTCAACATCAACAGTGAAGAGGCAACTCTGGGATGATGGCCTTCTAGGCAGAATAGCGAAGAAAAAGCCATATCTCGGAATGGCCAATAAAAAGAAAAGATTGACATGGGCAAATGGACACAGACACTGGACAGAGGAAGATTGGAAAAAAGTGCTATGGACAGACAAATCTAAGTTTGAGGTGTTCAGATCACAAATAAAAATGTTTGTGAGATGCAAATCATATGAAAATATGCTGGAAGAGTACTTGATAACATTTTTCAAGCATGATGGAGGCAATGTGATGGGTTGGGACTGCTTTGGTGTTGGTAAAGTGGGAGATTTGTACAGGATTAAAGGGATCTTGATCAAGGAAGGCTATCACTCCATTTTGCAATGCCATGCCATACCCTGTGGACGGCGCTTAATTGGTGCAAATTTCATCCTACAACAGGACAATGACCCAATCACAGCTCCAAACTATACAAGAATTATTTAGGAAAGAAGCAGTCAGCTGGTATTCTGTGTATAATCGACTGGTCAACACAGTCACTAGATATCATTTCTATTGCGCCATTATGCAAGCAGCTTGACCAAATGGTACATAAGAAGTGCCCATCAAGCCAATCCAACTTGTGGGAGATACTTCAGGAAGCACATGGTGAAATCTAATCAGGTTGCCTCAAACAACTGACATCTAGAATGCGCAAGGTCTACAAGGCTGTAAACTGCTGCACATGGAGAACTCTTTGACAAAAGCAAGTTTGAAGAACAGAATTATTATTTTAGTTTCAAAAATGATTATTTCTAACTTCTCTCTGCCAATGATTATTTTCTATTTATTTAGCTATATTTCCCATTCAAAACCATTTCATGCATGTTTTCATGGAAAACAAAGAAATTCCCAATTGATTCCGAACTTTTGAATGTTAGTGTTTATACATAGTTGAGAGTAAAGCTTGGGGTCCAACTGCATGGTAAAGCCATTTACCTAGCAACCCTGGAGCACTTTGTGGGACTTGTCTTAATGTAATTAAGTTTGCTAGATCTGACCTGTTCCTTCAGATGTCACCACTGACTAGACTGGACAAGGGCTAAGTGACACAATTAAATTCCCCCATGATTAATTTAGCTGAGCAGAGGGCCAGGGGTGTTGCCCATGATATATTTTGCCAATGAAAATACTACAGTAAAAGTAATTATTAAATAAAAATAAATAAAAAGATTATTATAAGATTACCTCACACACTCCCCCCATGTCCCCAAAAAAAAGTAACACAATACAATTTTACCACAATATTTATTGGCAGGTTCCCTGTGATGCATTTTTTTGCTTTGGATACAATTTCTGAATGGGGAGGCTAGCGGTGAAAAGTGTTCAGAAATTCAGAAAATCAACTCACGGCCCATAGATTTAGAATCACTGACCTGTACAATGTTTCTGGTTAATTTGCACTAAGATCCACAGAATAAGTTTAGATAGCAGACAGCCGTGTTCACAAGTTGCGGACTGCAGTCTCCAAACATTGCTCTCAGCTGCCCTCTGTAGTGCAGTTCTAATTTTTGGTTGATTTGAGGTCTACCACAGGGAAGATTTTCAGGTGTAGATTTTCAACTGTATAATGATTTTGTAAAGTGGTAATAAGATCCATCAAAGATAAAAGGGTAAAAAGAGTTAATAATGACAAATGGGTCGATCCTGTTCACAGGAATAAACCTCTAATCATTTCATGTTTCTCTTTTTAATTTTGGTGCAATTTCTCTCAAAATTTTGTTGACAAACATTTCAAATTTTCATCCAAACACTGTGCTTGCAAAGTTTGGAAAAGATCGGCTGAAAGACTTTTGAGTTAACACACTGACAAGGGTTGCTGCTTTTTTTTTTGAGTGACTTATCTCAAATTTTGATCAGGTATAGATCTTCATCCTAACAACATATTTGCAAAGGATGAACAAGATCAGGTGAAGTGTCAAAATTGCTTTTCTTTATATCACTCGCCTTCAATTTTGGGGCGATTTGTCTCAAAATAATGCCATTTCCATTTCAGCACCCATATAATACCTCAGCAAAGTTTGACAAGTAAAGCGTCTGTGGTGTCGCGCTTGACCAGTCCAAAAAACCAAATAAATTCCCCGGAGTCTTTGGAATACAAATATAAGCCACCAATTGCAGCATGAAAGAACAAAGAGGTGAGCTCAGCGACTGTATAACATGGCTATACTAAACACAGCAACAAAACAAGTTGTAATCAAATAAAGAATAATGAATAGTGGCTGGTCCGGTTATTTACACAATTCCCAGATCGCAGTGAAATGGCTCAGAGAGTTTCTCCATGGGTCTGTACAGCAACACAGCACTGCATCATTTGCTTTGTTTATCCCCACAGAGGGAAACCACATCCAAAACTACTCTGTATGAAAAGGGGAGCGAAGGCACAGAGTACAGCATGCAGCCACCTCGATACAATCGCTGGCTGTGAACTTCAGTGACCTGCTCCGGCGACTGCCACAACACACCAGCTCTCATCACAAATCATCTTTCCTTACCTGGATCCCCACATGAACTTATGCACAGTTAATAGTTGCAGAATTGTTAACTGCAAGGTTACAATCCAGGGAATTTATCGTGCCATTTGTCTTCCTTTATATGTATGTTGTTTTGTGTGCATGTCAAATGATAAATTCATTTAAAATAAGTATTACTACGACGCATTTTACCTATGTTCCAAAATAATTAAATTAACTGGGTGAATTTTTTTGAAAACTGTAAAAAAAATGTGTGACAACTACTGTATACTGCAGCACAACTAAAATTTAAGTTGTTACTAAAGTCAGTTTACTTAGGCTCTGGTTTATCTCATGACAAAATTTGTTTGGTTCAACTATACTTGGAATTGAAGAAAACACTATCATTTACCTACCTGTTGCCCAGACATTTTCATTGAAAACTTTGAAGCCCTTTGTTTTAGTTTTAGTGCCAGCATTGTTACTGTGTTTTGCCTTTGTAGGGCAGTATAATATACCCATCTCAGCTTAAGTAAATCATATATAACAGAACACCATGTCTGCCTGCATAGATCCATGTGAGAATGTAAATACTGACAAAGTACAACCATATATAGGTCTGCTCTCAATCAAAAAAGAATCAGAAGCTGACAAAGTTTCTCCTCCTGCTAAGCCAGTAATCCAAGCTATAATGTACAGTATAATGTATATTTGAGTTGTGCATGTGTATCTGTCTGCTGTTTTAATGTACATTTTGAAGTATAACCCATAACAGAGAAATGTGCACAACAGACAAGCAGTGTCTTTGCATGCATAGACCCAGGCCAGCTCAAGTTCACCCTTAAACAGGCAAAGTAAGGCAACTTAACCCTTGCAATCTATACAGAAAGCAAATCACAGGCCAATAAACAGTTCTCCCTCATAGCTTGGCTGGTATCTAAACAACTTTCACAGTGCCAGTTTGTCTCATCACCGGAAGAGCAGGCAGGATGAAAGTAGTGCAATGCAAATGGCCCGTGACACCAGCATCAGGCCATCACATCCATTAAACATAAACAAGGAGAACAGGGACTGACTGTGTAGCTTTGTAGCTTTGTGCCCGCCATGGCAGCCCACCAGTCTTGCGAGGTAAACAACCACTTGTCGGAATTTCTTCACGCTCAAAATTGGTGTCAGTTCCTCAGGCAATTTCTCCTTCAGTACAATTCCTTCCTTCTGTGACTGAAATTTCATTAGAGAGTGGAATCACACAGTGGTGGACGGCAGTCTTCCCAAGTTGTAGCATGTCCCCCCGCCTTAATAATGCCCTACTTTCTAACTTTTCATTTTGCCCGTTTTGATTCTTATTTCCTTTTTTTGGCCTTCTTGTGATATGAAAGTCAGTATTTTAATGCAGTGTTCATTATTCTTCTGAGGATGGCAGAAGATCTCAGAAGATTGCAGATTCTACAATAGATTAAATCAGCCCAAAGGGAAGAGTTCAGATGGAACTTATAGTTCATCACTGGAATATCTGTGAAACTGTCCCAGTAGAACTTAAGGAGACCAAGGGAGTTTAACAATGCACCTGGGCTAAGGCCAGACCCAGTGTAGAGATTAACACTCAAGGATGAGTAGCTGGGTAGCAGTATTGACTATTGTCAAAAAACAGTGTTTTTGTTGCAGTGTTATGAATGTTTTATTGAGTTTAGGTAATTATTATGAGTTAAGAAATTTTAATTTCAATCAGTAGTACAGTCGTGGCCAAAAATTTTAAGAATGACACAAGTATTGGTTTTCACAAAGTTTGCTGGTTCAGTGTTTGATCTTTTTGTCAGATGTTTCTATGGTATACTGAAGTATAATGACAATATTTCATGTGTCAAAGGCTTTTATTGACAGTTACATTAAGAATATGCAAAGAGTCAATAATTGCAGCGTTGGCCTTTCTTTTTCAATACCTCTGCAATTCACCCAAGCATGCTGTCAAACAACTTCTGGACCAAATCTTGACTGATGGCAGCCCATTCTTGCATAATCAATGCTTGGAGCTTGTCAGAATATGTGGGGTTTTGTTTGCCCACCTGCCTCTTGAGGATTGACCAAGTTCTGAATAGTACCAAGGTCTGAGAAGATTCCTGGCCATGGACCCAAAATGCTGATGTTTTGTTCCCCGAGAACTTAGTTATCACTTTTGCTTAATGACGAGGTGATCCATCATGCTGGAAGAAGCATTGTTCATCACCAAACTGGCTGATGGTAGCGCTCACCTTTTCTTCTCCACACAATCTTTTTTCTGGATGCCCCAAACAATTGGAAAGGGGATGCATCAGAGAAAATATCTTTACGCCAGTCCTCAGCAGGCTAGTCCCCGAACCTTTTGAAGAATATCTGTCTGTCCCTGATGTTTTTCTTGGAGAGAATTGTCTTCTTTGCTGCCCTTCTTGATACCAGGCCATCCTCCAAAAGTCTTCGCTGCACTGTGTATGCAGGTACACTCACACCTGCCTACTGCCATTCCTGAGCAAACTCTGCATTGGTGGTGCCCTGATCCTTCAGCTGAATCAACTTTAGGAGTTTGCTGGACTTTCTTGGGTGCCTTGAATCCTGAAACAGTTGGACCTCTTTCCTTGAAGTTCTTGATCTGATAAATTGATTTAGGTGCAATCGTACTAGCAGCAATTTTCTTGTGCAAAACATTGATGGCTGCACATGTTTCCTTGCAGGTAACCAAGGTTGACAGAGGAAAAACAATGTTGTCAAGCACCACCCTCCTTTTAAAGCATCCGGTCTGCTATTCTAACTCCATCAGCATGAAAGAGTGATCTCCAGCCTTGCTCACCTGTGTTAATCTGAGAATAACTGAAATGATATCAGCAGGTCCTTTTGAGGCTGAAATGCAGTTGAAATTGTTTTTTGGGATTAAGTTCATCTTTATGGCAAAGAGGGACTTTGCAATTAATCTCACCACTCTTCATAACATTCTGGAGTATATAGAAATTTCCATCATAAAAACTGAGGCAGCAGACTTTGTGAAAATCAATATTTGTGTCATTCTCAAAACCTTTGGCCACAGCTGTATTACATGTATAAAAACATCCTCCTCAGGCTGCTGATTGCTAGGCATACATTTTGTTATTTGCACAAAATATGAGCGGTTCAGGATACATTTCACTGCATGTTGTACCTGTATAACTATGCATGTGACATAAAGAATCTTGAATCTTGAACATGAGGTAGTTTCGAGGTATAGGGCATGTTCTAAATTCTCTTCACGCTAATGACAAGTCATCCATGGAACATGGACATTCCCACTAAGCTAAGATCTTTTGGGGTGATCTAAATATTGTATCTAAGATGCGAATACCTGATCCAAATCATATGAATGTGGGCATTTTATGAATTATTGGATGAATTATGTAACAAGAGCAGCTTGGAGAAGCAACTATATATATTCCAGAATGTCATGGAGATCATTCAGACAGATCAGAATGGAACTTAATTTCAGAACTGCTGACTTAAGTTCCCTAAAGACTGATGTTTATGCAGACAACCACATAAGTAATTGGTTAACTATTGTTATGTTTACTTTTTAGTTCTAATATGAAGGAATTATTATGGCCATAATAAGAGAACTCAGAGAACACATTTTACAAGAAAATAAATAATGTCATTACAAAAGTGAATGTGAATAAAGGCAGAATTAAATGACTACATGGGTTTATAGATATAAAATGACATATTACAAGGGCACCTAACTGACAACCGCAGGAGCAAACAGCATAAAATCAAAGCGTAAAGACATTAAACATATTTACCTGAAAAACAAGCTCTTGCATCCGTATGAAGTACCCTTATCTTGCATTAAATGTACATGTAGAGAGGAGAAACTCCATCAGTGGAATGAGTGAAGAGCATGGACTGAAGTAATGTGGCAGCGCATTGTGATGAGCCCTAATTTTCAGGGGTCTGTTAGATATGTAGAGAAAGAGGAGATTGGTTAGTTCCTTGAGTTAAGGAGGATAATGAGGATAGTGGGACAGACTATCATTTTATTTACAATGAGCACTAACTCTCACTCTCTGAGAAGTTTTTCTTTCTTATTTTTGTTGGTCTCTCTCGTCTTTACTTTTATAGCCATTTTTTCACCGTATATCATTTTGGCTAGCATGCTGCTAATAGTTTTGCTGTTTGAGTTGATATGCCTTTCTTCAAATTCACTTAAAGATTTGAAAATGTTACATCATGACCCAGATTGACAAATCATATTTGTGTATATATATATA
>JAODKE010000043.1:34193826-34208873 GCA_026779605.1 Mormyrus hasselquistii
GAAGGGGCGGGGATCATCATCGACGCTGATGATGGTGGGGGGGGGGGGGGGGGGGGGGGGGGGGGTGGCTAGTTACTTCACACACAATAGGTCACACACACGGTAAGCATTTACAAAGCACTCGGAGACACACAGGCATTGGACAAGGATCACACACAACACTGGTAGGTACACACAACAGTCAGGGACATAACACAACAATGTACAGCAAGTAGCATACAGGAACTTTTTACACATCGCGCAGGGCCTGCCAGGATTATGCAAATGAGGTCTGCTACACAAAATTCAGCCATTTGACACTTAAAATATACTCCTCAATGCATTTGCAAAATTCCCTTTTGTCATCATTGCTGTTGGTTCTGATTAATTTATTTAATTAGCTTTGGCTTTCAAAAGAACCTCAAGAACCTTGTGGTGATGCTAATTTTATATTTTGGATCACTTCTGTTTTGCCTGTTATAGTTTGAACCTTGTACATTTATATTCCCCTGTCTCTGAGGAATGCATATGTATTGAGACTGGTTCACCATGATAACTCAAGAACTATTGGATGGATCAATAACACTTTACTTGATGGGGCACAAATAATGTGGTATTATAGTATACTTTTGTATTAATTAACTACAAACAAGTCTTATTTACATACTTATCTCATGTTAATTCAACATTTATGATCCTTTACACGTGTTTTATCCAAAGCAGCTACTGCATTTGTTACTCTATATCTGTTAATTCTGTAAACCTTTGTGAACTACTGAAGAAACCTCTTAGGAACTAGTAAATAATAATAATCACAACTTTATTGATCCCCGCGGGGAAATTCTTTTTTACGCCTCCCTCAACTTGCTCTTTGTGACTTGTTTTATTTCAATTAGAGATAATATTTGATGATAATTTAACTGAATTATTACAAAATATTTATACCCCTTAAATAAAGTGTTCCACCTCTACAGATATGATATATGTATGAAGACCTGGACCTGATTTTTAGATGAATCGCACCAGAATTAAAGCAGCTGCACATAATGATAGCAAAGAGAACAGCTACTCAGACACTTGATCTTATCAGCATGATAACTCAAAAATTAATTGCCTTATCTTTGCCAGTGCATTGTATGGGTGAAGATCTAAATCGTTATAAAGTTAAAATTGGAGACAAATAACTAAATTGAAGCAATGGTGCTTAGTGACAGCAAAGAGAAGGATATGATGATAAGATTCTTATTTTTATGAACAGGATCAATTTATTTGTTATTATTATTTTATTTACTGTGTTTAATCTTTGATGTATCATATCACCCTTGACCAGACCCAAAATCACCTGTAAATGTGAAAATTCGAGCCTGCAGCCACCATCTTTTGATCTCTCTAAATGTATTCCTTGATCTTTTCTGCAAACTTTCCAGGAACATTGCTCATGTCAGTGATTGTCAAACTGGGGCGCAAGATGAGTTTCTAAATATCTCTGAATAAAGTTTATTTCATTTTTTTCATAGCTAGCCTCCCAGTCAGCACAATGTACAGTATAGCGGAAACTCAACAAAATTTAAATTTAAGGGAAATGTTGAGAAATTAGACGTCTAGATAAAAGAGAGGTAGGGAGAGTGTTTAAGGTAAGCTGTGTGTCTATGTGTATATATGTATCAGTGTTTTCCCTAGGTTTACATGTTTGGGGGGGGGGGGGGGGGGCGGACGGACAGATGGACACCGACAGGATTTATGGTGTTCATGTTTTTCTATTAATGACAGCAGTGGCGATTCATTATAGCGATAGTGACGTCAGCTGACAAAGTACGATTGCGGCTCTAAAAGTGATAGCTGATAGCTTAAAATAGTGATAGTTTAAAGCAGAAAATCCCATTGTGAAACGTATTTATTACCCTGCTATTCAGGTGGTTGACGCTACATAGTTTCCCACACGCGCTCTCTGTCCGCTGGTGGGAGTGTGCTCACCTGTGTGCGCACACATCAGAGCGGAACGATACAGAGAGCAGAGGAGAATTGTAAACGCGTGACCGTGTAGAGACAAAAATGACAAGCTGTTGTGTAAAAAAGATAAATAACATAGGGCTATTTAGTTTGTTTAACAAAAGGACAATGTATGGACCTGTTCTATAGAAAAGGTAACCTTCAATGACTGCTGTTGTGATCTGGCACTATATAGAAAATTAAATAAAATTAACTTGACCTTCAGGGGAGTTACGCCACGGAGCGCGGACAAAGGCGCAGGAAGCCGGTAGTCGGGGCTGTCACGCTATGCTGGGTGCGAGCAGGAGAGCAGCGATTAATGAAGCAGGCAGGCAGGCAGGAGAACGGGCAACAAAGTCGGGTCAGGGTAACATACACAAGACATCACATGACTCATCTAGGGCAGACTGACCGAGACGCGGACTAAATACACGAGACAAGCTGGTAGTAAAATGAAACAGGTGAGAACAATCAGGTAGGAACACAAGGTAACAAGGTGGGCATGAGTCACAGGCACGGGTGGAGCTGAGACCTCGGGTGGAGTGGCAGCCGGAGGCGGGGCCTCGGGTGGAGCTGGGCGTGACAAAGGGGGGTCGGGTGGTGCCGGTGGGGGGGGCGAGGCACCCCCCTAATTTAATGGTAGGGGAAATACTGTGTCTCAAAAGAAGATCAAAATGAACATGTCAATGTAGATGTCCAATTAAGTGCTTTAGGAAGAATTAGAATTTGCGCCTGTATTGGCAATCACCCTGTATCGAAAAATAAAATGTTGTGCACAGTTTTGAACCAATACGGGATGCAGTTTGTCTCATAGCTTGGGGAAGCACAATAAACCTGCTTGCCCATCCCCAGCAAACTTTATGGTGGTGGACCCAGAGAGGTGGGGGATGGCCTCCCTCTTTTCTTAAAATTGAAAGTTTCAGCCTTAGTGGTACTTTTATTGAGGTGTGCAAGACCCATAGCCAGGCACAATAACATGGTGTCACAGTAGTGGCACCTGGGATAGCCATCAAGGGCTAGTTATATTTATGGTGGTGTCCGCACCATGTCTCTTCTATGAAGTATGGTTTATTAATCAAATAAGCCATATTTTTTATTATTATTTTGATGCGGGGTGGCTACAGGGGTGGCCATATATTTACTAGGGCTGCCCCTGAATGAGGAAAAACTGTGAAATTCTGAAAAGGCCAATTTAATGTGATTTAATTCTTGGGTCTTCAGGAGCTGGCATTTGTGTGTGCGTGTGCGTGTGCGTGTGTTGATTATGTTTATGTTACATTGTGAGGGACCAAATTTTCCCCACAATGTGGTAAACACCTGTTAATCCGACATTAATCAGACTCTTTTTCAGGTCTCCACAAAGATCTGTGAATGCAATTGAAAAACTAAAGACACCAAAAGATATAGTTGTATTTTGTTTGGTTACTTATGATTAAGGTTATATATGTCAGTGTAGTGGTATGTAAATTAGTCTTTTGGAAATAAAAAATATAAAAAATATACTTTGATCCCTTGTATATACAATAAATAAGAGCATTCCAGTTTTATCATTTTTTGAATGCATCAGTACAGTTGTGCAAAGATTTTTGGGAAATGTGATGATTACAGTTTGCACCTGTCCAGTACACAGCGAAATCACTCCATATTGAAAAAATAAAATGCTGTGTCACATTTTGAACTACTATGGGACTTGATTTGCATTTTCTGACTGTGTGACCATGAGTTGGATTTAGTATTTTGTGGGAACATTAAACTGAAGCACAAATTAGCATTCTGTCAACGTTGCTTCAATCAGTCAAAAGATATACTGCTCTACAACATGGACCTTGTTCAAAGTTCAAAATCCTGGGAAATGCACTTAAATTGTAGCCCTTCCCTGTACTTTATGTATTTTTTTATAAAGACATTAGTTAAAAGTAAATGAGTTAAGTGTATATCATGTGTGCGCACACACATGGGTAAACATATCTTTATGTCTCTTTATATCTATGTAGAAACCTCTAATCCCAACATCATGACCTTAACCCAGCCCTAACCATAACCATAAGTAAACTAACACACTTTGATTGCGTTCACCGATCTTTGTGGTGACCTGAAAAAAGGTCAAAATTACAGGTTTTTATCAATTTTTTGGGTCATTTGGTCCCCACAATGTAGTATAAACATAATCCACATATACATGCACACACACACACACACACACACACACACACACAGCTAAGGCCACACCACCGCTATTATGATGACCTCTGTTTGTATTATCAGAGGTTACATAAGTGCATATCAGTATTATATTACAAGCAGACATCATTAACATAGCTAATAGTTGCTTATTTTTTCAATAAGACCAACAATATCTATGCATTTTGCTTCAGAGTCACGTATATGTTTAATGATTAAAGTGAATTTTCACAATCTAAAAATATTAGAATTGTTTTAACTGTATTTACTTTTTGATAGTTCTGGCATTCAAAACCTAGCTATGTTGACCACCAAATATCATGGAAAAATAATTAATTTTCCATAAGTATTTATCCAGTACAGGGTCATTCCAGAGCTTCTGATCCAGGAATGCCAGTCTAATTCAGGGCACACATCTACAGTAATCAGCAATTCGCATTCCTTGATTCACTTCATCTCCTGTTGGTTTGCAAGAGGAAGAGTGAGTATCCAGAGAAAATTGCTTCACAGTCATAAAGTGAACATAAACTCCAGATGTACAGACCTTGGATCAAACCAGCACCGCTGTTGTTGAGGGTACAGTGCTAATAGTTCCTCCTAATTACTAATCACAGGACAGTGATTCCTAAAAACTAAACTGCTAATTCTATATCATAATAACTATTGCTGTATTTTGTAAAACATAATCTACATAATTATCTATATAAATAGCATTTCAAAAAAATACTAAAAACATAAAAAAAAACAGTTAAAATCAAGTTTTCTGTCATTTTGCTTGTCTTTGAGAGATGGGCGATTGTTAAGGCATGTTTGACAGGAACGTCACAGATAAAGACTGCACTATTTGCAATTTTTCATGGAGAGCAAAGGTTAATATAAAACAGGGGTGGAGTGTAGGTCAGGACTATGAATTAATGACTAGAAGGTCGCTGGTTCAAATCTTGTAGCTAGCAGAATTATTGCATCTTGGAGCTCTTAACACATTCAGTTATTTAACAAATGCTTGTATCCAAAATGACATACAGCCAAGAAAGCAAGGTCAACCAGACTCCTGAACAATAATGGGTAAGGGCCTGGCTCAAGAGCTCAACAGCAAAATTGCCCTGTTGCAGTCTAAGAACCAGCGATCACTAGACGACACCCTAAGCCCCCAAGCCGCACACCACCTCCTTAACCATAATTGCTTCAGGCACTGACTGACTCTGCTACTTAAACATCACTTTGGACAAAAACACCTGACAAATGCACAAACGTAAAACCAATAAGTGATTTAGCCATTAGCAGTTTCTAAAGAGACTACTTGGTTTGATTGTTCAGCATTAATCATTTGTTATACCTAAAATACCCTCACCGAGCACTTTATTAGAAACACTATACTAATCCAGGATACATTCTTCCTTTGCTCTCAAAATCACCTCTATTCTTCATGCCATGGATTCCACAAGATGTTAGAAACATTCCTTTGATGCATGTTAGAAACATTCCTTTGGTCCATACTGACATGATTGCATCAAGCAATTTCTGAAGATTTGTCAGTGGGGCATCCATGCTGCAAATCTCCATTCCTGCCACATTCCAAAGGTGTTCTATTGGATTCAGTTCCAGTGACTGGGAAGGCCACAGAAGAACACTGAACACTTCATGTTCATGAAACCAGTTTGAGATGACATTTGCTCCATGACATGATCCACTATCATTTCGGAAGTAGCCATTAGATGATGGGTAAAATTATGGTCATAAAGGGATGCAACAATATGGTCTGCAAGAGTACACAAATAAGGTGTGGCTTTAAAATGATGATTGATTGGTATTAACATTGTTCCATATGCCAAGAAAACATTCCCCACACCATTAAAGCATCACCACCAGCCTGGACTGTTGACATAAGGCAGGTTGGGTCCATGGCTGTTGATGAAAAATTCTGACCCTACCATCTGTGTGCCTCAATAGAAATTAAGATTAATCAGAGCAAGCTATGATTATCCAGTCTTCAATTGGCCAGTTTTGGTGAGCCCTGTGCCCAGTGTAGCCTCAGCCTTCTGGCTTTGGCTGACAGGAGTGGAACCCAACATGGTCTTCTATTATTGCAGCGCTTCAGTCTCAAGGTTGAACGTGTGGTGCATTCTCAGATTTTCTTCTTCTTAAGAGCAGAACAGTTATGTAGAGTAGTTTTTTTGAGTTTCCATACTCTTTCTCTCAGTTCAAATTACTCTGGCCATTCTCCGCTGACTTCTCATACTAACAAGGTATTTCTGTTCACAGAAATGCCAATCATTAGATGTGTTTTGTTTTTGCACCACTCTGAGTTACCTTTTGTGAATCTAAATCCCAGTGTCGCAGTTACAGAAACCAGCCCATCTGGTAATCATGCCATGGTCAAAATCACTGATATCAAATTTTTTATCCATTCTGGTGTTTTATGTAAACATTAACTGAACTTCCTGACTAGTATCTGTATGGTTTTATGCACTGCACTGCTGCTACATGATTAGATAATTGCACGAATAAGTAAGTGTACAGGTGTTCCTAATAAAGTGCTCAGTGAGCTTTACACTCTTACATGTAAAGTGGTGCAAAGAAAACCTTCAGTAATCCATTGAGCAATGGAAAAGTTGAATGGTAAGGTGATTCATTATTAACTGCTCTAAACAGTATACTTCTGCCACTTGCCAAAAGAGCCCTCCAGTATTTGTTTCACATTGAGTTTCTGGCATCTCTGCTATTATTTAAAGTCCACTCAGAGGGAAGAGAAATAAAAAATGCAAGTCTGAGTGATTATGTTTGCCAGGTGGTGAACAATTTCTGTCCTGATATTAATGACATTGCCCTGAATGCCTCCAACTATAAGGCATATGATGTCACTGAATGAAATGATGAGCATAAAACAATGCAAAATAAAGGTAATAATTCTCCCAGCCAGTACAATTCAGTTCAGCAGATATGGAAGACATGAGTCTCTACTGTGCATGACAAAGCACTCTTCACCACTATTAACAAGATACTAAGTGACTGCATTTGTCATATAAGAATAGTGTTTAATCTTTTCAGTGACTCTTTCAAATGCTTGTGAAACTGCTAATATGGAACTACTTCAGGCTTAGTGATAACAGATAGAAAAGGGATTGACATGATGAAACATTTCTGATTACATATGCATCCAATTTTAACAATTTATTAAGTACAGGATTAGAGGACCCTGAGAGAATCATGGTATGGCATTCAAGCTGTCTGGAGTGTAAGCCTACTATAGAGAAGTCTGAGGGAAAAAGCTGACAAATTACCTTGTAACATCAAAATACCAAGAAAAAAGAAGAATATGCTTCCCATTAGAGGGATGGAGCCAGGCCTGGTGGCGGTGTTCATTGGTAAGTGCCTGATGTAACCTGGCTTGGGTTCATCCTAAAATGGACAGGAACTTTGCAATGAACACTGGCATTAAGAAGCTTTTAGGAAGGGGGCTGAGAAGGAGCTTGTGCTAGTGTGAGAGATCGAAAGGTATTGGCTACATATCAGACGTCCTCTTAATGAAGGGCAAATCCCAGACTGAGGGCTGTGCAGCTGGAGTTTTTCTGAGAAACTGAAGAGCCGCAGCACAGGCAGCCGCAAGGGCAAAAGGTCAAGTATGGGAGGAGTTTGGAAGGCCTATTGAGGCCTACGGTTTGGACTCACTTCTCAAGAGGGGCATGCAGGTCCTAATGACACATGAAAGATCAGGCTCTGATCTGATGAACCAATTTGCATTAAAACTAGTCACACAAAGTACTCCCAGAACACCAGATAAATAGCATGTCCCTGCACTCAGACCCCAGGCATCACTCTCGGTGAGTGTCTGTGTGTGTGTGTGTGTGTGTGAGCGGGTATACCTTACACAATGCCCCCACAACGTGATGAATACCTGTTTTTTTCCCTTATGGGGACCATAACTGTAACTGTAAACTGGCCCGGTACATGCTGCAGGTTTCAGTCAACATGTAAACAAGAGTTGTACTCTAGGGGTACCTGTGCTCAGTCTGAGGACCCTGGAGGTGTTGTTTCCTATGGAGACAGACTGAAGTCTGTTTGTCAGGAAGTCCAGGATTCAGTTGCATATTAGGATGTTCATGCCCAGCTGGTTCACCGACCCTCTTTGGGGTGACCGTGTTAAACTGAAGTCATTAAACAGTATGCAGACATAGTTGTCTTTTCGGTTCAGGTGTGAGAAGGAGAGTTGGAGGGCAGTGGAAATGGCATCATCTGTGGTCTGGTATGAGCCATAGGCAAACAGTAGGGGGTCTTGGAGTTGAGGCCTTAATACGCTTTAATACCAGCCTTTCAAAGCACTTCATGATGATTGGCATAAGTCATACAGGCCAGGAGTCATTGAGACGGGATAAGGAAGGTGAACTTCTTGGGCACTGGGATAATCCTGGTTGGGGCTCAGGGATGCATTGAAGGTGTCTGTGAGGACACCTGCCAGCTGTTCTGCATAATGTCTGAGCACCAGGCTATGTATATTGTTAGGCCCGCTGCCTTCTGAGAATTGACCCTGCATGGAGTCTTCCTGACATCATGGATAGGCTAAGTACCTGGTCATTCCGATGGGGGGGCTGTCTTGTGGGTTTCCTGTTTTGTGCCTGAAAACATGTATAGGAGTCATTCAGCGAATCTGAAAACCAAGACTGCCATAATTTTAGAATTATGTGTCAAATGTTGAAAAGGAATAGTGCAAAACAGGTGAAGCAGTGCCTCAGCAAAAGACGAGAAAATAGGAAGACAGAAAAAAAGTAACATTACTATCCCATAAAATATGTTTTTAATGTCAATGTGTCATCAAAAAGTCCATTTCCATGTAAACCCAAAAAACAAAAAATGTTGGACAAAGCGCATAACAGCACCACCCTTAATTTGATCAAAGGAACTTCACTGAATCAAAACATCCTTCTACCTCCTAGGGTGAGATACTTCAATGTACAGTCATGCGCCACATATCGTTTCGGTCAACAACAGGTCGCACATTCAATGATGGTCCCATCAAAGTATATTGTAATGGAGCTGAAAAATTCCAATTGTCTAGTGACATCATAACATGTCATAACATGGCAAAGAGGGCTCACTCCTGCAGATTTGGGGTGTTGGATTGCAGTCAGTGATGGATTGAATTCCAGAGTCAATGAAGTGGCTGCTTGATTTTTCCTGCACAGGTATGGTTTGCCTTCTTAATGCCCCGGGATAGTTTGGCTCTGGATATAGTATACACCTCTTTTTCTCCAGACCTATAGGCAATATTTCTGATTTTCACCAGGGTCAACAGCTTGGCAGAGAACCAGGGTTTGTGGTTTACCTGAGTGATGACAGTTTTGGAGACAGTAACATCTTCACTGCATTTGCTGATGTAACCCCTCACTAAGGCTGTGTACCTGCAATGATGCCAGGTTCTTTCCTCCCACAGGGCTCTGCATGGGTCTGTAGGCTAGAGTCAACAGGATGGAGATTTGGTAAGAGATAGGAAACAGCAGTGATGATAACTGTTGTGAGTAGAAGGTCTGCACCTGGCTGCCAAAACCTCCACGAGTACCAAGCATTGGGCAGAAATAAACGTTTGTTTATGAGCTGTTGTTAATGTAAACGTACAGGCTGCTTCCATGTAACTTGCCCAACAGAGAAGCATTCCACTTGATGCAGAAGGTATTAAACCCATCCATCTGGATCTCAGAATCGGCAATGCCCCTATGCATCCATGTCTCCGTGAAGAACAGAGCACAGCAATGTCCTACTTCCTTCCAAAGGGTCAAGAGTAGTCTTATCCAGTCCATTTTATTGTTTTGAAGTGGATACTTCCCTAGGCGAAATTTCCAGGGTCACACAGTTGGGTGTATATTTATGTAAATCCCTGACTACTCCAGCTGACCTCCATATCATCATCTGTCGTTAACTTTGTGGGAAGCCATTTGGACTCTCCTGTGTTCGTTCGGCAAAGTGGCCTGATCTGCTAAAGCTTACTGCTACCATGCCACATCCGTATGACCATGTGTTGGAAGCTGTTTGCTCAGTCATTCAGCCTTTTTGTTGAGGCAAAGTTTGCTAATACACATATAGAGCAATAGTGGAAATCAGTCTATGTGGCTTGTATAGCACTTTGAATGACCTTTCTGCATGAAAAAGTGTGCAAGTGATTATATATCTTTTATATGCTTGGTTAACCGTATAGATTTGAGGAGATCTAGAATATAGAACTCACTAAAACTTCATTTACTTGCTTTTAAAAACATTATTTTTATTTCAGTATACAGATTCATTTTCGACCAGTTTTATATTTATAACTATATTTGGATGACCTGAAATAAATTACAAGGATTGGAAGCATTAGCTTATTAGCAATAATTTTACAAGTTTCTGCAGCAACAAGAAATAGCAGTTTGCCTTGTACCTTTGCCCTGTGTAATATTTACCATGTCAAAGTCAATGAATGCGCCACCATATTGGAGAGTAGTGTGAATAGTGGTGTCACTAGCATCCTATTAAATCTCTCCACTGTCCATCATTGTGTGTGTGGACTCTACACACATTTGGATCTCTGTGAAACAGTTCTTTCCACACTAAAACAAGTGAAGCCAAAACATGTTCTTATGGATAAACATATGAAAGAGCTGATTAGAGTTTCCGCAACTGATTACGAACCAGATCTGAAAAGGACTATGGCAAACAAAGACTGCCAGATGTTCCACTAAGTAAACCGAGGTAAGAAAAGACTTGTAAATTGTCTTTATATTACCTGTTTGTATTATGTTATTAAGCCTATAAGTAACTGTTGCTCTTGTAGTGTGGGCATCTGGGTGTTGTGTGACTCTTGGCAATGGTTTGAGGTTTGTTTTTTTTTACTCTTATGCTGGACTGGTTGACAATGCCAATTTAGACAATGGTTTGAAAATTCATTGTCTAAATTGGCATTGTCAACCAGTCCAGCATAAGAGTAAAAAAAAAAACAAACCTTTAATTTACAATGCCGATAATTAATTTTAGAGTTATGTTAATTAATTTTAGAATTATATGTCAAATGATTAAAAGCAGTAGTGAACAGCAGGTGAAGCAGTGCCTCAGCAAAAGAAAAGAATAAAGGGAAAAAAGTAACATTCATATCCCATAAAATATGTTTTAATGCCAATTATCATCAAAACAACATTTCCACGTGAAACCAAAAAAAAAGATAAAAAATGTCAAAAAAAATGTTCAAATGTCAGTGAAAAAGAGTGATAATAGGAACTTCACTGAAGCAAAACATTTTCTTCCTCCTATGGTCATAGGCTTCAATTTACAGTCATGCCCCGCATAACAACATTTCGGTCAACGACAGGCCATATATTCAACGGTGGTCACATAAGATTATGCTGTAACAGGGCTGAAAAATTCACCTAGTGACATTGTAGCTGTCACAGCATCGTAGCCATCATAACATCGTAGCTGTTGTAACATGCCAGCCATTCAGCCCATCAAGCTCACATGGAGGGAATTAAATGAATTATTTTAAGTTAGCAGGTTAGAAGGAATATAGGGTTTTTTCTTGCACTTGCACTACCTCTTTGGGCAGACTATTCCATACTCTAATTATATGCTGTGAGAAGAAGATCTTTCTCAAATCCTGAATAAGGTGTCCCCCCAGTAATTTCCAACTGTGGCCACGGGTTCTTGAATTAGAACTTATTTTGAAGTAACAATTTGCATGAACAGCATCTTATATATCTGGATCATGTCACCCCTTAGTTTCCTTTGCTCAAAGCAAAACAGATTCAGCTCTGCCAACCTCTCCTCATAAGACATTCCCCCATAATGCCAGGCACTTCAAGAAATAATACTTGATAATGATAATTACCAACTATGTTACTGGCTAATGTGTTCACTATACTGGTCTTTTTATCATTCTTTAATCCAGGGCTCTTCAAATCTGAACCTCGATTCTAAATCCAGGCCTTGTTTTCAGTTATCCCAGGTAGTTAGTGTAACAATTATTCTGATTGGCCAGAGGTTTCGCACCTGAGTCACAGGTAAAGGAAGACTGGAAAATCAGCAGGGCTTGGACCTTGAGGGCACTGGTCCTAGTCTATCCAATGCAGGCAGACTACTGATTAAGAATATCTAACCTACAGACAGCTTTCATTTAGGAACGGACGACCACATAGTCTATTATGTTAAAAACTCGGGTTAAATACAATAGTTCATAATAAGGAATGCCCACAGTAACTTTGTGACACTTGTTAAAACATGGTGTGGCTTCAGCAGTTTGTCGACTCGAGGTAGAGCACAGTATTAAATGTAGATACTTGTATCATTAATAATAATTATTGTTATTATGTACTGTGTTATTATTTTCCCTACTTTCCCGCATATTTGACTTAAAGACAGACTTAAGAAACGGATCTCGTTCATAACCTGGGGACTGCCTGTAATGCACACTTTTGCCTCTTCTTGACTCAAAGATGATTGACACACATTTAACCATTCAGAAAGTGAGTTTAAGTATCAGGTAAGATAAACTCAATTATTCACCAATATCACGCAATCACCATCGCAATCACAAAAAACAATGAGAGGAAGTTATGTCTAAGTAGACAAGTGGTGAAAGGTCACGTGAGTGTATCACAATGATTATTATATCAGATCAAGCGGACCTTGGGCCTGGAGTCATGCGGTGATACAGTGCGGAAGGGAGTCGTACAGCCGTTGTATCCTCTCCTGCGTTAAGTCGGCCCACAGCTGTTGTAAATTGCTCTTCAGATCCTGCAGATTGGTTGAAGTCCGAGCTGATCCCACACATGTTCAATTAGGGAAAGATCGGAAGGACCTCAGAATGACACAGGCAGTCCATGGACACATGTGCCGTGTATGGACAGGCGTTGTCTTGTTGAAAGACTGTACCAGGATGCTGTCTCAGGATGGGTAAGACATGCAGACGCATGATGTCACTGACGTAGCGCTGTGCCATCAGGGTCCAACAAATCACTGTCAGAGATTACCTGAAGTCATACGCTATAGCTCCACACACCAGGAGTAATGCCGGTGTGTCCCTCCACAACATTGGCAGGATTGGTCCTCTCCTCTCGGCGCCACCATACTCACACACGGTCACCCACGGTAATCCGTGAATGAAATTCATAGCTGAACATGATACAATGCCACTTGTCATCAGTCCATGCGCCCCCGTTATGGGACAACTCCAAATGGAGCCATCGCAGCGCTAGTGTTAACAGCAGCCTACACATGGGACGATAAACCTGTAGTCCGGCTGATGCCAGTCGTCGAGACACAGTGTGGGATGACACGGGTGTTGTAGAGAGTCCGATATCTGTGTCCGGATAGCAGGCGCAGATGTCATGGGGTTCTGTAATGCTTGGCGCACAATACGACAATTCTCCCATGTTTTGGTCTGTCTTAGGCTACCAGAACTTTAACGATGTGTGTGGGTGCCCTCACTTGCCCATTGGTTCCAACATCGGGTGACTGTGACATCTGCATGGCAATTGCACGATATGACCACCCGGACTCATGCAAACGCACAATGCGACCCTTATCAAATTCTGTCAAGTGCTGTCTAATGCGTCTACGAGGCATCCTCTGTGCTTGGTGACTAGACATGCCAGCTCCTTACAAATCGAATCATTTACATACCCATTGCTATTTTGCACATGTGCGCATATGTGTGTGTGCGTGGGTGCGACACGTGTGTGTGTGTGTGTGTGTGTATACACGCAAACCGCCATTGCTGTTTGGGAGAGGAGCTAAGGTGTCGCTAAAGATTCTGGGCCCCATGAAGGCACAGTACAGTATATCTGGCCCAACCCAGATCAATTGGATTATGTTCTGAATTATTTAGTGCCGCACTCACTCAGGAACCCTTGGAATCATTCTAACTTTCCCCCGCTTTATGTCACCCCTGGTTGTAACTAAAATTGAAAAATCTTTACACACAGATTTTTGAATTACATTACTATAGTTGGAAAAAAATTGTACTTATTGACAGTATTGATTATCTGCCCAACCCTAGTAGAAAGCAAACATGAAACAAAGAGAATTCCCAGACAATTCAGGCATTTTTAGGTCCTGAAAAAGAGGATGTTTGGTTACCCTAGGATAACAAGGAAGTCCAATGCAGCCTCTGCTTGAAACTCACTAGTTTGAAGCCATTCTTGTTCGTTGCTTACTGAATAATGCAACTAATATTATTAACCGTAAGTCTGGGTAAATTGAAGTAACTGAGTAAAAACACCATAGTTAGTTGCCAAGTACAGTGCATGAGCACAGTAAGTGAAACAGCTGACTGAACTTGGAATACAGAAGAGACTGTGCATATAGTGGATTGAGAGGACAGAGAGGCTTTCACCTCAGTTCATGTTGGTTTGAAAGAGCAAGTTGGGAGAGGAGACAGCATTTGGAATTATAATGGAATTCTGATGGCTGTTTTATTTCTATTTATTGTTCTTATTTTGGTCGGCGTGAGTGCTTGTTTGTCCTGTTTGTTAATTAACAGCACGATTGTTACCGACAGTGAGCTGCGGGAGTTGCGTCAGCGGTGTTTTTTGTCCGCGTTTAACTCCGTAACAAACACCCACGGGGCGAAAATTACTAATAATATCTAACGTTGGTAACGTTACCCAGCGCCGGAAAAGGACAGTTGCTCCTGAGCTTTGCTTGGTCACCAGTCCGGGCCGGGAGGACATTTTCCACTTTTTTTCCTGCTCCAGCGCAGTGTAGCCTGCTGTGAGGGTTTTTTTTTTTTTTCGATCTCCCAAGAGCAACTTCGATTTTGTGTTGTTTTTAGTTCATACTCGGTAAAGGCTGAAATTCTTTTGCTAAGTAGTAGTAAATTTATTGGATTTAAAAATTTAAATAAAAATAATAATTAAGTTCCGTTTTAACACAAGTAATAA
>JAODKE010000043.1:34208973-34224580 GCA_026779605.1 Mormyrus hasselquistii
TAGTCTTCCTGATAACGTAGTGCAAGCTGAATCCTTGGGTTCCTTTAAATCAGAGCTAGATAAGATTTTAACAACTCGGAGCTATTAGTTAAGCGAGCTTGATGGGCCGAATGGTCTCCTCTTGTTTGTATAGTTCTTATGTTCTTATTCCGGCTCATTTGGATAATTTGGACTACTCATCATTTTGTTTTTTTTGTTCCCTGTTTTCCCTTCATAGAAGATGTGTTTTTGCTGATTGGTTTATATTTATTGTAAGAGAAATCAGGGTTAATGTTTATTCATTTAGTACAACCTAATCGATTAATGGTTTCTATTGGAACATATGGGTTTTATTTAAGGTCTCTCAACTACATTTATTTGTTGATTCAAATGACTGGAACAAGCTGTAAGCTTTTTACAAGGCTCTGCATATCCGTGTTATTTCTCTCAACTAGCTTGCTGATTGCATTCCAGGTTTGAGTCTTAGAACTTCATCCTGTATGTGTCAGTGGTTAACACCTTTTTCTGCTTTCAATTTGGGTTCTAGAGAAAAGGTTCTACAGCTACATGGTCCAGCAGGCTTTAGTCTGTTCCGTTTGCTCCATCAGGAGGTGTGCCTTTTTCATGTGGATGTTCTGTCATATCTGCCTTTGTTTAATCCAGAGATGAAGGAGGTTCTTCTAAAGCATTTAATTGACCTGGAAATTCCAAGTCCAATATATGCTGTGCAGTGAGCTTTGCTTATGGCTTAGTTTTGTTGCTTTTGGATTACAAGATATCATGCTCTGTTCTCAACTGCCAGGCTCCCATCTCCAGGCTACTTCCTGTCTGCTGGAGCTCTGTCTCTAGATGTGATTTTGCATTCTGGTTATTCTGTTTGTTCTCTGTATCTTTTATCCTGGTTCATGAGTCCTGTATCTCATCTCCTTGTTCCACTAATCAGCAGAACCTATCGAACTCCCTGGGTTGAATCATCAAACAAAGCTTCCATTCCATGTCTACCTGAATTCTGTATCTCAAAGCATACTGTGTGATACATAAAATAGCTAAGATATTTTGTTCCAATTATTAGAAGACACAGTGCATTAGAAAAGACCATAATGCTTAAAAAATGTAAAAGTAGTATGAGGAACACCACAACCAGCAAAAAGGAAGGTGGACTGCTGTCACAACACTGCATGTTCCATTAGGTAGAAGACCTAAATAGAAGACAGGACATTCTGGAGAAATGCCTTCTATATGGTGCTACATCCCTTTCAGCCCATGGCTGCAATGCATGTTTTGTTTCTTATTTGTCTGTGTCTTGTTCTATTCTAGGCCTGGCTCGTACACTAATTGGTGGGATGTGCCTGCGTGTGAGGCGTGTCCCAGATCGATTGCATAAAGGAGGCCTGAACTGTGTACCTGGAGGAGAGGAAGCTGCTGTGTATTTGTTGTAATTTGTTTTGTTGGTTGAAAGTTCTTTTTGGTAAAATCATAATGTTTAAATAAACCCTTATAGACATACTGAACTTGGCTGCTACTTTTGTGACCGTCTGCACAAGTGGGGAGCGGAGAGGCAAACTCGGGAAACGGGAATCCAAAATACAGGGTTTTATTGGACTAAACGGCAGCACAAGACAAATGTTATTGATGGATCTGGGGACACGAACTCAGATGCGGACTAATATACACAGGACAGGCTGAACTTAACAGGTAACAGGTGATTACAATTGGGAATTAACACAAGGTAACGAGGTCGGCGTGGCACACAGGAGGATCGGACGAACAGGTCATGACAGCTACCTCTACTGCACCTACCGCTATTTTGAGCCAATGGTGATATATGAAGTATATATTCCACTGCATGCACTGTAAAAAAAATAATGAAACATTGATTCAACTTAAAATCACACATAATTCTTTTTTAACTTCCTGAACTGAAAACTCAGGTCAGTTCAGCTTTAATACAACACATTACTGTATGTCTAATTGTTTAAAACTAGCAAAACAATTTATGCTAAGTAATATAAATTAATGGGAATCCAAAATAACTTAAGCAGTCTAACTTCAGCAGTGCACTTCATTTAAAAAAATGCTTTCTCACTACTGTTTTCTAATAGCAGTATCAAAAGTTCTGGGGTCTCATTTATAAAACTGCGAAGAACTCATACTAAAAGTGTATGTGCGCTCAAAAGACAAAAATGACATACGCAAAGAAGATGTCAGATTTATAAAAACGTGTGCTCGCAGACCTGCTTTATAAATCACACACTACCTGGGATTGAACGCACATGGATTTGCCGCATATTCCGCCCTCTACACGCCCCCATTCAACCATAAATGGTAAATGCAAATCACCTCATGCATATTTAAGCCTCCAATGTAAACCTGAAACTCATGGCATCATGGTAACCGAGGGTAAAAGGAAGAAGAGAAATTTTTCTGAAATTAAAATAGATGCCCTTGTGGGAGAAGTGGAAAGCAGAAAAAATATTTTGTTTGGTGTTCACAATAGTGGGGTGACAAACAAAAATAAAGGCAGTGAGTGGCAACAGGTAACGAATGCTGTGAATGAAGTGAGTGCTGCAAACAAGACGGTGCCGGAAATAAAAAGAAGTGGTCAGATCTGAAAGTGATTATAAAACAAAGAAGCAGCACATCGAAAGAGCATGTCTGCTCCCTTACTGGGTTTCCAGGATAAACGAGTCACGTGCTAAACCAGACCACTGTGCAACCACGTTTGTCAGGACCATATCAGCGTCACAAATAACTTGCAGATTTATAGAATGCACAGTTTTCTATTCACATAAATAAATTAATTTTCATATAGAGCCTGTTGTGACCAGATGGCTGGCGTGCGAGGCGGAAGTGAGCGAGCCGTGAATACGGGGAAAAACGAGGTTTATTAGGGGGGACAGGAATCTGGGGTGGCATACGGCGACAAACAATAATGACAGATCTAGTGAACAAGGGGAAGATGTGAACTGATATACACAGAACAAGCAGAAACTAATAGGCAACAGGTGAGTACAATCAGGGTAATACACGTGGGAAATGAGGGGGTGTGGCACACACGAGGATCGGACGAGCCGGGCATGACAGAACCCCCCCCAAAGGCGCGCACTTCGGGCGTGCTTCAGGGGAGGCAACGGACAGGATGAGACCGGGGAGAACAGGACCTGAAAAACAGAAGCAAAACATTACCAGGGCACAAGGAACAAAACAGAAGCACAAAACAAGTAGAGGGGCAAAACCCAGGACAACACCCGACACAGGACAGGAAATGCGGACAGACAGACCAGAAAGGGAGACAGACGGAGAACAAAAAATGGAGGGACAAAAGCACCAGGAGTGAACAAGGGAGACATCAAAGGACGAGGAGCAAAGACAGTAGGGACAAAGGGACAAGGAGGGAATGGAGGAGACACAGGAGGCAGAAAGGAGAAGGGTAGAGGGACAAGGGGAGCTCGAGGGAACCCATGCGGGCGGAAGGTGGCAGCCGGAGGGGACAATGACGGGGCAGAGGAGGGAGCTGGCGGGGACACCAGAGAAGGTGAGGAGGGAGCAGAAGGGGACCGTGGTAAAGGCAAGGAGGGAGGGGAAGCCGCAGCAGGCGATGGCACCATCCACCGACTAGCCGGAAGGGGGCGCGATGGCGGCAGCTAGCGAGAGGTCAGGAACCTCGGCCAGCGTATCCAGGGTTGCGGCTTCCTGGTCTTGCGTGGTTCCTTTAAGGGATCACGGGACCCAAGGGATGGCATCCCACATGGCCCTGGCCCCCCAAATTGGCCAGGCATGCCACCCACATTGGTACGCACATTGGTACACCGCTAGCGGCGACTCCTTTGCTGCAGTGTGGTGGGTCTTCAGCACCCACGAGGGTGACGCAACAGGGGGATTCCCCCGATCGCTCTTGAGGAGGAAAGCGGGGAATAGAGAGGCGGCTCCTATCCCAATGGTCGGGCCTCCCTCTGGCTTCTCCTTCCGCTTTCTCCTTTTCCTTTTGCTGCTCGCGGTGGTCGGCGGGGATGACGCTATGTCCAGCAGAAAGGACGGCATGTTAGTTGCCTCTGTGGTGAGTGGCTGGACTAGCCGCCTCTCCTGTACTCTATAGAGCAGCTGCCAGAGGCTTTTGCACACTTCTGCCGCCAGGTGCGTGTCCTCCTCCAAGGACATCCCAGCCAGGATGTCCTGGCTTTGGCAGGCCATCGCCTAGGCAGCAGGATCTTCCCGTACCTCGGGCTGGGCCAGCCAGTAGAGGACCTCTCTCCCTAAGCCAAGGTAGTCGTCCTCGGCCAGGGGGAATCCTCTCTTTGGGAGATCCGTCATTCTGTTGTGACCAGACGGCTGCCGAGCGAGGAGGAAGCGAGCGAGCCGTGAATACGGGAAAAAACAGGGTTTATTAGGGCGGACAGGAATATGAGGTGGCATACGACGACAAACATTAATGACAGATCTAGTGAACAAGGGGAAGATGTGGACTGATATACATAGAACAAGCAGAAACTAACAGGCAACAGGTGAGTACAATCAGGGTAATACACGTGGGAAATGAGGGGGTGTGGCACACACGAGGATCGGATGAGCCGGGCATGACAGAGCCCTTATTGCAATGTGAGTGCATTGAATTGCGCCGATTACATTTGGGAAACCGGACATTGCTGCAAATTGCCCTTTGATTTTGGCCTCTTCTCCCACAGTGTAAGGGAACTTAATGTATCTGCTAGTCATTTTAATAGTCCCATTCAAAACGTCATTAGTGATGGTTGCAATATCCCAGACCTAGAATACAATTGTATAGTATAGTATATTTTTCTCCAAAATGTTTGCATGCATGGGTCAGAGTTGGCGTACATACAGTATACGCGCATTCTGCCATGAAGTTTGTTTCTATAGATCGCAACGTTTGCATAGGAAGAGGCGTGTGCATCTTTTAGGTCCCGTTTTGTGCGTACGCAACGGTTATAAATGAGACCCCCGATCTTTAAGGTACAATCACTTTTCAGAAGATGCTGCTTTTTGCACTCATATATTAACAAATTATAACTATATCTTTACATGAAACACAGTACAATGATCAAAATGCAGTCACATGTAGCTTAAATTGTGTAACTATAGTGAACTTGAATACTTTTTAAAAATATTTCATAACTAAATTGCAAAATACTTGTGCTGCTACGATAAACAACCTTAAGTCAATAAGAATCAGGGTAGGGGGTAAAAATTGGTACATTGGTATGCTTCTTTTCACATATCCCATATTGCTCTACTTTGAGACATAAATATACATTTGAGAGTGCAGGTGCAGAGTCAAGTCATTTATCCAGTATCCCTGGAGCATTTCAGGGAGGTGGGGGGGTTAAGGGCCTTGGGCAAGTGCCCAGCAGATATGTGACTTTTATGCCAAGGTAAGGACTAAAACCAACAATCTGATCACAATCTGGTCACAAGCACAGAGGCACCCGAACATTTTAAACCTGAGTCATTATTTACACTTCAGTAACTTGATGTTTAGTGGCTGCACTTTGCTTGCCATCTTCTTTGCATCAACCTCCGTGATCCTTTTTGGATCACTTCAAATGTGTGTTCAAGTCCTGTGCAAATTCTTTATGGTCATTTTCTGTGCTCTATGAAAGGAAAAATAATGCTGTACTGTTACTGTCATTCTTGTTGAGTAATGCAGTCTGTTGAGGAAAAAAAGGCTTAATTTATCCAGCTCTCCTATAGATGCCCCAGTATCTGTTGAACTTTTCTAAAGCCACCATTTAACAAAATCACTAAATATTTATTGAGGCATGTGATAACTAATGTCATAATAAACAACACACAGTATTCATAATAACCCAAGTAAAGTTAATTTAATCACTAACTAGGCACAAAAATAGATTACTAACTTTTTCCTAACATTATGTAGTTTTTCGACACCATTGTAACAAGGCCATGTACTTGAATTAAATAAATTAACAAAATACAAGAATACATTGTTTATAACTTACATTCTCATAGTGCATTTTTTTGTGAGTGACACAATTTATGAAATTTTGTCTGTTCAGCTACAGAATTAACATTGGTAGTTCTGACAAACTCATTACCCTAATCTATCAATTTTCTCACATTTTCAAAATACCTGTTGGAAATGGTTAAAACATTAAATCAGAGATACAAATGACTTTTAAAATATCTAAGAAGTTATAATCTAATATATATCTAGTCAATTTTAATCTAACAATCTAAAAAGTAAAGGTGATGTCAGTTGCTGTACCAAAAAAAAAACTAACACTGTTTTTATTGTAATTTTTTTTCTTAAAAGTTTGTGAGAATTGCACACATTGAAAACATGATGTAATAAAATTATTCAACCCAATGCCAAATACGAAGCCAAATTAACTGCACTGCTGCAACACTTTTTGCAAAATACCTTGTTTACTGTACTTGTGCTTTACAGTCACATGCGGTGTGCACCTATTCGCTCTGGCTTCACCCTTGCTGTCCTGTATAGTCCTGTATGATTCATCCCACTGTATACTGGCATATGAATGAGATGAAAATAAAGATGATCTGACTTGATTTTATCTGTCTTGGTGTTATAATCATTTGAACTGTGCATTATTGCTTCCTGAAAAATACATTTTTACTGTTTGCTGCCTGTTATTTGTGACAGTTTTAACAGATAAACCAATACAGACACGTATAATTATTTGCTTTACTAATCTGGGTTAGATATGAACATGAAGACTTTGATCTATGCCAGATTAATGAGAATCATTTTGTCATTCTCAGGACCTTGACAAGGCCTCTTTTAAGGTTCTGTAGATGTTGGTGCAAGAATTTGTCATAGGGGCCCGGCTGACCATTTCGTATGGCGTTAAATTACCAAAACTTAAAAACCACGCGCGATTTAGGCAGTGCATCGTGGGACAAAGCATTGAATTGTTTGATTGCGTGTTTCATCACATTTAAAGTGATCGTGACAATCCAAAGGGTGTGCATTATCCCCCAGAGTCCACTGATGAAAGCACACTCCATAGGACATGGCTGTCCCATTTTGTTTTAGAGCTATTAACCTCTTAGTTGTTGCTCCATTGCACTTTAAGTGGATGCAATACAATAATTAATAACTTACAGACAAAAATAATATGAAAATTCAGGGTTCAGGGTTAAGCTTTTCATTTTCTTTATTTATGACATTTGTGAAGTGTCTAAAATATTACAGTTTATTTTGTTTGCTGATATGACCAATATATTTTGTTCTGGGAATGATTTAAACATCATCATACAAAGTATGGTTTGTAATGTCTAAACTTAAGCAATATGGTTCAATGACAAAAAAATTATGTGTGTGGAGTTTGCATGTTCTCTCTGTGTCGACATGGGGTTTCCTCCGGGTACTCCGGTTTTCCCCCCACAGTCCAAAGACATGCTGAGGCTAATTGGAGTTAATAAATTGCCCGCATGAATGGTGTGTGAGTGTGCCCTGCGGTGGGCTGGCCCCCTGTCCAGGGTTGTTCCCTGCCTCATGCCCATTGCTTCCAGGATAGGCTCCAGACCCCCCGCAACCCAATAGGATAAAGCAGGTTGGAAAATGAATGAATGAACGAATGAATGAATGTTCCATATTTGACTTATTATATAGAAGTTTGGGGCAATACATACAAAACAAATACTAAATCTTTGTTTTGTTACAAAAGAAAGCTATGAGAATTTTATATAAAATAAAAGTTAGAGAATATACTAATAGCTTGTTTATTAAATCAAATATCTTGAAACTAATGGATTTGGTTGATTTAAAAACCCTCTTAGCTATGTATAAAGCTAAAAAGATATTATTGCCAAATAATTTACAGAAGTTCTTTGTTTTGAGATCAAATGATGGAAATAATAGAAGGAAGTATGATTTTAAAAGTACAATTGTATGGACAACATTAAAGCAGATGTGTATTTCAGTATATGGAGTAAAACTGTTGAATAATTTGGATGATGATTTGAATAAAACTATTAATCAATTTAAGAAACTTTACAAAGAAAAAAAACACAAGATCTTATGAACATATGAGTTAATAATGATGATTGACATTGCAATTTATTTTGTATGTTAGTTTAAGTATATGGCCATATGTAATTTACGCTATAATCATTGAGAAAGGGATAGGACATTCAAGATTCTTCTTCTTCCTGCTCCCTCTCTCACTTTTGGATTGTATGTAATGAAACAGTTTGTGTTTGTGGCTTAATGATGATATTTGAAAAAAATTTGACCAAGTTAAATAAACTGCTTGATAGATTGATTGACCCACATCTTTGGGGGGGTATTTAAGGAGATGTGAAGTTCAAGGTGAACCATTTGGGCGATTCTTCTTTTTCCACTGCAAATTCTACAAAGTAAGTTTTGCAATCAATTCACAGGTATGCCAGCCAGTTGGTACAAGTAAGGTTGGGCTAAAATACCTGATATATAATTATAATATGTCATTAATTATAATCCGTCAAGCAAGACCACAAATCCCCGAAGAGTTGAAAAGGAGATGTTGGGGATGCAGAGCTGGTGCAGTATGGAGAGCAAGGAGAAAGAAATATGAACCTTTTCTTCCCTCGATTATCATGAGCAATGTGACGTTCCTGATGAACCAGATGGACGAGTTTGAAGCGCTGATGAGGACACAGTGGAAATATCAGGAGAGCAGCATTATGTGATTCACTGAGATATAGCTGCAGAAACATAAAAGGTTTCATCATCATCATCATCATCATATTCCGGAGTCTACCATCACAGTCCCCGCATTTCAGACTGTATGGCCTGATAGCCCTTTCACACCAGGGTTGCTTCCCGTGCAGAGCCTAAATTCTGGCCCGGTCATTGCAGGAATGAAAAAGATCACAGCCTTCAAGGTGAAGGGGTATCAGGCACAGGAAAACATGGACAGAACCAACGGATTGAACATGTTCCTCAAAAGCTTCAGCAAGGACCCTCATCTGCCTCCCTCCCTGCCCCCACCACACAGACCCCACACCCTCCCATGCCAGTGATCAAGACCACAGACTCACACTATGCCTCACCTCAGCCCCCAACCCCGACCATGGATTTCAACACAGCCTCAGCAACACCTTCCCCCACATCAAGAAACACTGAGCCCCACACTACCTCCCCCTCCCTCCTGTCTGTTTTCAGTAGTCAGGTGAAGAGGCAGCTGGAGAGACTGCCCCAGAGTAAGGCTGCAGGGCTGGATGGTATTAGCCCCAACATCTGTGCAGACCATCTATGTGAGATTATACAGCACCTCTTTAACCTTAGCCTGAGCCAGGAGAAAGTCACACTGCTGTGGATGACGTTGTCTATCTTACGCAGGCACCTAAGAACCCCTGTCCATCTCCCCTCGACAGACCAGTCACCCAAACATCATACATCATGAAAGTCCTTGAGAGACTAGTGCTGGACCATCGCAGATATCAGGTGAACTCCTCTCTAGACCAACTTCACTTTGCCTACTACCCTGGCATTAGAGTTGAGGATGCCATCATCTGTTTACTTCAACGAACCCACTCTCACCTGGACAAAGCAGAAGGGGAAGTGATTAGTTGTCATTGTGACAACTAACATTGTGACACACCATAACACAGTGAACAATACCGAAATGTGTCCTCTGTATTTATTCCATGTCATATCATGACATAACAGGGGGAAGCTAATTCAACACCTGGGGAGCAGTGCTTGGGGGCGGTACCTTACTCAAAGCAGCTCAGTGGTACTTTGCTGGCCAAGGATTCAAACCAGCGGTCTTTCAATTACAAGTACATATCCTTAACCATTAGGCTACCATTGCCACAAAGCTCAGCAGTATCACTGCAAGGATGATGTTTATGTATTTCTCCAGTGCCTTTAACACAAACCAGCCCACATTACTACATGAGAAGCTCCAAGTGATGCAGGTGGATGTCCCAACAACCTCCTGGATTATTGACTACCGGACAGACAGTCCAGTTTGTGTGGGTGAGAGGATGGATGTCTGAACACGCCATTAGTACACAGGAGCATCGCAGGGGACTGTATTCTCACCTTTCCTCTTCCCTCTGTATACCTTAGATATCCAGGGCAATTCAAAGTCCTGTCATCTGCAGAAATTTTCAGGTGACTGCAGCTGCGGGGTGTGTCACTGGTAGACAGGAGACTGAGTACAGTGATGGATCGCTTTATGGCATAGTGTGTGAACAACTATCTCCTCTTGAATGTAACCAAGACAAAGGAGATTATTGTGGATTTTAGGAGGACCAGGACTAAGATGAAAATGATTTTCATCCTGGGAGAAGAGGTGGAGGTGGTGGAGGGCTACATGTACCTGGGCATTCACCTGGACAACATATGCTGAAAATGCAACACTTCTACAGGAAGGGACAGAGTAGATTGTACTTTCTGAGGAAGCTTAGGTCCGTCAATGTGTGGAGAAAGATATTGCATATGTTCTACCAGTCTGTTGTGGCAGTGCAGTTTTCTTTGCAGCCATCTGTTGGGGCAGCAGCATCAGAGCAGGCGACTCTAAGAAGCTAAAAAAAACTAAATTAGAAGGCTGGCTCTGTTCTGGGGACTCTGGAGCCCCTGGAGTTTATTGTGAAGAGAGGGATGCTGCACATGCTGCTCAACATTACGGACAATACTACACAACTGCTACACAACCTACTGGCCAGACGACAGAGTGTTTTCAGTTACAGACTCCTTCATAAGAACATAAGAACTATATAAACGAGAGGAGGCCATTCGGCCCATCAAGCTCGCTTGGGGAGAACTTAACTAATAGCTCAGAGTTGGTAAAATCTTATCTAGCTCTGATTTAAAGGAACCTAAGGATTCAGCTTGCACTACGTTATCAGAAAGACTATTCCATACTCTGACTACACGCTGCGTAAAGAAGTACTTCCTTAAATCTAGTTTGAAATGTTCTCCCGCTAATTTCGACCTATGGCCACGAGTTCTTGTATTTGAACTTCAGTTCCCCTGATGAAAATCGTTAAAGAAGGTCATTCCTGCCCATGGCAATAAGCATCTATAACGGCTCCTCTCTGTGCCAGAAGTGGAGTCTCCTCCTCTGAGGCAATACATAATGCACAATGCATATTAACATTAAGATATTTTTGCATATTTGTACATTTTGCATATTTGTACTTACGTACTTTTGTGATTTGTAATTTGGTGTTATGTCTATGCTTATGCCGACCTCATGTATGTGTGTTCCTGTCATTTATGCAAATGGATACTGCAACACAAACATTTCTAAATAAAGTAAATGAACTACTTTGAATCCGTAACTGCATTTTGCAACATCTGGAGACAACTAATACCAACAATACTGTCACCGCCCCTCACATTCTTCACCAGCCTATTGGAGATGGGCCTTGACGCCGCTCTCTGCTACTGGCATCTGCACTTCTAATCCCACTGATGACAGTTTGCTGCCCCCCCTGCTCAGCAGCACTGGAGTCCCACAATGCTGCTTCTCTTTCCTTGTTCACTAATGAACTCACATCACAGGAAAGCTGTATAAAAATCATCTCTGAGAGCAACGAAGCATAATATCACACCGAGGTCGACAGAATTGCCACCTGGTGCAATGACAATAACCGCCAGCTCAATGCATCTAAAACCTTTGAAATCATTTTGGACTTCAGGCACCCATCGGAATACCGAAGCCAAACTCCATATCAACATCAGTAAATAACAGTAACAGACTCGTAATTTTTTGGGCACCTCTATCTGCAGTTCCTTAAACCAGATCAACAAGAAGACAAATCAGCAAATCATGTTAAAAAGTTCAGAGTCAGTTGTCACCTACTTCTATAGTTCTACACCACCATCAGAGAGAGCACCCTCATATGTTCCATCACAGGTTTCCATGGTGAAATGGATTCTGTTACTAGGAAAAGACTTCAGCATATTGCCACTAAGGCCTCAAAGATCTTATTTTTCCCCTGCCATCAAATGGAACAGCTCCACATTCAGCGCACCACTAAACGTGCCAAAAGGGTTATGGAGGACCCCTCACATCCTGTGCATGATCTGCTTCAGCTGCTTCCCTCATGCAAATGACTTGGATTGCTCACCAAAATAACAATGCTCCAGGACCAGTTTCTTCCTCGGTGCTATCCAACTTCTCAACAGCTCCCCCTGCATTTACTCAAACAACAATGCAACAATTGCACAATTTAAATGCTCGTATTTGCATTATCACACACTGACAATCTGTTTGCACGTTGCATGTTATGCACTATAAGTATGTTATACAGATGTTTTCCGTATCATTTCTGTGTGAACAATCAGCATTGTGCTACTCAAATTTGCGCACACTACTAGAATTACCTGGCATTTATTTCTCTTTGTTCTGTATTGTGTCTTGTATTTATTCTCTGTCTATAGGTATTAATTATCTTTTGTCATGTCTCTAACAGTAATAAGCTAGACCAACAAATATTTTCATTGGCTCTGGCTATGTGGTAATAAAGATTGTGATTCAGAGATTTAATTGATTAATCAAAGTGAAACTCTTTGTACTGTTTTGATTATTGGAGGTATTGGAGGTATATATAAGTGGTATATATATACTGTTACCTACATGAACAAGTATTGCACATGCAGTATTTCAGTCTCTCACTAGGGTTCAGGATTAGACCCTGGCATTTCCTTTTTAGTACCGAGTGAATAGAATAGGCAGTGCTTGTTTTGTAACGAAATATTATTTTCCTGCAAAAGAAATATACTAAACAATGAGACCGGAGTTTTATTATTTAATATTGCAACCTTCCCTTTTAATAACATCTGCAGTAAATCTTTGATCCCATTTGAAATATTTTGATCTGATGACCTCTCCACTTTGTCTGTGGTGATCTTCAAATGAGTTGGGTCCACCGTTCAAGAAGAAATCTGCCTGTCTGCTGATGGTTTTGTTTTTGCTAATTAAATATTTTCATATTTTTCAACATAAACAAATACACGACCATATCTGTGATACAGGTTTTGGTCCTTTAAACCAATTTTTACTTTCCTGTAGAATTTTTGATTGCTTGTTGTTCAGCTGACCTGCCTTAATGAGGCTTTGTTCTTTTGTTCTGCTGTTTTGTTTATATAAAATCTTTTTTTTTTTCTTCGTAGTCACTGCAGTCTTGTATTTTAGTCTTACCCTGTGGCATTTTTCTGCCCTGTAAGCTTTCACACCTGAAACTTTTTAAAATAAATACATTCTTTGTGGTCTGTGAATGAAATTCATAACTAATGTAATTTTAAATTATATTCTGATCAAAGTTGAAGATTGAAATGGTGTTCTCCCATAAAAGAACCCCTGGATCATATATCATACTTTCTCTTTATAATGCAGATACATTTGATTGAACAATGGTTTATTATAGCAGGAGGTGTATTATATATTTACAAAGTGCCTTCATCTTATATTTAAATTGCTGATCTTTTCATCAGGAATTATAATAACAGTCTTTAAATACATGCCTTCATTTAATTCCCCTCTCTGCAATCGCCTTGACCTCTTGAACTCATAAAACATGCTCTGATGAGATTGTGAGACATATGATCAGTAAGTCAAAGAGATGGGCTTGTTTTGAATGTCTATCTAGGAGTCTACATATAATGAATGCATTAGGATTCCGTTCAATATTTATGTATTTGCTATGTCAGGCACGGATCCATAGAGAAGGATTAGTACCCAGTGATGGATACTATTCTGCTGGGATGTAACTAAATCCATTTCCATAATAAATTGCTTAATATACCATCTTAATTTTGGGCACATAAATGGATTAATATAACCTATACTGTAGCAAATGGCAATGTCAGATAGTGGATGATTGCCTCTGAGATTTTGCTTTTGACATTCATTTTTTACAGATTGTATACATGTACATTGCAGACTTAATTCTTTAGAATATTTTATTTTTGCAGCAGGATCTTCATTTTTCCATTGTGTTAAATATCAAATGTGATTTATGTAAAGGTCATGAAATAAAAAGCAGAGTATGACTCATTCCCTATGATACAGTGTGATCCACTCAAACTGCCTCACAATCGCTATGTATCAGGTATTCTGCCTATAGCTACTGCTGATCTCTGTCATGTGTTTAATAGACAACCTACTCGATGTAGCTTCAGATGATTGATATAGACCCTTGTGGATCTTCAGATCTGGGTCGAAGAGACAAAGGTACCAAAGAGAAGTAAAAAAATGAAGTCAGGCCGAAGTTGGAAGAGATTAGCAATAAGAACTCTGAAGGTCACCAAACTGGCAAAATACCAGAAGGTAAGTAAGGTCATATACAAGAAACCTTTCAGAAAATAAAACGTGTGGTTGAATCTGCAAATAGTTAATTATTGTATTGCACTTGTTTATAAGTCTGAGTATTTTGAATCCTTTGGGATTGTTTACACGAGCTGTCACTTGGGACCTGTAACATGAAGCGGGGTTTCTTGCTTATTCAGATAACTTGTCAAGTTAGTCTGGGCTAAAAGTAAGTGAATGAAGGTAGAGTCCATTTAAACTGGGGTACCTTAAATTAAACATAATCTGGCTTTGGAATACAGACCCCAGCTGCTGGTAGATGGAATTCATAACAGCAATTTTAATTATAATTATACAAAACCAGAGGCCACATTTATCAAAATGCACAAAATGAAGCATGAAATGTGCATGAGCAACGTTTCAGGCAAAATTCCAGATTGATCAAACAAAATTTGACGAGAAAAAATATGCATATTTACGGAAACGCAGAATGAGGTATATGCAACATTTTGTGAAGAATTGTAAAGCAGGGAACAGTAGGTAAACCAGAAAAATGACCGCCTGCATACCCACAATTCATTTCATCAACCCATGCTTTGACAAGAAGAATAGTGCATCTATATACGTGAACTGGGATGTTCCATTTATTCATCTAAGCCAAAAACTATGTATTTAATTTGTTATTTCAAATATGCGAAACTTGTCTTATCTGTGATGTCAAGGACTCGGGCAGGTTTGGAGCAGGGACGAGGCAATGGTGCAAGCACAAAAGGTGGACGACCCACTTGCGGCTCAAAGGGACAAATGGGGATTTATTAAACAAAACAGAAAACACTACGAAAAAAAACAAAAGGACCACAAGGGGTCAAAAAACCAAAAGGGGATAAACAAAGACTACATTTACAAAAGGGCCAGGTAAACAGGCAGGTAGGCAATATGCAATACACAACAAACATCAAGAATCACAAACATCTCAAACCTGACAAACAATGAACCACTAGGGCAGGGGTCTCCTGGAGAGCTACTATCCAGTAAGTTTTCTATCCTACCTGGCTTCTGATGAAGGTATTTATCTGAGAACTAGTGTGGCTCATCAGAAGCCAAGTAGGATAGAAAACCTACCGGAGACCCCTGCACTAGGGACTTAAAAACAAAAACTGAACAGGGTAATGACAAGCAGGAGTGAAACAGACAATTAACCAATTGGGGAAGGTGCAGGACAATGAGAAATCAGGAAAACATACAAGGGCAGGCATAAGAACGGGCAACAGGTGAAACTAATTAACTTATGGAACTGAACAGGGAAAACAAAGAACTAAACCAAGGAACAGGGAAACAGAAACTAACACTAGGGAATAACAGAGAGGTAGAAACACAAA
>JAODKE010000043.1:34243736-34273597 GCA_026779605.1 Mormyrus hasselquistii
ACTTTACCAGTTATACAAGTTAGACTGATTGGCCTATAGTTAGACAAATTACTTCTATCCCCTTTTTTGAAAATGGGGCATTATGTTGGCATGCTTCCAATCAGAAGGTACCACACCTTCAGATAAGGATTTTTGAAACAGTAAAGTTTCAATAATATCCCTCATCTCTCTTAATACTATAGGTAAGATGCCATCAGGGTCCTGTGATTTATTTATTTTGAGCTCTATTTCTCAACAAGCTTTCATAGAATAGGACCCATAAGTTCCAGGACTGCTCCTGTTCATCCGTCAATAGAGGGAACTGTTCAAAGAAAATGTATTCCCCTACTTCTCGTTGGAGACGATCATATAGTTGAAGAAGTCGGTGTCTCCTTTGATGATGTCCAGGGGCACCACCTCATTGACATCCAATTCTTTGCCCCTCAGCTGGTTCAGCTTCAGGTTGATGGTGAACAGGTATTCCCTGACGGGGTCTGACCCGGGCTTCAGCCCTCGACACACCACATACCTTAGAAGGAAATCAGGTGTTGAGTTCTGAAGTTCAAGGTTTATCCAATACTTACAGGCCATTTGATAATGAGAGTCACACTGGTAGTCAATACACACTAATACACAAGGTACATATAGGCTATTAAGATATATACATTAAGTTGGGTTAGGAACTAGAGGTAGATACAACTAGAAAACTGCAACTAGAAGTTTCTCAGCTTGCGCTGGCAGGACCTCTCAGAGTTGGCAGGTCGGCTTGTGACCGGCTTGAAGAGGGACACCCTCTCGAAGCATAGGTAGAGCAGGTAAATCAGGCCAACACTGAAGGGGGTGAACAGGTCAAAGGTCTTACAGATGAAGTGACCACCTGAGAGAGAGAGAAACGCAAAGATTTGCTAGTGTGTGGATTGTAGCCTGGTTGCAAGTACAGATATGAGCTCAAAGCAGGTGGCGAGAAAGAGCTTGGGTGCTTGGAGTCAGAAGATGTGTGTTTACTACAGAAACATAAAACAGGAAGTTAGGTAAGACAAAATGAGAACATAATTATTCATTCCACAAGCATAAAATATCAGTCAGTCTCCATGGAGCTGAATCTCTGGTGCAGAATAAATCAGAATAAATACACTTTTAAAGGATTTGCTGCTTTGCAAATACACTTTGATCCTCTGTTGGGATGAGTTGAAAGAAGATGAGACAGATACCAGTAACACCTTCCAATGCTGACTGGGCAGAGAGCAGACGAAGCAAAGAACCTCCAAACAGGCCCCTTACCTGTCCTGACGGTGGACAATGCGGTGAGGAACTGACAGAGCAGCAGCTGTTTACTAAGGATCTCCTGGATGTTCTCCTGTCCCTCCACTGAAAAGCCCTGCATGAGGACAGGCAGCTGGTTAGGTGATAATACAGGACACAGGGGACCCACAAGGCCACCTCTATACTCCACAGACATCAACAGAAACAGTCCACAAGAGCACCGGAGACAGGGAGAAAAATGGAAGTCATCTGAGAAAGATGGGATGAACCATGCAGGATCGATTGCTCCTTACCCCATCCGCCATAAGGAAGTGCAGTCCTCGCCTGTCCGTGTTTTCCATGACAAAATTCCGGAAGGCAGTGATGTTTTCCGGCCTGGTGATGTCGCCGTCTCCATCGATTCCCCCCTCCCCTGCGTTAAACAAAAAGAAATTCTTGCGGGTTTCCACGGCGACAGGTATGTAGGCGGAGGGGTTCTGCTTGTCGGAGAGCCTCACCGTAGTAAGGTTCAAAGAGCTCGCTGGGCGCGGCGAAGAAGTCCTCCAGTTTGAAGTCGTTCGGCCCCCGCAGCGTCATGCCGAAGCCCTTGGCATGCCAACGGCGCCTCCACAGGACATACTCGGAAAAGCCTCCTGGGCCGGCGCACACGTCCCCAAAGTACAGCAGTTCCCCCTCCTTGTCCCGTGTGCACGGCTTCTGCAGGTCAAAGAGCGAGCAGTGCATCACTAAGCCATCCCCTCCTGCTAATTTATTTAAGTGATAACATACGAGAAGGAGCCGCTGTCGTGCTCCAATATATCACGGCTGTGATTCAGTCATAGGCACTCATTAAACGTCTCTTGTCCAATCATACTTCTTGGTCAGAAATAACTGTTGTATAAGTTTCCTTATTTCATCCGTGCAAATAACTATTGGTACTATATGCGTGCTCTCTGTTTGCGCTATGGGTTTGTGTCTGCATCTGTGCACTTTGAGTTCCTTTGCTGATGTATGAAAACAAATTTCCCTCACAATCAAAAAAATATATATCATCTTATTAAGCGCGCGCCTGGAAAACTCATCTCAAAGAAGACAAGGTTCCCCCACTAGAACTTCAGGCTCGACCTCTTATTTCAGCTGGTTTCTTTCAAATATTTATACCGACAGCAAATCACTATATATGGTGTGCACACACTCCAGGGACGAAAGAAATGATAAAAGACAGCTATATAGTTCCTAACGTCTGAAACCAATGGAAAAAGAACAGAATATAAAATAAAAGTCTATAGCTTTCGCCATCTCTGGAGCAGTTATTCAGTTGTGTTGTCTCTAAATGCCACGCCAGCATCTAGGGTTATATTCATGGCTGATACGCACTGACAGCATGCTCCCCCCAGAACACGCCCCCCCCAAAGAGACTGAGTGGGAAAAACACACTGCGACTGACTTATTTTAGTTGGGGAACAAGCAATTATTTCCTTAAATTAAAAGCAGTTGAACTAGACAGGGATTTGTACAACTTACCAAGGCCCAGAGGACCATGGACAATAAATTGATAGAAGAATCTAGTTTCCAGACAACATACAAGTGTCTAAATTTGCTTTGTAATGTAGTCCCTGAATAGCCAATAATGTAATAATTACTGCTAATGTAATAACTACCAATAACATAATTATTAATAGATTAAATAACTTAAATTAGTAATCCGTAAATTAGTGTGAGTATGTGTCCTGTGATGGACTCCAAACTCACTGACACCAGTTATGGGAAAAGAGATGGAGGGGAAGAGACAGGCATCACGGTGCGAATGTCACCTTCTGCAAAGTGGAGGCCTTACCCTCTGGGAATCCTTTGGATTGGTAAACATGTTGTCAAAGACGTGGTCAATGTTGGCCATTTTCATCGCTGCCCTGAGAAGACCAAAGGGTACCAGATCAAAATAAGGAAAGACGTAAATGCGGCAGCAGAATTAAAACTAGGAAAACTAATGACACACAATCTTAGTAATTCTTTTAAATTACAGCCACCCTGTTGTTTGCTTCTTTTTGCTCCATATAGCACAATGACATCAACAAATATAAGTATGTTATGCAACTGCAAGTGCATGAAACAAGGACATCTTTTAAAGTACATTGGTACTGCTGTTTGACCTAGTCAGGGCTATTCAAAGCTGTATCTTTCTGCAGGCTATTTACCTCTGAAAGGAAGTCTATGTCTCTAAACATCCTATTTCTGAACTTTTTACGTACTTTTAATGAATTAAAAAAAAAAAAAACATATACACTACGCCTTGACTTTTGGAGAAGCATTGCGGTATTTGACTAGAACTAAAACTGTCCTTACATGCTCCAGCTTATTTGGCACTGAATAATTTCCAATTATTCTCTCTATGTACACATGTTCTCCACCTTTGAACTTGCGAGATGTATGCTGTATTTATAAAACTACAAATAACATTAAAAAAATGTTTGATGAAAATCAGCAAGGGTATTATTGAATTTTTCATACCATCCAGATATTTTACCACAGTATACGTTTTTTTTTATGGTATTTTCAAAAGCAACGGCATCAAGTCGTCACCCCACAATACAATGCATTGATTGGGGGTGGGGGGGTGGTCTAGGTTGAGAGCACCCCCAAAATATCACACCGTACCACATTACTGTATTAACCTCCCAAGCATACATGCAAATAAAGAAATAAACTGTTGTTTCTAAAATGATCGGTAAACGTACAGGACCCTGGCATGCCTGCTCTTGCACCATCACTTATCTGGCTGAGATCTAGCAGTGGATTATCCATGCAGCAGCATGAAGACAGAGGCTGACCTCACCTGTTGAGAAAGATACCGCCCCGGATGGTCTCGTACGGGTTGGACCGAGTCCGCGCACGCCGCATTTCCTCCCCCTCGAGGTCGTCAAAGATGGACTGGGGATGAGTGGGACAGGCGCAGAAGTCACACACGGTCCAGACACGGCCATCCCCTGAACGCAGCCCCCCCAGAGCCGCCTCACCTTACACCTCAGCAGGCTGTGCAGGAGATCTTCACTGCAAAACTCAGTCTCATCATCAATCTTCAGCTTCCTCTTAAAAAGAAGAAAAACAAACAAAAGATCAGTTCTAACAACATTCCTCAACATTTGAAGGTATGAAGCTACAGATGTTAAGCTAACCAAGGGTGAATCTCAATATGTGTACTTGACCAGACTTGTGTTCTCGTATACCCATTTTATCTCATCCTCCATTGCTGGAGACCAGCTCCGACGTGGTCTTTGCACTCTTGGTATTAAGATTTACCCCAAATCCCAGAACTACGGACTGCTAATGATATTTTCTCCAACATAAACATTATCTGCAGTATTATTAGACCTAATACTGTATGAGTATCAGTCATTTTCAAGCAATACGTTACAATGAAATCATAGTAATGCCAATGACAATATTTGCCTGTAAATGCTGCTAGATGTTGTAACACTAGACTGGCTTCCCATCCAATGTTCCCACTGTATCGTGCTCACTGGGATTGGGTCACCATGGTCCTGCTCTGGATAAGCAGCATGGAAAACAGATGAATGGAATTGTGCAAAGACCCACGAGGGGAAAACAAACCTCCCCGGTAGTCATCCAGTCGGCCAGCTCCTCGGCGTCAGGCATCTCCGTTGAGCTCTCTGGGAACCAGGTAACTTCTTCCACCGCACTGGGCTAAGAAGGAGAAGGAAGCACACTGCTTACACGCAGAGCGGGGGTCTGCATTGCGGGCCGAGGGCAGGAGGTGGGAAGTGCCAGGTACCTCCGGCTCGTCCTGCCAGTCCACGTTGAGCTCTCCCTGAAAGCCTTTCAGAGTAAGGCCAAGACCCCTGCGCCCACGTTGCGTCGATGCCTCGACTATCTCTCGCCGGCCCTGTCCGAATTTCCCCAACCCTTCGCCCTCTCGAAAGCCCATCTTGGCCTACGAGTGGCAGGTAGATGAAAGATTAGATTCAAAGTAAAGATGAAAAACAAAAATAATGATTTAGCATCAACTTGTTGCTACATTTCACTTTATATGCACTTTTACTGTACTAGGCATATTATTTAATTTACATTTTTTTATTATTTATATTTTATATATATTATTTACATTTTTTATATTGCTGGATTGCTTTGCATGACACCCAAAAGTAAATTCCTTGTATGTAAAAGTACTTGGAGATAAATAATTCTGATTCTAAATTTAGAGAATGTCGGTGCTAAAAAATAATGGCCCCAAGGTCTGACCCAGTTAACAAAGCCTGAAGGACAGGCCATGTAACTTCTCACCATAAGTTTCTGTGACACACTGTTGTACATAGAAAACTTGCTGGAGGACGTCTCTTGGGAGCTTTCTGACTGCGATCCATGATGAGATGGGGAGGGTTTCAAGGGCCTCTGCTCTTCAGCATCACTGTGAGAGTCACTCTGACTGGAGTCTGAAACGCGCAGGAGACCAATGCAACACAATGTAACACAAAATGTGGAGTGTGATGCATGCAAACTGCCTAGATACACAACAACTAAGATGGAAGGTGACGTATGGGCAAGGCTGGACTGACCATCTGACATATTGGGCACTTTCGCGGTGGGCCAATGGCATGTGGGCCATGGGGGACCCCCAAAGTCCAAGGTTGACTTTTAATCCCAATCTAGCCCCATGTGAATACTCTATTCAGCTACAGAACTAACTCACATCAAATTCATAATTTCCCACTGGGATCAACAAAGTACATTCTAATTCCAATTTAGCATTCTTTTTGAGAAAGAGTGAGTTTTTATACCTATCCAAAAGTTAATACATTGAAAATGTTACCTCTAGAATAAAAGTGACAGAGTTAAATTCAAATTAAACATGCACTTTTTTTTATTAAATATCATTTTACAGGGTATAGACCTGGACCTAATTACACCTACTATTTTAACGGAACGTTTTGTTAATAAACAGAAAACATCGTACCCTGGCTGCTTGATATGAACGATTTCTCGTCGTCATATTCATCAAAACTAGAATCATCCAAGCGCTTCTTCTTTTTCTTGAGATGGTCAACCTGCTCCACCCTTCGCTTCATCTTGGCTGGGAAGCGTACGAAAACACAATAAGATTACAGCCAACTGCTGTAAATATCAACATAGGGGAGTGTGGGAAAGAGTCTGCAGTGTCAAGCAAAAGTATATTACAACAAAACAGACCTCTGTGTGTATTATATATATACAACTGGACTTTCTCATCGCCCCGCTCCCTGTCACCAAGGTCGATTCTGTTGGGACTTGCCTGCAAACTGTGCAGTTAAACCCTTTATCTGTCACACTGCCTTCTCATCTGAGGTTCTGTTTGGTGTGAACACACTTGGTTAGCAAACTAGCTAACAAGTGGCTTGAAATAAATATTTCGACTGAGCTTCTGCTTTGTCCACAACGCACTTTGCAGAACTTAAAGGACGGACTCATCACATCGAAACAAACCAGTCTCTTACTGGATTTGCGTCACAGATATAAAAGCCCGTAGACCCCGTTAACAACTGACTGACACACATTCACTTAAATCTTCTTCCTCTTCTTCGTTTTCAGCGCGGCAACCGTATTTCGGTCCGTCGCCAGAAAATACGTCACTGGTCCTTTCCATTCACGGTCTCAATTAAGTGACGTAACCAACTCGATTTGAGACCTCGCCTGTTCATTACAGTGCCTGTATTATTCCGGTATGGACAAAGCTGTCATTTTACTTTTTTGTGATGAATTCTACTTCAACCGATCCATGTTTTTGGAACCATTAGCTGGGATTAGACTGAAGGCAAACAATAACGTATGTAAATATTAACTACACACTGATAAAGTAGGGTAATTGTTTAAGAAGCTATACCAGTAGATTTTCTGGTATTGGATTACCTATGTTAGAAGATTCTTTTTACTTCTTATTTTTAAAATATTAATAATCCAGGTTTTTACAAGACTAAAACTTCTTGTCTGTTGAATGGCGACAAATAAACATTAACTAAACATTTTATGAAAACAAATTAAAAAAAAACAATTAATTTACAATTTAGATTCTTTTCTTTTAATTCTAAAAACTAATGTACATAAAATATGACCAAAAAAAAAAACATTCATTTAATGCAAGCCACTAGAGCAGGGGTGGCCAACCTTATCCACAAAGGGCCAGTGTATATAGGTTTTGGGGATAACCTGTAGGTCAGCTGTTCAAACCCAGGTGTGAGGACTCTTCAGCCAATCAGTCCTCTAATTGGTAATCCAATTAGGGAGTTGCAGCGAAAACCCACATACACACCAACCCTTTGCAGCTAAGATTGCCCACTTCTACACTAGAGTAAAATATCAAAATATCCAGCCTTTTGATCTTATCCTAATATAAAGTACATTTTGTTTTTATTGACAGATATGCCAGTTAATGTCCAGCCATGATTCTAATTCTACTGAATCTTGGAATCAACTCACATCATTTTCAGTCTCAGCATCTGTTCTGTCTCTGATATATTATTGTTTGCGACAGATTCTTTTGAACTTCAATGGAAATTATGACGAGGCTTATTTTATGTTGAAACATCTACCAGATTTAAATCCAACTGCATTCTTGTGCTGTACCTCAAAGACTCAAAGGCAGAAGCGAGTCAAATGACTACGTCCACATTCTGGGTGCGAGTAACAGAGGGAGACATGAGCTGACCTCCGACCTGGAGACCCCAGCTGTGAACCAGAAGACATGCGTCACTCCTTAATTCACGCTCTGAATATGCCGATGAGTTCAGCGGACATCAACATGACAGGCTACAAATTCCAGAATCTCACTGTGCAGCAAGTCATTTGGCGACACCCAGTAGAGAAGAAGAAAAGAACATTCTGGAATGCGATTAAATATACACATACGTGACAGTATTTAAAAATAAATGCCTATTTACTGGTTTAAAACAAATATTAGCACAAAAGTACTGATCATGAATACTGTCATTACATTAATATAAAAAAACACATCAAAAATGTTTTTATTTGAAAATTTTTAATTAATGTATGGCAGTAAGGAACATTTACTACAATATGGTGTATTAAGTTATTCCCTGTAGCAGGCAAAATCCTTTGTAAGTTACAGTATTTGTAGCTCACAACAAAGACCTCTAGGAAGTTCTTATGTCACATGAACAGCCCCGCTAATCATAATGACAGATATGTCAATGTAGCAGTTTCAGGAGAAAAAAAAAACATGCATCCATTGAGTAGAATGTCATTATGTGTAATTACGTATTTGGCGACAATTTATTCATGTTTAAGACATACCGGTATTGGCTTTTCACACCATAAACCCATATCAATATACTGTATACTGTATTTTATTATTCCTAAATTGTGAGATATCAGTTTTTCAGTCATTGCTTTGGCAGATGATTATATCCAAAGCATCCTACAAGTGGGAGAGAAAGTCAGCCAGTCCCCTGGAGTAACTGAGGTGAAGGGCCTTGATCAAAAGCCCAGCGGTGAAATTGTTCTACCAGTAATGGGATTTGAACCGCAACCTTCTGCCCACTGGCACAGAAGCCTAACCTGCAGTCACACATTGTCCTGTACAATCCAATTGTGATCAGGTATGAGGAAGGTTATTCAGAAGGAATTTATAGTATGCACATTCATGCAAGTTTTTTTTAGCACAATTTACATGTGGGACTTAAGCCACCGAAAAATTAGGCTCGATGTGTTTGCACGCCTCCTGCTAGTCAACAATTGGCTATGGGAAAAAGAAGTGGTCAGCAATTGGCTGTGGGAGAAAAAAACAGTCAGCAATTGGCTGGGGGAGAAGGCAGTGTGCAAGAGAAACTCAGCCATTGAAGCGTCTGGCTGGAGCAGCGGTATTAAGGAGTTTGGTTAACCTTTCCATGGGACTGGCCAACCAGTAGGTGTAGGCCTGAATAGATTTTTTTTATAAAAGAAAACCAAGTTCTAAGAGGCCATTAAAAGCCTCTTAAGAGGCTCTGTCACCTAGGGAACAAAGTAAGAGTTACAAAGCATGAGAGAACCACAGTACAGAAGATCAGGGGAACAGGGAGTCATAAGGATAGGTTCATGTATGAACCCTTTATAAACAACAAGGTGTAGACTATGTGCATTAAGTAGCTGGGATTTCTAGAATATTCCTTAAGTATTATTTAGAAGAATCTGCAGCTGAATGTTGATGTACTGCTTAGAATTGTATTTGATATTATTTACATTTTTAAATATTATCAAGAAAACTGTGGGACTATACTCAAATATTAGACCATTTTGGCAAATGTTTAGCACAAACAGTGTTTAAAAATGTGTTACAAAACAATACAGGGTTTTTTTCTTTTTAGGACTAGCTGTCATTGACTCATAAAAAAACAAAACTTTTAAATGTTCTTAATCACTAACCCTTATAACCAGTAACATACCATGGTGTATCAAATCATTTAATTTTAACTGACCTAAACTAAGAGCCAAGAACATTCAAAAATTAAAAATATTTATACACATTCATACATAGTCTACTATAAAATTTTAAATCAGTAAAGGTTGCTACTGAATAGATTATAAAGATAATAGTTGAATAACACTGCTGTAAATATATGGCTTGGCTGTGAATGATTGCCTGTCATTAAAGTTTGGACTACTTTTATGTCTAATTGAAGGTTGGGATTCTTTAATAACAACAAATAAAAACATTTAATGATATTAAAATGTCAGAACCCAGTTAAAGCAACACAACTCAGTACATAATGAAGTGCAAATATTTAAAAAGATCTAACTAACAAACTAACAAATCCCAATGCTGGAACTACCATAATAATATATGTTCTAATAACCAGTCTGATCATGAAGTAAATGTATAATCCATTAAACATCTAAATCTTTTAGCCTTTCAGAAAATGGAAGCAACTAATTTTATCAGAATTTCAGAACATCAAGCACTCCAGAGGACTGCTCCGGATTTTCCAAATCAAGTGGCGGAAACACGGAGCACTGGCAGTAAATCTCACTTTCCAGCTTCAAAAATACTGTAGCCTGCAGTAGCATTTGACACGCGAAGAGGATTCGCTTTGGGTGACCTGCAGGGAGTAGGCCTACTCAGCTGTGGATAGCTGGGCACTAGTCCCCACTTTGCAAATGTAACTCAAAAAAAAATTATCACACTTGTATTTTGACAAAGCAAGAGCTCAGAATACACTTTTTATCTTTACAAGATATATATTTTTTTAGACTGATGCAAAGGCGTAGGTTTGGTTTCAGCATTGGCAGGGATCCAATCAGCCCCAAATGTCCCGCCTCTATAAAAACACCGTACCCCCCACAATACTGCCAGAGACACGCCTCTACTGTCCACAACCAGACCTATGCCCTTGAGTGAATGTTATGTCACCATAGGGTGTATAAATTCGGGCCAGGGTGTAGCTAGAATTTCTGGGCCCCCTGACAAATTGGGCTCCCTAAATCCGCCAGGGTATCCATGCCTCTACTACGTCCCCGATTCGGGGTGTCCTCTGCGGATGCAGGAGGGTGATAACGCATAAAGATATAAAAATCTTTTTTTTTCTACTGGAAAAAAGGCAGCGGGGAGAATTATTATTATCATTTAAACAGCAAACTCTGTTGTATTATCCAGTCACAGGTCAAATTGTGTTTTCTCTCCCATGAATTAGAATGACACGTAATCACAAAAAAGAATTAAAGACACCAGAAATGTGAAAAAAAAGTCAAAAGCAGGACTCCGGCGAATCACGCTTCCAGCTTGCAGATTAGCCTCACCGCTAACCCTACTTATGCGACGCAGTATTTGCTCATTTGTCAGGAGGTTTATGAGCAGAGCTGGTCCTGGGGAGGGATGACAATGAATCAGCATGATTAGAGCAGCTAGACTCTCATAAAAACCAGATCAGCTAAAAAAAATGCCGGCAGAGCAAAGTAAAACAATCTATTTAAGAGGAACAATCAATGGAGTCAATAGGAGATAATTCAGCAGGAGTTCCTCTCTTTATCTCGATGTTCTCAATGCCGAAATTTTATGACTTTTCCCAAAAGGTGTTTTTTAAAATGAATTTCATTCTTTAGTTTTTAGGAGCGCGTTCCAAATTCCTCTCTATAAACCTTTTTGTTAGACTGTAACTTTGTATATAGCCAGAATTTATTGACAGTTACAAAAATGTTAATGTAATATAATGTTAATGATAAAGACCTGATAATGTTTTACCATCTGTCACTATGATTATTGGGGCTGCATGTTTATCTGAAACTGATAATGATAAAGAAACACAATGAAATCCAATGCCCAATAAACCAATGACATCACTTCAAATCATCTATTTCAGAGTAAAAACCTAGATTTCCCAAGTTCAGAAGAATACATAGCTTGTATATGTGATTCGTTTCCTCGTTATGTAACAACGACAGTAATTGTTTCTTTATCAGCAGAAAAACTGAATTAATTCGAAAATTAGCTAAGGAGAAATCAGTTCAGGTATTTCAGGACAAAAGGTGCATTAGAAGGTTACAGAAATGTACAGTGGTCTACTGTTTACATATATGGAGTCCTTAAGTGGGAGATACCCCTTTCAAATGACCTTAAAAGGGTGCCTCCTTAAAAGTGAAGACGCACAGTTAGTTGAGCCAAACGTACACTTTAAATAAGCAGGTAACGGCTGTATTTTCCCTTAAATGTTCCAGAGAGATAACAAATATAAACGGATGTACTACACAATGACATGACGCAGACTAAGATTAGATGCATATATGATCACCGAGAGGTCTGTGGACACTTTGGTGGTGGTTTCAGACAGTGCCTCATATAAGAATCGATGTCTTCGAACAAGTGGCACAAAATGCTGCTAAAATAAAAGCGTAAAGATTGCTCTTTTCTTGAATTTGTTTTCGGGGAAATATCACCGAATAATGAGCATCAAAATACATCAAATTACATCTATATTGACAAATGTCAAAATTAACGTAAAAACTAAACATTTCATAAAGTACGCTGTAGAAGCTAGCGTGATTTAATTAATTATCAGTAGCCTATTTCAAGCACACATTTTTCAACTTTTCAAGTCACTGTCACGGCAAAGATAGCGGAATCCCCCTAACTGTCCTGCCGATCGAAGACTTGAGTGACCGAGTTTTGAGAAGTATATAAAGGTCACAGGTATCTTGTATCTCCAGGTTAAAAAAAAGCCGGACAACTCATCGGTTTTCAATATTGGCTGAGTTCATTGCAAGTATCACCGCCCCCTAATCATGTGAGAAGTAAGATTTAAAAGGCCTTTTTGCCCGAAAGTTTTCAAGCTCTCGGTAAGATCGCAGGGGCTCAAGTTCTATTGCTGGGGCAGCAATTAAAGTCGCTTGCTGCAAACCTGAATGCGCCTGAATTCACAGTTTCGCGACTGTTAGGTACATCAGAGTTTTACTTCAAATACATATATAAAAAGTGGTACAAGAAATATGTTCAGGAAGCATAAAAGCAAAGTGTTGATAGACTATGCATCGGAGGAAGACGACATGTCGTGCAGTCACCGGCGCAATTTTAAGGTAAGAAAGTCAGTGGCATAGACAAGTTTTTCTAAATGCAGCCATTTGATGAGTAAGTAAAACTTGACACAACTGCATTTTCTGTTGCTTATGCAAATACTATACCTACAGCCGTGATCAGGGGAAAAATGTGATATGTTGGCTATGTATGTTTTTTTTTCTCTCGGAATTCAGTACTCCTTTTTGTTATTTACGTCAATTTACAATAGCTAAAACGTACTTAACTTAGCCTTTTAACTTGTGTTACAATTAGTTTTTTGATTTAGCCTACAATAGAGTCTATTCAGTGGTTTTTTTTAACCTGGAGAAATCAAACATTGACTTAAAAGTCAAATTATTCCTTTTTAACTTGGAATATTTAACCAGAAAGCAAAAGCACGAAAGGGAAAATATTTATTAATAACCAAATTAGACACTTTTCAGCCCAGACCAGACACGGACTGTGATCAGATCGAGTAGACGCGAATAAAGTTTTGTTCTATTAATAAAACTATTAGAACACAATAGCAATTGGCGGTATATGGCAACAATAGCATTGATTTAATGGGAGAATTTAGACGTGTGGGTGAAATAAGAACCTAGCTTGTTCTCAAGCTGCTTGTTTGCTGACCCTAATTGTCTGGCACGTAGACGACATGTTTTGCGGACATTTAAATGGTCTGATGAAGCGCTTATCGCCACGCTGTGTATTTGATCATGTTGAAATGATCCAGGATAAGACACCAACAAGCCATGGAAAAACCCTCATTCACTGAGAGACAGCATAGATCTTACCCAGGCTTAATTAAATATAAGCTCATGAAAGTTTTAGTTTCCATTGTTTTAAAACTAAATACTTTTAGAATTCTAATAAGTGGCCATTGTAAGTACTTTTGGAACGTTTGTTTTAATTGCAATATAGACTTTAGGTATATATATTTATAAAGCAAAATGTATGTTTTTAAATTTGTTAATGACAAAGATATATGCAGATGGTGTTTGAGTTTTAAAAACCATGACCTCAATAATGTGAAATTCCCCTTCTTCCAGTAGACATTCAAAGCTCAGCCATTTGTCTGTTCCAGAAATAGTTTTCTTGGTCTACAGGAAGATGTCTGTGTTGCGGTATTTGTATATACGCTGCTGTTCCTTAACAGTTATTCAATGGCCTTTGTTTCTAGTATAAAGATCCAGATGGTAAGGAGGAAATCGCAAGTTCCGGGTCAAAGGTAAACAAGCCTGCACTTTCGTGATGTTCCAAGCTTGTTGACATACAAGCGTTTTCTAAAAATATTTTTTAACAAAATGTCTGTCGACTCTTCCCTATAAACATTTTGTTAAAAGTTATCACATCCCACACGGGCTTCTCTCCAAATTTTTGTGATGTTTGTTGCTGCTGCGGGATTGTTTCCTTTTCTTTTTAGATCTTTGTAAGAAAATCAGATACAACAAAACAAAACAAACAACTAAAGAAACAGACACTTTCAAGACCTGAACATGTAATATACTATGATAATCTATATCAGTGCTTTCACCAGCCATTCTGAGATGAGAAAATATGTTTTATTAGGTTTTACAATAAAACATGGCGCGCACACAGTTGAAATGATATGATGTTTATTTTTGTACATGTCATTAAAATATAACTTCCTATTTCAATTCATATAAAGACCACTATGCTGGAAGCAGCGTGCAATACAATGCCAGTATCATTAAGCTGTGCTAATTAAAATAACAGAGAAGAATATACATTCATCCATCTATCCATTCTTTGTTAGCACTTATACTATGCAGAGTAATGGGGGCATTCCATGAAGGAGGATTTCTTGCTTAGCCAGATAACTTCTTGGATTTTAGGTAGTCTGGGCCAAATTAACTTTACTTTCGTGCCCTTACATTTAGGCCAGACTTCCTTAAATCCGACAAGCTATCCAGCTGAGCAAGAAATTCTGTTTCGTGGAACAGCCCTATGGTCAAGCTCAGAGCTTTTCCCAGGAAGCACAAACACATGCCACAAAGCAGGGTACACCCTGGGCGGCATGCTACTATTAAACAATATCATACGTGCATAGCCATTGTTGCAGTTGACGTTTAATCCCAAAGGAGAGGTTCACATTAACGGGTTTATTAGGAATAGAAACGGTAACTGGAAATGCCACAGAAACACACAGGTAGAAAATGCAACCTATATACAGGCAGAGCTGGAAAACATGAAAACAGAAAATCTGATAGCCAGCCATTGGGGAAATGTTTGTATTACAGATATACGGCAGTACTGCCAAAGGGTGATTTAGAATTTTATTGCACTAAACAGTGGATTATAGACTTATCAAAATATGTTGTCTTTACCTTGGTTATTTTTCCATTTATAACAGCAGATCAAAAGTAAAAAATCAAAATCCAAGAGAGAAAAAAACAGGAAAGCTCTGTTTAAAGATGAAGAGGAGCATACTCTCCTGGCAGGTGCTGCTTCAGAACATGGAAAGGGGTAAATCATAACTTCATTTCTAACGCCGCCTGTTATCATTAAACCTGCATTTGGCAGAGACGCATCCTAACTCTAATTAATGTTTTAATGGTTTAGTACTTTGCTTTGATAGAAAATAATTTATTTTAGGTATTACTTTTGATATACACATAAAAAATTTAAATTTGAAGTTAATTCTAAAATTCTTAAAATTAAAAGCATAAAAATAGGTAACTACATGTTAGGTTAGAGGTTGAAACTCAGTTAGAGTTAGTTAGAGGTTTGCCCGAATCTGCAACCTCTAACTCATATCTGTAATTCTCAAGTACAATGTCATTAATGTTAAAAACGATTGGTCTATGTTACTTCCTGTGAATATGTTGAAGACAATTAGAAGAGAAGTACAATGAATGAACTAATGCTGGATATGTTGATGTGGTAATTATCATGTCCTCTGTCTTTTAAAAGGTCCAGCAAAAAGCACAAAGATAGGGAAAGAAAGAAAAGCTATATCGAAAGGGGTCACTGCCTCTGGGACAGTATTACCATGTCGATGAGGCAGATCACCCCCGCCAAGAGGGTGGGCAAGATGGAGAGCTGGGAAGCAGCACATCTCGGCGAGGTGACCTGCACGGCGGGCGATGGCTATGTTGATGCCGTGCTACAGCCGGACAGGTGTTCCTCCTGGACAGGTGCGGAGGAGGACTCATCAAGGTACACCAACCTGATAGAATCCAAAATCCCCAGCATCCAGTGGACAGCCAGGGCCAAAGGAAGACTGGCCGTAATTAGGAGGCGGAGCCGAGAGGGTGTTTCTGAAAGGTGGGAGGGGCTAAAATAGAATTATACTTGGATGGGTGCTGCTATTGGTTTTTTAAATTTGTACATATTTATTTTAAATTTTGTAACAGCCCTAGGTATCTTTGGACTTTAAAATGTTGAAATAGGCTGCCTTACAATGTTTAAGTAAGGAGGAACAGAAATCATCAGAAATATTTTTGGAAAATACTTTTACACCCCTCATTAAACATTAATCTTGTGAGAATGCTAAAACCAAAAGCATTACAAGTTTCATGCTTAAAGAATCAGAATGAAAGAAGTTAGAACACTGGTATTGCTGATGAGGTTTTGCTTATTTGTAATTTTCTTTACTCCAGGACAGTAACAGTGATTATTAATGTGCCCTGCATTGTACTGTACTGTGACGTAGAACCTAGATGGCAAAGCTGCACCAACTAGTGCTCAATAGGTAATAATTCTTGCAGCTTGCCGATCTCATAGGATCACTGAAACTGATTTGAAGCATTCGTTGTTCCTGGCTTATGATGCATAGATCAGGAACCTTTGTGTAACCTAAAAAACTACTTATGCAATTGTTTTTTTTCTTACAACATATGAAAAAGGCTTAATGATGATTATTAAGAATAGTATAGAGGCTAAAACGTTAATACATAAAGAATTACATTTCCCTGGGGACTCCAAGCAAAATTTAAGTAAAGGAATGCCCAGACAACTTTTTGGTTTATTTATTTGCATTATGGTTTTGTAATGTTTGTTCGGTCCTTCTTGACAAGACAAGAGTCATATGTTTCAAAACAACCTTTAGGAAAAAGTGTAATGTGTAGAAAAATACAACATTTTAAATGGATTTACTAGACATAGATTTACTACTTGAACAACACGGCATTGTATGATTAATTTTTGTGCAACTGCAGGAAAGACATTCTGGAATATTTGAATTCCACAGTGATTAATTGCCCCTTTAAGAAATCCTTTACAGTGTACTTAAAATATTTCCTAGGCTTCTATTCAGCTGTAATCCCTGGTATTACAGAGTAAGATCATAAATCTTCTTAACCTGACCAGTGTTATGTAACCTAAATTCCACTCAGTGTTCAGCACACTTGTTTCACTGTACAATGACTGATCTACTCATTTTTAAATGATCAGCATGTTCGTGTATCAGCAAACACCAGTATTCCTCTCTAAGGCTGAGCTGTCATGACTGATAAATGCACAAATTTGATAAATAATCTGTTTCAAAAGTGTTTTTATATTGCAAAACAATTTGATTATGAAAGAATACTAAAATAATGTCATAAATTAATATATCTACAATGTATCAGACACATTAAAACATTATCTAAACATTAGCTTTGAGTTTTCTTACGGTCACAATTGTTCTGCTTATCCTTTGCATTACTTGGCATTTGTGAAGGTCCGGTTTGATGCAATTTAACAATTAAAGCTGGTGGTGGGTTGGATCCACTGGTGGGAGAGGAAGTCGGCCAGGCCTGGCAGGCCCAAGCATATAGTGAGGGTCTGCTGGGAACGTCTGGCGGAATCCCGTTAGGAGAAGTTTCAACTCCTCAACTCCTTCAACTTCTCCCAGGTCCCGGGGGAGGTGGGGGATATTGAGTCTGAATGGACCATGTTCTGCGCCTCCATTGTGGAGGCGGCTGACCAGAGCTGTGGCCGTAAGGTGGTCGGTGCTTGTCGCAGCAGCAATCCCCGAACCCGATGGTGGACACCAGTGGTGAGGGATGCCGTCAAGCTGAAGGAGTGAAAGGAGGACCTTTTTGGCCTGTGGGACTCCAGAGGCAGCTGACAGCTACCGGCAGGCTAAGCGGGCTGTGGCTTCGGCAGTCGCAGAGGCAAAAACTCGGGTGTGGGAGGAGTTTGGCGAGGCCATGGAAAACGACTTCCGGACGGCTTTGAGGAGATTCTGGTCCACCATCCGGCGGCTCCGGGCGGGAGAGTGATGCAGCATCAACACTGTTTATGGTGGGGATGGGACATTGCTGACCTCAACTTGGGACATTTGGGTAGGTAAGACCTCCTCAATTCCACCAACACGCTTTCCAACGTGGAAGCTAATTATGGGGACTTGGGTGTGGACTCTCCTATCTCTGAGGGGGGGGGAGGTCACTGAGGTGGTTAAAAAGCTCCTCAGTGGCCGGGACCCGGGGGTGGATGAGATCCGCCCGGAGTTCCTCAAGGCTCTGGATGCTGTGAGGCTGTCCTGGGTTGACTTGCATCTGCAGCATCACGTGGACATCGGGAGCAGTGCCTCTGAATTGGCAGACTGGGGTAGTAGTCCCCCTCTTTAAGAAGAGGGACCGGAGGGTGTGTTCCAACTATAGGGGGATCACACTCCTCTACCTCCCTGGTAAGGAATATTCTGGGGTCTTGGAGAGGAGGGTCCATCGGATTGTCGAACCTCAGATTCAGGAGGAGCAGTGTGGTTTTCACCCTGGCCGTGAAACAGTGGTCCAGCTCTATACTCTCCGCAGGGTTTTGGAGGGTTCATGGGAGTTTGCCCAATCAGTTTACATGTGTTTTGTGGACTTGGCGAAGGCATTCTACTGGTCCCTCGGGGACTCCTGTGGGGGGTACTCCGGGAGTATGGGGTGCCAGGGTTCCTTTTAAGGGCTGTTCAGTCCTTGTATGACCGTGCCAAAGTCTGGTCCGCATGGGCAGCACTAAGTCGGACTCGATTCCGGTGAGGATTGGACTCCGTCAAGGCTGTCCCTTGTCACCTATTCTGTTCATAGTTTTTATGGACAGAATTTCTAGGCACAGCCAGGGTGTTGAGGGTGTCCGGTTTGGTGACCTCAGGATTAGGGCTGAGGGATTGCAGATGATGTGGTTCTGTTGGCCTCATCAGACCGTGACCTTCGGCTCTCACCTCAATTCTTTTAATGAATGAGACATGGTTGATTCATGTGAATCTACAGGTTTCATCCCAGGGAGAGTTATATACTAGGGTAGATTTGATGTTCTCATTCAAATTTAACATATTAAATGGAAATTATACATAGGTCTTCCACATAGTCTCTCAGTGTTATTAATAAATCTATGAGACTGACATTCTTGGGGCATCTAATGTGACTTCATCGATTGTTTGGTTCATTTGAATATACCCACAGATCCTGTGGTGTGGTTTTGAGAAAAATAGTGGGTTGTGTGCACAAATCAATCAGTAGTATCCATGAACTAACGCAACAAACTGAAACACATCTTAGGAATGAGGTGTACTGAAAGAATAGACTTTAGAACAGGGTAAGCAATCTAATCCAGAGAGGGCCGCTGTGTATGCGAGCTTTTGCTGCTAGATTACTAATTAGCTGAAGAGTCCTCACACCTGGGTTTGAACCACTGATCTAAAGGTTATCCCAAAAACCTGCATACACACCAGCCCATTGTGGGTAAGAACGTCCAACCCTGCTTTAGAAGGTACTGTGCGTCAGGCTAGTCTGACATCCTGTAATGAAATGATACTGACTTACCATGCAGAAATAAACTTGAATTAGGCTACTAACCAAAAGTAATTTGAACAGGCTTGCCTTTCAAATTAGACAGGCTTACTTTAGTATACACTAAATTGATCACTGACTGTAAAATATAAGTTGCGTCATGAATTTGAATGGGGAAGTGGAAGGGTCTATTTTTGCCCTAGGGTCCAGTGGGGCAAAGTTCTGCCACTGATGCAAGTATTTAAGGATGGGTGATATTGCAAAGATTTAATATCAGGATTTTTTTAAAAGACAGGATCAATCTTACCATGATTAGTCTTTAAAATAAACATGGAAAATATTTTTGGAAGTAACAATACGTCATTGCAAAATCTGCAAAGGTAAGGCTCGGAAGTCTGATGGCACCAAGACGAATCTTTTAACCACATCAAAAGAAAATCTTGTTGGTAAGTTCCTTCATACCTATGTCAAATTCTTTTTCGAGACCAACTCCTCGAAGCTGTCCACGACATTACGCGTTCAAATTTAACATTTTTAAAATAAATTAAAAACAAATAATTCGACTGAACAGTAATATCACTGACCGCTTTCCCGTAACTAAGACAGCACGACATTAGGTTTTTAAACATGGAGTTTGCGGTGTTACATAGTTATTTAATTGCACACACGTGAGCTGAAAGACAAGTCGATTTCTGTACATTAATTGGAGTATTTGCTATAAATGTGGAAAAAAATTCGTTTACTATACACATGTATTCACTACAGCAGCCGACTAACGGGATCTGGGTCATACTCATTATTAGCCAATCACATCACTCTAACGTTTTGGGGGTGGAGTCCGGCATGGCTTGGTCAGGGCACACACATACGGTCCAACTCCAGCATTCATTCATTCATTCATTTTCCAATCCGGCTTATCCTATTGGGTCGTGGGGGGTCCGGAGCCTATCCCGGAAGCAATGGGCACGAGGCAGGGAATAACCCTGGACAGGGGGGCAGCCCATCGCAGGGCACACTCACACACTGTTACCATTCACTCACACATGCACACCTACGGGCAATTTATTAACTCCAAAACCGGAGTACCCGGAGGAAACCCCACGACGACACAGGAAGAACATGCAAACTCCACACACGTAACCCAGGCGGAGACTCGAACCCGTGCTAACCACAGCACCACCATGTCGCCCCCCCTACTCCAGCATTTATGCCAAAATATCCTGCAACGGCCGTCTTCATCATGTTGTTTTTGAGAATCTATTATATATAAAATATGCATTAGAAAAGTGCTTAGGTTCGAACAAAATTGTATTGCTTCAAATATTGAAACAGCGATCTCTTTAAAAATGTTTATAAACTAAAAATTTGCGGTGTATAAGTGTGAGGAACTATGAGACAGGCAGTTTTTGAATTGTTCAAGTGGTGATTCCCATTTAGTCGTATTAGTTACTGATAGAAGAAAGAAACAGGTGGTTAAATATTGGATAAACAGTAATGTTTGAAGGGAACTTCCTCCTTTTCAACCAGACACTGTAGAATGAGTTATGCAGGTCTATATTTCACCTCCACATATCTAGGCCTATACGCCTGTATAGAATGTATTAAATTCATAGTTGCTATGTGACTATTCCGGACCATCATTCAGTGCTCAAAAATATTTAACCTGGAGGTGAACTACCGAACCACTCATTTAAACAGAAAAATCCCCACATTTGCTCCAGGTGTATTCAAGCAACATTGACGTAATACTTATCACTTTAATTTATTACTTGAATAAAACTAATATTGCACATTTCACACCATATGACAAATCTTGTCACAACCTCAAGGACAATAAAGGTAATAAAATGTCAACTATGAGTCGTCTAAACCAGGAGACAATGCAGACGAATACATGCACATACAATGCGCTAGAACTGGCATGTTACCTCAGTGAACTTCACTGAAGCAAATTGTCAAGGTAAAAACTAAATTAACAGTGGAACAAAATACATAAACACACCTAAATGAAACGTAGCGAGCTTTTACCTTAATGGGGTTATTGGGTTCATAGTTCACTTTCATAGTGTACTACCGGGCTGTTATATATTTAAAGTTAAAGGTTTCAATCAAGGTCGCGCAATACCCTTCCCGACTGCCTGGCATTGCTGCAACTGTATAACCATTTTATGATTCTCGCATTGCGCTCCACCACCGACAGCCCTTGATGGACACTTTTATCGAGGTCCTCCTGGAGAAGTCCATTGCTTCTGCAGCTCTCCCGAGTAAACTCGTCATTTAAAGTTGACTGGCTGAGACTGCGGATCCTCGCTGAAATTTCTTCCGATCTTGCAGAAAAGTTGTCCATACCAAGCGATTCAACTACATCAGCGTCGAGTCCGCAAAACCTGAAAAAGGTCTCGAAGTCGGAGACATGTTTGGAGTATCTTGAACTTATATCGGAATACGAGCGAAAAACGCCTTTCCGATGAACGTCAGTGTCTCCATCTGCTTTACGAACCTCGCATATGAAGGTTGGTGATTTATGCTCCAGGATCCTTTGGTGATACATTGTAGTTTCTGTGCATTTTGTGCGTTTTTCTTCATTGAGTAAGTTCACTGGCACCTCAGGTCGGTCACCCATCTTGTCTTTGGTAGAGCTGAGAAACAGCCTCTTGATCAAACTCCCAGTAGGGTTTCCATTCGCCGGGCCTTTCACGAGTTCACTTTTTTGCCTGTAAATTAGCAGCGAGTCCGGTCGTTGTCTTTTGGAGCTACTACGACGCACAATACCTTCTTTTTGCCTAAATGATCCATCATTTCCCGCATGGGTGTGATGATTTTCCATATTAACGCGCGCAGCATAGTTATTAATACAGCGTTTATGAATTCCATTGGATAATCCATCGGCACCCCCAGTGTATGCGTCGGTGTGCTCAATTGGATCGCTCTTGATCACCTGGTGGCATTTCACATATCTTGATTTACTCTCCGCTAACATTTCCACTGCACTTCGTTGATTTTTAACATCCCCTTCCAGTTCCAGCTGTTTTCTCAAATATCCAGGACCTTTCTCCAAAATCCGTGTAGAAAGTCCTACTGTCGTGGACGGGGTTCTGATGCTAGATGGCATTATACAAATAAAAAAGGTTACGCCGACAGTAATGTCAGTCCGCCTTGTATCCGCAGTTAAACTTGGAAAGTCTTCCTTGTACTGAAATAATTACGTTAGAAATAGGCCTATTGTTCGGCTCTCCCGCACCTTTTTGAATGACTCAGGGAGTGCTCACCTTTAGATCAAATAATACACTCCCCCAAACCCCGCCCTCATCTTTGATAACATAGTAAGATGAGCTCAAGGTGAGGGTAGATGTCAGAATATGTTGCACAACGTGAATAACCGTATAGGCCTTCAATAAAAAATTCTGAAAACGAGGTATTAAACTTTATGATTTTGTTGCGCGTAATCCTATTTTATATTAGACATTTCACAAAGACAACTTGATGCTTAAACAACCAATGCGTTACTCGTGTTCTCTTCTATAGCTAGCGGAGCATTTTAACTTTCTATTTTAAAAGAAGAAAAATATGAAATGTTCAGGCAAACACACGCTTTACTCACTCTCTCTATTAGGCGTATCTAACAGTTCATTTTCAGGGTGTGATGAAAACGGCCGAAACCAAGAATAGGGTAATGAAAGACATTTAACATATTTTCGATTAAAATAATAATTATCATCATCAATAAGTTATAGTAGTGTGTAATATGTATACATTCCCTGTATGAATAACCATCAGTAAATGAATGTGAGAACTGACAATATTAATTTCCCCAAAGTGTAAATTGCAGCATTCATAGTTTGCATTTTGTTTTTTTGCAATAATTTGGAAAACGTTTATACAAGGCATTTTAGTCCTCTTTAAATCAAAGAAGAAGAAACTCTAGGAACTGTGTTTTAGTCCTGAAATAAAAAAAACCGAACATGTTATGTCTCAAGTGATTTCATTTTAGGGAAAACTTCAAAGGGGACGAACATTCAAATTATCAATTTAATTATTAATCCACTTATAGCCAACTAGCATATTACACAAAGACAGAATATACTAAATTAGATTAAAGTGCGAGTCTGTTTCAAAGTTCTTTTCAGACTTAAATGTGCCATGAATGGCTAATTGGTCCACTGACATGCTAATCCCTCTTTCTTTAAAGTTTTTAATTGCGTTACATAATTAACTTAAAATTGCGTTACATTTTCTTTCCTTTCACAAAGTAATATTTTGTATAAAAAATTTCGATTTGACGAAAATAGCCATTCGTTGAGCGTTTTAGTTCAAAAATCTGCCACAAGAGGTCACAAAAGGCAAAAAAAAAAAAAAAAAAAACCACCGCGAATCTGAAAGCAGCGCACTTATTTTAAAGTTTAAGTACCGCTAACAGCCGCACAAGCTGTACAATGTTTCAACTATCCCTTTCAAAGTGTCTGATCACGAACATTTTACTGGTCGTGAAGTACATAAACTAATCAACAGGTGAAATGCATCCTCTCCATTTAGGCCTGCGACATATGTTGCTCCAATACACAAAACGTGTTCGCTTTTCTCCTGAGCCGATTCACACCTGACACTGATCAAAAGCATTTACAGGATAAAAGATTTTAACACCACTTAAATTGGCTTTGGCAAGAAAACTACTCAGATTTTTGCCTGGACATGATCTCCTCCTTTGTACCAGCTGTGTTTTGTCCTTAAAACAATATTCTAATTTTCTTTATGAGAGAACCAGGAAAAATATTAGTATAAATATAAAAACTTATGTAACGAAGTGGGGAAGATTGGGGAAAAAGTGAACAGAAAATGAATGAAAAAAACTTCGTGCCCTTCGCTTCCTGAGACAGATGCCATTAACCTCCACGAACTTATACGTTGCGTACATTTTTTATACTTATTTGGGCCGATGGATTTTATTGATAATGAACATTTTGTTAGTTTTGAAATATTGAGTTCTTAAATTACATTCAAACAACTCTGGACAAATTGAATTCCTTGCAGGATCGACTAGGGGGCGCCCTTCCCTACAAGTAAGTTAGCTGAAATTTTTTTTTTTATATATCTTTTCTATCCTATAAAAAGTTTACATGCTAGATGCAACCATTTGAAAAAAATGGTTACAACCAATTAATTGATTGGTTTGCACCTTTGGGGTGTGTGTGTGTGTGTGTGTGTGTGTGTACGGCGTATACAGAACTGATGTTCCATTTCTTTTGCAAGTAAACTAAAAAAAAATTTTGATTACTAGACCACTTTCTTCCCCTTTACAGGGCAAACCACTTCTTGCCCAGTGGTTCAGAAAAAAAACACTGAAGCTATATTGGAAATTGAAGTGCAATGTCATGCCCCTCTGGATCCGCTCCATTTCTAAACCCCGGAACCAAGTACCAAGAACTGAAATCACTAGTTGAATACAGGGGTCCAGGCACATAAGGAATATCTGTATCTCGTATCTGAACCATCTGTTAATAAAATAATGATTAGGAGGTATAAGGAGTCTAGGTTTCAATGAATGAGAAAACCAGCAGGGGGAAGATTAAAGTAATAAACTAGTTTATTAATGTATGAGGTCAGAGTACAAAAATGCATTTGACAGTCTACTTCTTTGGTTAAATGGCACTCTTATTTAAGTAAATAAAACATGATTGTCATCATCCATTATTTAATTTAAGAAACATTAAGGCTCCTCAGAATGGATATGGTTTCTTTGTGGGTTTCGTCGACAGATCCTAAGTACAATAGGAATAGAGGCCCAGCATTCCAGCTAAGAGCACATAAACAACTTTCATTCACTGCGGCTCACCCTCCAGACTAACACACTATGAATTATACGGAGGTGGTGTTTTTCTTAAGACACTTGGATCGGGTTAATGACATGTATAAACATTTGTTTTTACCATAGGAATTTGACGTGCCACACTGTGGCCATGCGTGTTATTTTAACTGGCTTAATTAATGAGAGGGGACATTTTTCCAGCCTGATAAGTCCTGCAGACAAGAGACATGCAAGATGGCGATTTACAAGATAATATTACAAGTTAATGTTAATTGCTAGTCCATAGGTGAAAATCAAACACTTCTTCCATAAAACTCACAGCCCTCCAAAAAAAGAATGCAGATTTATATACGAGAATGAATCCAAACATAAACCAGTCCGTCTCAAATTTGACAGAACTAGTCCTGGACAATAGAATTTTGTGATTATTTCCCCAACCCTAAAGAATGCAGGTTCTCTCTTAGTAGGTCCAGCTATGAGCTGCAGTACCCATTGCAAATGCAAATCATTAATATATAAATGAGGAAAGCAACAGTAAGCAAGGACGCCCAAGAACCAAAATCCCAGAGGAACCATATGCATCTTTTACACTACAGTCCCATTTAATTACAGGAACCCACTTAGTGACAGATTTTGAAGAGAACAGAACCATTAAATAGAACTCAAGTTTTGTATTTTGTCCTTGTAATGCTACCAAAAATCAGTAATGCATGGATCAAAAAAAAAAAAAAAAAAAAGGTTGCATTTAATGCATAACCAGAAAATCTGAGGAAAATCATCATCATGCCTACAGTTTACAGTGAATCTGATCAGTTCTTCAGGCATGGAGTTCCATTCCTGCCCCTTACATTCCAAAGGCAGCCCAGCAACCTTCAGTCATCGCAAACAATTTATTTAGCTTAAGGTTGACTGGGGGGTTGCATGTGCCTTGTACACATAGTTCCCAGACCCACTATCAGTCGTATCACACGACATCTAGCATTTTTGATGTCAGCTAGTTTTGCAGTTGGATTCTTGCAACCCCTCCTGTTTGAAGCCGGTGTTACAAAGTTGCTGCCAGTTACAATAGCCACAGCATGCTGATCATTTCCACAGGATGGTTTCAGTGGGGACTGCCCCCCCACATCTTAGATAAATAATTTCATCAACATGCTCTCATTAGCTGCCACATTCAACAGCATGCAGTCTGTCCTTCTTGGGATGCCTCTAATCTTTGGAGTGAGGGTCCTCCAGGATCAAGTTTGTGGACTAGCACAAAAGAAAGATACACTGTAACAGGCTTGAACCATCACAGAGCATGACTCTTAATTTGTAAAGTGCAAATGTTAACAGAAGTTCTTATTTAAATGTATTACAAATTTGCGTTACAAAACCCTGACTGATCCATGAGTCAGTTAGCTGAAAATTTGTACTGTATGTGACAGAACATGGATTGAGTCAGGGTAATTTTAGGATTTCTTAAAAAAAAAAAAAAAAAAAAAAAATGGTTATTTGTTTAGTCAGTCATCGCAAACAAATTATTTAGCCCGACTGATCCATGATTTCCTCACAAAGCACCCGACTGATGAGTATACAGTGCTCGCAGATAGTCTTGGCGCACTTCCTCAATTCTGCAAAGACATTGCAAATTTATTGGCTTCATAACAAAAGTCCATTGACAAGCAATGTTTTAATGTATCTGCACACCTCGCACAGACATTTCCTTTGTATAGTCAATTTTCTTCTGTCGTTGCCATTTTGCAAGCACCCAATGATGCTCGTTAAACTTTTTAACTCAGAACAGCTCTTTTAGAACTATAATTTGGGTTTCAATTTATCACTACAGGAAGTGAATGTTTTACTTAAAACTACTGGTTGTTTCTAATGAGATACATATTTTTGGTAAAATTGCCTTTTGTTATAAACTTCCCAAGACTTTGTCAGCACTTTATATAGCAGCGTTTCTCTGAAGACTTCAGGGATCCACAGACAGTCCACATTTTTGCTTCTTTCCAGCTCCCTGCTGAACAGTCCATATTTCTGCAAAAACATGGACTGTCCATGCGGGTTCCCGAGAACTGAATTGGGAAACACTGGTACATAGGAATGAAGTTAAGATGGTCTCCTTCAAACCTATCCTGAGTCAGAACAACCTCTGGCTCAGATCAATGCAATGGAAAGTCATCGTACAAGATTAGGAGGAAGGTTGAGAGCTTCAGGTTATTCTGTTGAGTCAAGCCTTTCCTGCAAATGCTGCAAGACAGGACACCTTGTACAAATTATAGCGTGGAATAAGTTATTTGTGTTCCTTACACAGATACGGCAGCAAGCCTTACTCTGGGAAGTGGATTGGATTCATCCAATGGTTGACCTGCATTTCCTGATCGAGACAAAACTGTCCATTCTTTTCTTGAATAAATATAGCTGAATCTTTTGCTATACATGTAATTTTCTAGTCTGAATTTCATAATGTATTTGCTATATGTGGCTCTCAATACAAGAAAATCTTCCTTTTGGCACCTGCACATATCAGACTTCTGATATAAATATGATGAGGTGGTCTGGGTACATTAAGACCCTGGTTGCATATTATTCCAAAATGCAATTATTTATAAATAAAGAACAATATCCAATACATATTTATTAGAAATTCAAATAGTGTGACATTATATATCGGTTCAAACAGCCATTCAAAATTCAGTTTGAAGCTGTAACCATAACGACACAGAAGTTAGATTTAAAAGAAAATTAAAAGAAAAGAAAAAATACAAAAATTAAAATATATGGCAGTCACCCTAAAACACAGTCACCCTAAAACACAAAGTGACAGCCATGTGAGTAACACTGTCTGGAGGAATTCTTCTCATCCCAGCCCGGGGACCCCAAAATAGTCAACATGCTGGCTCCGTCCCAGATAATCAAGAGCAACAAATACCTGGTTCAGGCCTGTAGGGAGCCAAGATGTGGACAGGGGTGGGAAACCAGTCATTTTGCCCAAAAGATTGCATGCATTTAAGAAAAAGAAAGAAGAAAAAAAAAAAAAAAAAAAAAGAATCCTTCATTGTGCAACATTCAGTAACAGAACCAAGATCTAACCATATTCCTACAAACCAAAAAAACTTTTAGAATTGAATTCTGTGTAGTGCTAATCTGTTTCCAATTAGAATTCTTGTACTGGTCCCTGTAGCCCTTAAATATTTAACACTTAAATGAAGATGAGTGCAGGCTCATGCCTTTAACAATAGAAATCATACCTCCTTCATTTGGTGACGTAAAATTAAACAAATCAAAAGACATGCAAACCAAGTACAACTGTGGGGAGATATTCCCCTGATCTGCGGCCGCCCTGCTCAGTTGAAAGAGACAAAGTTAGCAGGGAAGATGCCTACTTGTCCCCGCAGCTGCCCCTCCCACCAGTCGTACTGAGAGTCGGTCTTGGTGACCACGGTGATCTTGTCTCCCACGTCAAAGGTCAGATCCCCGGGCTGCTGGCCCATGAAAGGGTGCACTGCCGTGACCACTAGGGGCCTATCTGCTTTTCTGGATGGAGCTATAGAGTAACAGCAGCAGAATCAGTAAACCTGGCATATTTCTAACATTATGTAAGTATAAATTACGACAACAACAAAAGCACATTTTCAAAGGAAATGAACATCTGAAATTTACACATGATTCTTTAAAACAACTCAACACATTCCTTAAAGGCCACAATTCGTCACTGTCTTGATTTACAGAAACATGCTACCCTACATTTAACTAAATGTATTCCCATGTAATTTGTATGTAGTGACAAAGAAATGTACTGACATCCTTGTTATCAATGGAGACGAGTGAAAATTATGATGGATTATTTCTACATGATGCGCGTTCACACGCACTTGTCATAAGTGCTGTCCAAACTATACACTAGGGGGCAGCACATACAGCATAATAACATTTGCAGGGCAAACATATTAAAATGAAGACCATGAGCAAAGAAAAACCATTAAGAATAAGTTATGCATGGCAGTACTGATTAAATCGAATGAGTCTCCAATGAAGAGAAGTTCCGGAATCTGTACACTTATTTAAAATCTACCCACTCAATGACCTCTTGGGGAAGGCGAGTGATTAATTCATTCTTTTGACATGGCAAAATGTCAAAATACATGAATTATTCTCTCCATTATGTTAAATATCTTATTTATTTCGGGTGATTCATTATTCACATTTAATAATGCAACCCGAAAACATGTCACGTTTACCTGGAAAATACACAATTAATTGTGCAAATGAACAACTGTATTTCTGCAAATACTAATTAGTGTACGACTGACTTAATACACTCTAAAACAACGTTAAAATGTCAACATCAATGAAGCTACATTATAAAATAAAAAGGTATACCTACCATTTTCATATGAAAAGGGATTTAAACATATGTTGTCTTTGTATTCCTTGGGGGGGGGGGGGGGGGAGAACAAAAAAATTAACAAATATACAAGTACTGTTTTAAAAGATAAAAAAAACAAACAAACACACACACACACCAACACAAACACACACACACACACATACAAAAAAACACACACACACAGAAACACACACACACACAAAAAGAAAGAAGAAG
>JAODKE010000043.1:34273697-34314468 GCA_026779605.1 Mormyrus hasselquistii
TGTGGGGGTGTGTGGGGGGTGGGGCGGCGGGGGGGGGGGGTGGGGGGGGGGAGGCGGGGGGGGGGGGGGGGGGGGGGGGGGGGGGTGGGGGGGCAGGGTGAGAAGTGTCCCTGATGATTCTCGTGGCCCATCTAAGACATCGGATTATGGATATGTCCTCTAGTGAAGGTAGCTGGGTGGGTAATTTTTGTGCTGATTTGATTACTTCCTGGAGCGTCTTCCTGTCAGCCATGGAGCAGCTAGCATACCATAGCAGGATGCTACAGCTGAGTATGCTTTCCACAGAGCACCGATAGAAAGACACCAGCAGCCGCTTGGGCAAGTTAGCCTTCCTCAGTATCATTAAGAAGTAGAGCTACTTCTGTTCCTTCTTTACCAGAGAGGTTGTGTTAATAGACTATTGAGGTCCTTGGATATGTATGTGCTGTGGAATTAAAAGATGGTCACTTTCTCCACTATGTCTCCTCTGATACATAGAGGAGCAGGTTCCTCTTCCTGCTTTCTGAAGTTGATAATCAGCTCAGTGTTTCCCCTGCCATTATATTAGGAGGGCACCCCACCCTCCCAACAGCACCCCCCCTCCACTTGAAGGTCAAGCTAATTTTATTTTCTACATAGCATCAGATCACAACAGAAGTCATTTAATGTTACTTTTCCTATAGAACATTGTCTATACATTGTTTTTTTATTAAACAAACTAAATAGCCTTATGTTATTTATCTTATTTACTCAACAGCTTGTCATTTTTTCTCTACATGTTCACGCATTTACAATTCTCCTCCACTCTCTGTATTGTGCATGATGGAGTTCCGCCCCGATGCGCGTGCACAGATCTATGCGCGCACACACATGTGAGCTCACTCCCACCAGAAGACAGTGTGTGTGTGTCGTGAAATTTGTCACCTCAACCACCTGAAAAGCAGACAAAAATGAACAGGGTAATAAATACGTTTCACAGTGGGATTTTCTGCTTAAAACTATCACTATTTTAAGCTATCAGCTATCACTTTTAAAGCCTAACAGTTAATGTATTTACAGGTCAAGACAAACATCAGGAGACCATCTTGCAGCCTGCATGCAGATCTCAATAAATGGGCCAGACGTTTCTGATTTCCCATATGAAGAGGCTTTAGAAGCTTCCTTCCAGAATCCCAGAAATATACACTGCAGTGACAAAAGCTGCACAATTTGTGGATAATAGAAATAAAAGCAAATATTCTGATGTTTAGTTCAGCTAAGATTATATAGACTGCTGTCATTAAATGAAACACATGAACCCCCCCACAGTTAAATCTAGGGGAAACACTGCAGCTCCTTTGTTTTGGATGTGTTGAGTGCCAGGTTGTTCATGCAGCACCAATCTAACAGTTTGCTGACCTCGTCCCTGTAGGCAGACATTTCACCGTTGCATATAAGCCCTACCACAGTGATTTCATCTGCAAACTTAATGATTTAATTTGTGGTGTGTGTTGGTATGCAATCGTGGGTATATAGGGAATAAAGAAGAGGGCTTAGCACGCAGCCCTGTGGAGCAGCAGTGCCGAGTGTCAGGGTTGAGGAGTGGTGAGTCCCCAGCCTAACAGTCTGTGTATGGTTTGTAAGGAAGTCATTGACTGACACCCAAGTTGAGTAGTTTGGTCATCATTCAACTGGGCATGATCGTGCTAAAGGTGGAGTTGAAATCCACAAATAACATTCTCACATACGTCCCCTGATGAGTCAGTACATTATGGATAGCTAAATTAATGGCATCTTCTGTTGACCTGTTGGGTCTGTAGGTCGAATTGCTGCTGGTCCAGGGCGGGTGGAAGTGAAGATTTAATGTGCCTCAGGACCACTTATTGAAGCACTTCATTATAGTGGGGGTGAGAGTTACAGTTCTGTAGTTGTTAAGGCTTAAGAAATTTTGGGGCAGTGCATTGTGACAGAGAGAGGTTAAAGATATTGCTGAGAACCTCTGCCAGCTCATCCACGCAGTCTCTGAGTGCCCTGTTTGAAATTCCATCTGGGCCAGCAGCTTTCCTTGGGTTGACATTGCTTAATACTTTTCTGACATAATTCATGCTAACAGTAAATGCCATGCTGTTAGCATCTGGTGTCGGTACCATCCCAGTCTTTGTATCAGTGAGCTCCCTCACCTCAAAACAAACAAAGAAGTGCTTGAGTTCCTCTGCTAGTGAGTCGCTGCTGCTGGTGGCTGAGTCTTTACTGTCTTTGCAGTTTGTGAAGTGCTGGATGCCTTACCATACACGTCGGGGGTCTCCATCATTAAAATAGCCTTCAACCTTCCCCCTGTAGTCTGCCTTTGCATTTGTGGCTTGGGGAAATTACACGGGATAACAAAATCTCTGGGGTTCTTTTATTTCTGAGAATGATATGTACAGAAAAGTAAAACAAATTGTATCAAATATGAGAAGTGGTCAATTTCGTTCACAATAATTCCAAATAGACCTAATATAGGGGCAGCAGAAAAGGCTGCATTTGGCTTAGTGGGCTGAGCATGTGTGCCTGTAATCACAAGGTCACCGGTTCAAACCCAGCCTCAGCATGTCTGCGGGTCCTTGAGCAAGACCCTTAACCCCCAGCTCCCTGGACGCCCCAACAGGTGGCTGCCCTTTGCAGACAGCTTGCTCTGCAAAGAGCAAGTTGAGGGAGGTGTAAAAAGCAATTTCCCCATGGGGATCAGTAAAGTTGTAATTAGTAATATCCCCGTCTATTCTGTTAGCATACTTTTTTCCAAAATTAAACTACACCCAATAATATATGGTAGTGGTTCTGTTTCAGAGGGGATTAAACAGAAATACACAAAGCCCATAAATACTTATAAAAATAAAATATAAATAAAAACCCCCACACATTGAGATTACACACGTTAGCTCAAGGCAGGAGAAGGTACCGGCACCACCTCCACCCGCAGCTACGTCTGAGGTACTTCCTCCGACGGCACCTCGTAGGATGCCTCCGGGTCCCCCTGCTCCGGCTTGGCGTCGGACGGCGCCTTCCCTGGCTCCAGCTGCGCTGTCACCTGCCGTGGCTTCCCCCTCCTGCTTGCCTGCGCCGTTTCCCCCTCCTCATCTCCTCTGTGTGTCCCTACGTCTGTCTCCTCATCCCCAGTGTGGTCCCCTCCGGCTCTGGCCTCCCATCCGCCTGTGGCCCCTGCGGCTGCATTCCCTCGCCCGCCTGGGTTCCCTCGGGCTCCCCTTTGTCCCTCTGGCTTTCCTTGTCTGCTCCTCGTCCCTTTGTCCCTCCTGTCTCTCCTCCTCGTCCCCCTCTGCTTCCTTTGTTCACTGCTGGCCCATTTGTTCTGCCTGTTGGTGTTCCCTCTTTCTGGTTTGTTTGTCCACGTTCCCTGTCCTATGTCAGGTTCTCTCGTGTCTGCTGCCTCTGTGTTTGTTTTGTGTTTCGATCCTGTTCCCTGTGCCCCGGTGACCGTCTCATTTTGTTTTCCATGTTCGTCTTGTTCCCGGTCTCGTCCTGTCTGCCGCTCCCCTTGGGGCACGCCCAGAGTGCGTGCCTTGGGGGGGGGTTCTGTCATGACCTGCGCGTGTGCTTCCCCGATTGTGCCCAGCTGTTCCCAGTTAATTCAGCTTGTTTCGTGTATATTAGTCCATGTCCTCCTCAGTCAGTTGTCGGTCATTTTTGTACTGTGCGTCGCTGTTTGTCGCAGCACCCTAAAATAAGCCCTCAGTTGCCTGTCATTCTGCCTGCCAGCCTCCTCTTTCGCTGCGGCTTGCCTGCTTGCCTGCTCGCCCACCGCGGTACGTCACACCCGCCTCCCAATGTAAAATCTGAATCTGCAGAAAGCAACCTCAGCAGCCTCCACAAACCCATGGCATTTCCCCGCGCTTGCTGTTCAGTCTGAAACGTGCCTTGCTCATGCGCAAAAGGACTCAGAGGACATTGAGATTGTGGTCACGCACTGTCATTTTTAAAGGAATAGAGATCCTCTTTTGCTTTATCTAATACAGCACTCGGCTACACATTCTTGATGGCTTGCTTCAAGTTGGATCTGACAACACTGTTTAATTCGCCATTTGCAGGCCTGAAGGCTGCGTTGCCCTCTTATACCTGAAGCTTGACATCTCTTGTAATCCATGCTTTACTGTTTGGGTAGCATCAAATGTGCTTCCTAATGGTAACGCTGTCTACACAGTTCTGTATTTAATACAAGACAGTGGATGTGTATTCCTCTATGTTTTGTTGGGCAAAAAGGTCCCAGTGGATGCATTCTTGTTGCCATTCCTTGCTGAAATCTATCTGACTGCATAGTATTCCAATCTTTAGTAGATCTTCCTGGTTATATGTTGTTTTCGCTAAAGTTATGATTACACTGCTTGACACATATGCAAATGAGTATCCAGCCTTCCTGGATGGAGTGCTGGAAGGCACCCCCCTCTCCATTGTTCTTGCTCACATGGGTCATGCCAGTGAAATGGGAGGAATGGCAAGGAATTGTGAAGGTATGCTGTGAATGTCTGGCAGCGGCCCCTATCTGGGAGATCTTTAACTCACTTCTACCAGAACTTCTCTTACATTCTGAGGGAGGCCAGAGACATTTAGTCTGAGTGGTCCATGCTCCATGCCTCCATTATTGAGTTGGCTGTGCTGTCACAATAGGGTTATAAGTTGCCTGTTGCAGCTGGCAATCCCTGATCCTGGTACCAAGGACCATGTACCTTGGGGGGTCTTGTGGAGGGGCTTCATTCCAGTTATACAGAGACCTAATGACCCATAACAGCAAGTTATGGGTCATTAGGTCCCTGTATAACTGGAATGAGAGTTTGTTTTGTATTGCCAGCAGGAAGTCAAACTTGTTCCTGGTGGGTTTTGGACTTTGCCAGAACTGCCCTTGGTTGATTATTCTACTCATAATTTTCATGAAAAGAATTTCTAGGTATAGTCAGTAGCTGAAAGGTGTCCAGTTCAGTGACATAAGGATCACATCTTTGCTTTTACGGATGATGTGGTCCTATTGGCTTCAATGAGCAGTGACCTCCAGTGTGCACTGGCACAGTGTGCAGCAAAGTGTGAAGTGGTTGGGATGAAGATCAGCACCTTTAAAGTGGAGGCCATCATTCTCAAATGGAAAAGGGTGAATTGCCCCCTTCAAGTTGGGGATGAGTTACTGCCTCAAGTGGAGGATGTATCTTGGTTTATTTTTTACAAAAGAAGGAAGAATGGTACAGAATATCAACAGACAGACTGGTGCAGCATCAACACTTATTTGGACACTGTACTGATCTGTTCTGGTGAAGAGAGAGCTGAGTTGGAAGACAAAACTTTTGGGTCAATATTAAAATTGGTATTTACACTGTAACTGGCATAATTAAAATATTAAAAAATTTGCTATTAATTATGTTAAATGTAATGAATGACTAATTACAGTGCATCTGGAACGTATTTACAGCGCACCGCCGTTTCCAGATTTTATGTTAGTCTTATTCCAAAATGGATTAAATTATTTTTTTTCCCTCAAAATTCTACCCCATAATGACAATGTGAAAAAACATTACTTGAGATATTTGCAAATGTATTAAAAATAGGCACACATCTGTCTATATAAGGTCCCACAGTGCATGTCAGAGCAGAAACCAAGCATGATGTCAAAGGAATTGTCTCGAGGCACAAATCTGGGGAAGGGTACAGAAAAAATTTCTACTGCTTTGAAGGTCCCAATGAGCACAGTGGCCTCCATCATCCATAAGTGGAAGAATTTCGAAACCACCAGGACTCTTCCTAGAGCTAGCCGGCCATCTAAACTGAGCGATCGGGGGAGAAGGGCTTTAGTCAGAGAGGTCATGGTCACTCTGTCAGAGCTCCAGAGGTCCTCTGTGGACAGAGGAGAAGCTTCCCGAAGGACAACCATCTCTGCAGCAATCCACCAGTCAGGCCTGTATGGTAGAGTGGTCAGATGGAAGCCACTCCTTAGTAAAAGGCACATGACAGCCCGCCTGGAGTTTTCCAAAAGGCACCTGAAGGACTCTCAGACCATGGAAACAAAATTCTCTGGTCTGATGAGACAAAGCTTGAACTCTTTGGTGTGAATGCCAGGCGTCGCGTTTGGAGGAAACCAGGTGTCATTCATCACCAGGCCAATAACATCCTTGCAGTGAAGCATGGTGGTGGCGTCATGCTGTGGGGATGTTTTTCAGCGGCAGGTACTGGGAGACTAGTGAAGATAAAGGGAAAGATGACTGCAGCAATGTACAGAGGCATCCTGGATGAAAACCTCAAACTCTTGAACTCTTGACCTCAAACTGGGGCGATGCTTGATCTTTCAGCAGGACAACGACCCTAAGCACACAGCCAAGATATCAAAGGAGTGGCTTCAGGACAACTCTGTGAATGTCCTTGAGTGGCCCAGCCAGAGCCCAGACTTGAATCCGATTGAACATCTCTGGAGAGATCTTAAAATGGCTGTTCACCGACGCTTCCCATCCAACCTGATGGAGAGTGAGAGGTGCTGCAGAGAAGAATGGACCAAACTGCCCAAGGATGGGTGTGCCAAGCTTGTGGCATCATATTCAAAAAGACTTGAGGCTGTAATTGCTGCCAAAGGTGCATCAACAAAATATTCAACGAAGGCTGTGAATACTGATGTACATGTGATTTCTCAGTTTTTTTTTATTTTAATAAATTTGCAAAAATCTCAAGTAAACTTTTTTCATGTTGTCATTATTGTGATGACTGAGTATGGAGCAGCGGTGATGCAGGCAGGAGAGCCGTAAGAACGGTCAATACAGGGTTTATATTGGGGTAGACAGGACAGCAGGAGAGTACACAGCAAACCACGTCAATGACAGACCTAGGAAAACAGACTTAAAAGCGGACTAATAAACACAAGACTAGCCGAAATGACAAGACACAGGTGTTCACAATCTGGAATTAATACGAGGTAAAGAGGGGGGCGTGGAACATAGGAGGATCGAACGCGCAGGTTGTGACAATTATGGGGTGTTATGTGTAGAATTTTGAGGGAAAAAATTAATTTAATCCATTTTGGAATAAGGCTGTAGCATAACAAAATGTGAAAAAAGTGATGCGCTATGAATAATTTCTGGATGCAATGTATTTTGCAGCCTAAGGTTTTCTGCATGCTGGCCACTCCCTGCCCTCCTTGTTTCTCTGATGTAATTAGATGGCTCACTTGTGAACTGCTGTGAGATGAAATGGTGTTTAATGAGTTTCTCCACACTAGTCCCCAGTAATGCGCATCCCATCTGGCTGTACTGTACCTAACTGATCCCCTTCTTTATTGTTATTAAATGGAAGTGTGTTTTATCTGCGTGGTAATAGGAGTTCAGGGTATTTCACTTTTTTCTAAAGGCATGTGTAAACAACTGATGTGTAATTTAGTCGTTGCCTGGATTGATCAGTCATATAGATCCATCATGGGACTCTTTGAAGCTGTACTACATTCACACGCACACACACACATAAAAACTAGTCCCAGCTCACACCTAATAGTCAAGAATATGTGTTTTTTGACAAAATTGTTAAATATTTTCAGTTTGATTTAATCTTTGTTTAAAATAAAACATTAACATATACATAAACATATTAACATATTAAATACTCTAGAATATTAATATGTTACAGTACAGAAGCTTGTATGTTTCTGTCTTTAAAGGAAGTTCTGTAAAGTTTGGCTTATGTGCAAGAGATCAGAGAAATAACTACAAACAACAACAAATAAATCAAATCAAATAAATTGGTAAATAGGATTTTAGTGACCATAAAACTGAAAAAAACAGATTCGTATTATCACCTCAAAACTGAAAATCAAGCCTTGCAAACGTTGATTTTCATTTCACATCATTTCTGGCATGCTTTCACAGAAATATTCACATATTATGTAAAAAGTTTGGTCTAATCATGAAAGCAGTTGTTTTATATTCTTGAAAATGATTATGTTCACAGAAAGCTAAGGACTAAATGAAATGAGCCTACAATTTTTTTTTTGACTAATGACATACAGATGTAGAAAAGTATTATTTTCACTGGAGACTAGTCAGTCCAGGAAACTCCCATGCAGAGACGATCCGCTGGGGTACTCTCCATAAATTGTCTGTTGTTAATTGTCTGTTGTCAGACTGAAGACGAAACATGGAGTCACCATGCCGACACCTCTCCCATAGCTCATATTCCACACCACTGCTTTTGGAACAGTGATATGGCAACCCATTGTTTTACAAGCCTCTCCTAGTAATGCGCTCACTGTCTCCCCTCTTGCACCATTAGCCAGAGATAATGAAACACCTCTCGACAGCGAGGCCCTGTGAAGGCAGGCCCGGCCTCCTGCAGATGGTAAGCTTCCCTGCTCATTGCAGACAGACTGCTGTGAGGGAAAGAATCAAAAGCAACACAGAACACGGAAATGTTTTTCCATCTCCATTAAATAAAATGAAATACCTTTTCAGCATTCTCCTAGACACTCTCTCTTTTGTGATGCATGTGAAAACATCATCAGTGGACTCTCCTATCAGAATGTGAGGCAAAAATTATTAACAGAGCCATTTTTGTGTATAACTGGCCCCTTGATTGTTATCAGTAATTAAGAGTCTCCCATATTTTTAAGTAAAGTCTTACTTCACTTTTAGAACTATATAAATCATGATTACATACTGTTCTATTTATTTTATTTATTGATGTCAATCAGTTCATTTAGTAGAATTTGATTAACAGTAGAAAGGAAATGACAGTAACTGGAACAGATAGCTTAATTAAAAATGCTAATTAGATCATGAATTTTATTCTCCATTCCCTTTCACGCATCATAAAAGCTCCGTACGGAGACGGTTCTTCATGTTACCCCTAACAACAGTATCAAAGAAACATTAAGACTGTTTGGTTGAAAACATTATGCCTGAGGTTTGCCTCTATTTTGATCAGAACATCTCAGAAATATTTACTTCTAGATCTGTGCAGTTCTTTAACTACTCAGATGTATGTTGGTTATCAATTAAAGAATATAAAAAAGATTCACTGTCATTTTTAACTTAGAAACAAACATACGGAAACATACGGAACCACACGAACAGAAATATATGATTACATACATACATCAAGTTCCTCATATTATTTAGTTGCTTACCAGAACTCTGTATAGAACACAAATATAATCCAAGGACACAATGAGATTCAAGGTGAAGCATTCCTGGAACTGACCTTTCAATATGTAAGTCAGCCTATTTCTCAGAATCTTTTAGTCTTTGATGAGATCTTTCCAGAAAGGAAATAGGCTAATATACTGTAGCAATGGGATTATACTTTGGGAAAGTTGAAGGGAAAGGTTTCCTCATTTAGGCAGTCTGTGCCTCCACATGGGTATGATGGACCGACCAACCCTTTGGAGGCACAACAATGAAGGCCTCTCTGTCCTTCTCTCCCTCTTCCTCTTCCTGTCAGATATAGTACAGCTCTCAGATGGAGTTACATAAAGTGGCACTTTGGTTAGCTGACTGTTTCCCCCAGGGTACAACCTGTGGCTGACTATGCGTCATCCTACTCTGAGCTTAATGACAGCCTGACACCAGCAGCAGATTTTTGATTCATCGCTTTGTTGCCATGAATTATGTAGTCAAATCATCTGTACAGCAGAATCTTTTGCATAACATTTTTGCAAGTATTACACAATTGAGTTAGCATGCAAGCTTTTCCCTCATGCTCACAAATCAGACAACAAATTAAGCAATCCTGTAATACAGAATGAACACATGGGATAGGTCAATGCATTAAATGGACAATATAATTTTGCCATTACTATTGCAATGGGAAAGGGAGATTTTTCAAATAATTTATTTGTAGGTGGCATAGTTGGTTAAGATAGCTCAGATATGCACTCTGATTTCCACCCTCCAGCAAGGCCCTTAACCCAAATTGCTCCAGTGAAATATCCCACTGAGTAAATAGGCAAAGTGTTAAGAATGACAAGGTTTGTAAGTTACCTTTAATAAAATCTTAAGCTCCTTAAAGCTAATTAAAATTGTAGTTTAAGAGCTCCTTAAAGCCAATTAAAATTGTAGTTTAAGAAACATAATAACAGAAATTGGGCTTTTCTTAGTTCAAATTCTCGCCGCAGAAATTCACAGCAGTTGGTTTCTGTTGATATCTTTTTAAAGAAAATCCAGTAATTCTCACACATTGTCCAGAGGGATGACCCTGAAGGCCTGCATAGACTCTGGTGATTCAGCTATCATTCCTGCAGAGTGCTAATCTATGTTGAGGCAACCTTGTTTATCCCAAAATTTCTAACCATTAGTAAATTTGGTCTTAAAAAGAAACTGACAATGTCTGTAAAAGTGTAATCTGTGAAAGTGTCTCTGGTGATATAATTAAAAATAAAAATTAATACAATGTAATTTTTGCAGTTGGCACTATCACCTCATACTTCCCAGGATGGGGCTTCAAATCTCACCCTTACTTTGTGCATGCGTGAAGTTTGTTCTCCCTTAAGTCATTTGGGTTTCTTCCACACACTCCAGTTTCAGGGGCTACCTTTGCCCTGTGCCTTATGTTACCTGTCTTAGGCTTCAGGTCATGGCGTGATGCTAACCAGGAAACAGAATTAGAAGATGGATGGAAATGTACCAGAAAGGTTCAGCTTTTGTCTCAGTGGCCCACAAACATACAGGCCATGCACACACACACACACACACACACACATACAGGGCAGAGATGAGATTCAAACCCCAAATTTTGAAGATGTAATGAAACAGTGTTACTGAATGAACTGTGGTACTGCCCCAGTGTGTTTGGAGAAAACAAAACACAACACACCAGCAGCAAAACTTCACCCCATCTGTAAAGCATGCTGAATGCAGTATAATAGCCAGCTCACTGGCCGGGATATTGGCAGGCGTGCAGTCAGTTGTATCAGGACATTTTACAGCAGAAGTCATGATGTGTTCTAAAGCTTAAACAAAGTTGGAAAATGTGACCCAAACATAGGATGTTAGAATGGCCTTGAGTCCTGACCTCAGTCTCACTGAAATTCCGGTGGGTGTTCTGAAGCAGAATGTTTAAGCAACCCACCATGAAAATATACTGTATATGAACTAAAAAAGAGAAATGGACCATAACAACTTCTAACAGCTGAGTATCTCTGATCAGCTGGCTCACAAAAGTTTTCTCTATAAGTGCTAGAACAACAAGTTCTAGTTTTCTATTTCTCTTAGATAAAACAAAAAACAATACAAACTTAGAGACTCACAGCTTTGACTGATCACAGGATTTTCTTACTCAAAATTTTTGGAAAAGTCATAAAGGGCTCTACAAGGCTTTGAGAGGACATGCATCTTGACTCAGTGTATCTCAATGTATTACAAGATCTTAACTGTTGCTCCTACTGATTTCCATTTATTATATTAAATCTTTGTTTATGGGCTTTTTTGTTTATCGTTGTTGTTCATTCATTATTTAACTTATCTGAGAATCAACATATTAGATATTTGCCATATTTGACATAAATATACAAAGAATTTCCTTAACATTTATTGTAGTTATAGTTTTTTAAACACAAGCAAGTGTTTGTGAATACCTCAAAAACACTTGAATTCCTCACTAACACTCTTTATGAGGGCAGTATAGGTAATAAAACTGATGTATTGAACCTTAATCTAGTCACATATATCATATATTGCGTACAATATATATAAACATAATTATTTCAGAAATAATAAATACTGTGCCCTAAACATTTGTTCCTTCATCCATCAATCCATTCATCCATCCTTTGTCTAATGCTTATCCAAGATGCAGCGACAGCAGGGTGAGCAGAGATGCCCAGACCTCCCTTTCCCCAGCCACCTCCTCCAGCTCTTCTGGGGGGATACCAAGGCGTTCACATGCCACCTGGGAGATATAATCTCTCCAGCATGTCTTGGGTCTGCCCCAGGATCTCCTCCTGTTTAGTCATGGCCAAAGCACCTCCCCACAGTGGCATCCAGGCAGCATCCTAGACAAATGTTCAAACTTTTCCATGTGGCAGAGCAGTGGCTTTACTCTGAGGCCATCCTGAATCAGAGCTCCTCACCCTATCTCTAAGACTGAGACCAAACACTCTGCAAAGGAAACTAATTTGTATTGCTTTGTCCTGGAGTTTCATTCTTTCAGTCACTACCCAGAGCTTGTGACCATTAGTCAGAGGGTAGGAAGATAGATTGACTGGGAAATCAGTAGCATTGCCTTTCAGCTCACAACAGACCAGCATGCATCTATCTATCAATCTCCAACTCCATTTTTCCCTCACTTGTGATAAAAAGCCACAAGATATTTTAACTACGTCATTTGAAGTCATAACTCACTCGCAACCTACAGGGAACAGTGGCCTCAAATTTGGAGATGCTCATGCCAGCCGCTTCACACTCAGCTGCAAACCACCCCAGTGCAAGCAGGATGTCACACCTTGATGAAGCCAACTGGAAAATATTATCTGTAAAAAGGAAAGATGAGAACCTGAGGTCAGTGAACCAGACACTCTCTACCCCTTGTCCACGAAGGTGTGGATTTGTGGCCATAACTGAGATCCTGACGTCACTGAGATCCTGAGATCACTGAACGGGACACCCTCCACCACTTGGCCACGCCTAGAAATTCTGTCCTTAAAGGTTGACAAAAGGCATTCCAGAATCCATTAGTAATGAGTCTGACTTACTGCTGGCGATGTGAATCATGCTCTTACTGCAGTTACAGTATGTAGGGGACTATTGGCCTGTAGATGGTACCACATAACTACAGTATATTGCCAAAAGTATTGGTACATCCCTCCAAATCATTGAATTCAGGTGTTCCAATCACTTCCATTGCCACGGATATATAAAATCAAACATCTAGGCATGTTTCTACAAATATTTGTGAAAGAATGGGTTGCTTTCAGGAGCTCAGTGAAATCAAGCATGGTACCATGATATGATACCACCTGTGCAATAAGCCCAATCGTGAAATTTCTTCTCTACTAAATATCCCACAGTCAACTGTCAGCAGTATTACAACGAAGTGGAAGCAACTGGGAACAACAGCAACTTCGGCCAAGTAAATTTCAGGCCACATAAAATCACGCGTGGGGACAATGCATGCTGAGGCACAGTGTTCAGAAGTCGCCAACAGTTTTGCAGTTTCTGCAATAGCTACTGACATCCAAACTTCACGTGGCCTTCAGATTAGCTCAATAACAGTACGTAGAGAACTTCATGGAATGGTTTTCCATAGCCGAGCAGCTGTGTCCAAGCCATACAACACCAAGTGCAATGCAAAGCATCCGATGCAGAGGTGTAACACGCACCACCACTGGACTCTAGAGTGTTAAAGACGTGTTCTCTGGAGTGACGAATCACTTCTCTGCCTGACAATCCAATGGACGAGTCTGGGTTTGGCAGTTACCAGGAGAATGGCACTTGCCTGACTGCATTGTGCCAAGTGTAAAGTTTGGTGGAGGGGGGATTACTGTATGGTGTGGGGTTGTTTTTCAGGGTTTGGGCTTGGCACCTTAGTTCCAGTGAAAGGACCTCTTAATGCATCAGTTGAAGCCATTTTGGACAATTACATTTTCCTATTCCAACATGATTGCGCAAGTCTGGTGTGGAGGAACTTGACTGGCCTGCACAGAGCCCTGACCTCAACCTGATAGAACACCTTTGTCATGAATTAGAGCAGAGATTGTGAGCCAGGCCTTCTCATCCAACATCAGTGCCTGACCTCACAAATGCTTCCCCGGCCGAATGGTCAAAGATTCCTATAAACACACTCCTAAACCTTGTGGACAGCCTTTCCAGAAGGGTTGAAGCTGTTACAGCTGCAGAGGGTGGGTCAACTCCGTATTAAGTAGGTATCGCAATACTTTTGGCAATATAGTGTATCTTGAATAGACTGGAAGTTTACAAGGTTAACATGCTGTCAAGTATGGACGTCTGTACAAGAAAACAAATTCTGTTGCAAAGAAAAATGAATACCTATTAAGAAAACAGATTATGTTTGTGATATACTCAACAAAAGCCCACTCTCAATGTAGGGCCAAATCTGCCTGGACACATGACAGTAGAATCTACAGCAGTGCTGGGATCATCTTTTTGTTACACCATTGTTCTCAAGCCTGGAGAGTGGCCTTGAGTTCCCAAAGGTGCTCCCAGAGGATTCATTTTTATTTGTCTGACAAGGTTTTGTTTTTCTGTCTCCTGGCCCTAAAGGTATTTTATTTTATTTGCAACCTACATTGATATATTAACATTTTTGTTTACTTGTCATCTTTTGCTGTGCGGTATGTATGTTTAAACAGTGAAATGCTATATTGCAATTTCCGCTGAATAGTGTTGTCCAAATATTTTTCACACTGGTTCATCTGTGTGTAAAGGCAGGTATCCTAATACTTTTGGCAATATAATGTACTCCTGAAGGACCCACCGGAGGACCCCGATGGCCAGTCATATGCCTGTTCCAATTATGCATGGAGTTTGTCCTTTGTATCACTTCAACTGTTCTGGTTTTTCCTGAAAGAACTGGTTGGTAGTGCAACAACGTTCAAACTATAAATACTGAAGAAATAATAATTAGAATAAAATAATCAGAAGGAAAACTCGATCAGTTAAATAATCTTCCACAAGTTAATTTCCAAATGCTGATGGATTAATGATCTTCCCTGGGCACAGACGACCTCCAACGACTGCTTTTAATTTAAAAAAAAAAAAAAAAAAAAAAAGTAAATTGTGAGAATTTCCAAAATCAAGCTGAAATTAGACTCAATCTCCAGCAATGAATTCTCCACCTTGGTTGTTCGTGCTAGAACTCATCATGTAAAGTCCTGACAGTCTGAGATACTAAAGAAGAACTTCATTGCTGTGTGTGAGTTAAAACAAAATGCCAGAGTTTAATTGTATCTGGTCTCCTAACAATTCTTTATAGAGGGAATGTAACTTATAGTAGGCTACTTTCCCTGAGCAGTTGGTTAGATATTGGCGTGCATTTTATATACAGGACGATCGTCATCCTAATAGAAGGGCATAATTTATGACATATCAAAACATAAATAGTTTATGTACCTAACTTCTGACAGCACTAACCAGGCCCCAGCCTTGTGATCTTAAATCAAAGGCTGTTTATTTTCCCACCTTTAGTTAATACCTGGCTTTGGCCCAGGTGCGCCATAACATGCCCCTAAATATCACAACTATTTAGAAACAAAGTTGAATGAGAATAGAAAGAATATAGAAACTATTATTAAACCAAGAATTAAACCTAAACATTCCACTAGGTGCTCCTGTGCAGATAACTTAATATCAATCCCACTGATAAGATTAAATGAGTCACAACACAAACCCACCATAAAATGTACATTATTGAACATTTGTTCTGTAAGAAACAAATCACAATCACATTGGGCAGACCATTTTTAGAGTTTTTTTTTTAACTGAAAAAAAAACTCTGTACTCCATTCTAAAGAGTCTGAACTTTTCCCTCAGCAGCTCAGCCCATAACCTAGGTGTTATATTAGATACAAGCCTCTCAGTCAAATCTCATATGGATGCAGTATTGAATGTGTGCTTCTTGCAATTACATAACATTGATGAACTATGACGATTCCTTTCTATTTAAGACACTGAAAAATTGATACATGCCTGTCTATACAGTAGGTTAGACTATTGTAATGCTTTGTTATCTGAGGGCACACATCGCACATTAAACACCTTGCAGAATATTAATAATCCAGCAGTTCTAATTGTCACCAGGAGCAGGAAGTTTGGAAACATAATCCCTGCTCTTAGTTTCCTGCACTGGCTTCCTAATAGGTTCAGGACTGACCTCACAGTTCACCAACTTAAATATTAGTTCCTTAAAGGTGTAGCACCTGCTCACCTGACAGAAGTACTTAAAGTTCACAAGCCACACCGTCCACTCAGATCACAAAATTCAGGTTTCCTTCTTACTCCACATATAAATAAAGTAAGCAGTAAAGCATTCAGCTACAGGGCCCCTATATTGTAGAATGTTTTGCCAGCCTATGTTTGAGATGCCAAATTGGTCTCAGTCTTTAAATTTCAGCTGAAGACCCATTACTTTAGTTTAGCTTACCCACAACTGAATACACCCTAACTATGGCTGCTGGTACTGCTGTACATGCCATTTTTACCTAACATGCGTTTCCATTAATGTGTCTATGCATGTTCTGACCATCCATGCACTCTGGCTTCCTGTTCACAAGTCCAGGTAGTGCACAGGGTGGGCACCATCTCAGCTGGAGTCCTGGTTCAGTCCCATGGAAAGATGACATTGTGAATGCGACTTATGCACTATAACATTGTGGGTGCAAACTTCACTTTTGATGGACTTTAGCTTGATCACAGTTTCCACCTTGCTTTTAGCAAGCAAATCTACTCTTTCTGAAATTAGAACACACCCTCCAGTCCCCATTCTTAAAGATTGGGATCACCACCCGAGGTACTGTCCCCAACCTTCAAGCAATGTTGAAGTGGTGTGTCAGTTAAGACAGGCCAACAACATCAAATGTTTTCAGGTACTCAGGGCAAATCCTATCCAACCCCAGAGCATTTTCATTGAAGAATTTTTTGACTACCTCATTGATCTTAACCCTAGTAATGGGTAAATCCTCCTCTGAGGGACAAACTACTCCATCCAAAACCTGACTATACCAGTTGAAGTCAACAGAATTCCATCCCTGTTGTACATAGCATTTCTTTGGGATTTCTTTCACGTCTGCCTGGTTCTTCTGATTCCAATAGAAGAAAACAGAATAGTGATATTTTATCAATCCCCATGAGATTTTACCCCACCTTGCTGTCCATGAGATATACGTTCAGGTGTGGGATAACAGCACAAGGACAACCAGCATGTAGTACCCCTGGAACTGGGGGATAATGGCTCCAAGGGACATGCACTGATTCTGCTGAGGATCAAACTGCTGACTTTCCAATCAAAGACACAGAGACTTAGCCTGCTGAAAAACACCACCCCTATTTTTGTCTTGCCCTCTGACCACCTGACATCCATCCCCTGACCTTCACATGCCCATCAATTTCCATCTTTGCCAGCCAATTTGAATTCTGTTTCAGTCTCTCTGGTGTTGACCTGAATTTATTATTTCATTTTGACTTGTGCTTTTATAATAAACCCATTTCTCCTGAATCAGATCCGCAGGAGTATCCTCCTTATCAATGATCTGGCATGCAGGTATAATCAGGCACAAGTGGTAGAAGAGAAAGACATAAGACAAACTTGGACCCCCTTTGGATTATTCGAGAGGCACCATATGCCGTTTAATTCAAACACCTATAGTACCATTCAGCATCTTATGGACAGAATATTGGCTCCCAGAATTTATAATGATTGTTGTACTGTACTTGGTTGATGCGGTGCTGTTCTCTACCACTGTTCCAGAGCACATGAAGCATTTGGAAGGAGTACTGACCAAACTGTGGCATGAAAATTTGAAAGCTAATTTTGAAAAGTGCTCTTTCTTCAAACAGGAAGTAAGATATTTGGGGCATGTTGGTGTTTTTGGCACTGAAAACTGGGAGTACTTTTCAGGTCAGAGGTTTGTGGGTTATACCAAGGGCACCAACAAGAGGTGGCCACTCCTCTGGCTATCCTTGTGGCTACCCCCAAATGTGGTCATAGAAATTTTATTTCAGAAGATAACATTGAAACCTGCGATGCATCATCAGACCGTTAACTGTGTAGAACCTGCCCCACAATTAGTGTGGTTAACTTATTTGAACCACAGCACTACTGAATGAACAGCTTTGCAAAACCAAAACCTTTAATTGATTTTAAATATGGTATATCCTAATTATTCTTGTTGTGATTTACATGAATTACCTAAATGATAAATTAGTCAGCAATGTTCCACTTCAAACACATTGGAAAGGAGCAAACAGAGCTAGTTAGATTATTGTTATTGTCATTGATATTATTACTTTGTCTTGGTGTTTGTGTTACGACTTAAAAATTTTTGCCAGCACCCCTCTTGGTAATAATCCTTTGTGCTGTTAACACAGCAAAATTGGAAGCATTGGAATAACTCTGATTATGACTACATCATCCGCTATCGACTGGGTGACAGAATGAGAACGCCAATAACTTATCCCAGCAGTTCCTCCCTGAAGTGGTAACAACATGGTTGGCATCTGGTGTTCCTCTGCCTGAAGGGTCACAGCAAGTAGCTGGTGGGGATCAGTCTGGTACTGTATGTCGGCTCTCCCTGTCTGCTCTTCCCCTGCTTTGCAATCTTTATAGGAGTTAGACCCTGTCCATGTTGGAGAGACAATATAGAAGTGTAAACTCTTACACTAAACTGAACTAAATTATTTCATATTCAAACTTTGCATGTTTGAGCTATAAAATTACCCCCCTCCCCCCCAGTTTGAGGGCCTTATGCAATTGCCTATGTTTTTTACACACAAGGCCGGCCCTGACCATGAAGGATTTCTTGCTCCTGGTTGTCTGCTCCTGTGTTTCCTGCACTAATCACTGCTGTCAGCTGCGTGTCAGTGTACCCGTGTAATATTGCATGTTCACTGTTTGTACTTCGTAGATGCTGTGCATACATGGTGTATCTGCAAGTGCTTCCACTGGAGGTGAGTAGGTAGAGGGTTTCCCTTAGGTCAAACATCCTGGCTCCACGTCAGCCTCCTTCCCTCATAGCACCATGTTGGACATAGGTATTAGCAGTGGTCGTTTTTTTATTATTATTTTTTGATCCAGTTGTTTTAATAAATGATTTGGATTTTAGCTTGAAACTTCTCCAGCTTCCTTTTGTTAAACAAACCTTCCAGGGCCCATTACAGTCTTGGGGGTGATATTCCACAGGCACCTATATTGCCCACTTAGTTGGGTGGGCAATGTCACACGTAGGAAAAAAGTAAGTTTACAGGCTTTTCTGGGGCAAGTACAGAATGGCAAATCAGATGATCATACGAACGTCAAGCTTACTGTGTTGTTTCAGAACACTAAGTACTAGACCTGTCATAAAACTATTTCCAGTGGTTCACTGCACATTCATAGAATGGAAAACCAACACAGTAAGCCCATATTTAGAATGCTCAGTATATTTTTATAACCTTCAGTCATGTTTATTTTTCACAGCTGCTATTCTCTAAGGGCATGAATATACAATATAGGTTTGTCCAAACTGCTACAATGACACCGCTTGAACAGGGAGTGTTTGATTATTGTTATGAATTGCTTACACCAGTTGAGGCGGATAGGATACCAAAGTCAGCTACAATGGCTATTCCTGCCAGAACACAGTGCACTTGCATATGTCTTTTTCCTGATCTTACTTTATGGTTGACAGGCATTGCTATCCTAATAACCATAGATAAATATACAGTGTGCTCTCAGAAAGTATCAAGTATCACTACACGTAAGTGTGGATTTAATCATTTCAGGGCTACATTAACCATCTCAAATGGTTTACTATCAACCTGGGTAACCAGAACAAAATAACATCATAAGGAATGTGTTACATTTTCTCATGTCTGACTTACATGTACAAAAAATATGAAAACGTAATAAAACAAAGTAAAACTCATTGATATTAAGTAGCACTACAGAAATACAGGGCAGTTCAGTAGCTGATAACCAACTGCAAAGAACTTCAGTGATTCAAGAAGTCAAAAGACAAAACACAGTGACTACGCTGAGACTGAGAAGAAGCACGTTGCCTATGTTTAGTGTGTAGTTACTGTAATGTTCATGCATTGTTTTCTTCAAAACAGGAGAGTTGCACTAAGATATTTTGTCAGAGCCTAAGAGACTAGATTTTGGTCATATGAAATATGCAGTCACAGTTTTGCCTTTGTAGGACAGTATAAAGCACATCATTCATCATATGTGGCTACCAAGTAGCTAAGGCAATTATTCATTTCTGGAGGAAGTGATAAGCCTGCAACAGAAAGGTCAAGACTCCTGATAAATATTGGAAATGTATGAGTGTAGTGAGAAGAAAAAGTAATCATGGACAGACATCCTTAAGTGGGTGGAACTCCACCAGAGGATACTGGATGTCACGGTCTGGCTATGGGAGTCAGTGTGCTTCTGGAACCTTCATATTACATGCTACCATCACAGAGTAGCAAGGTTTTTGGAAGAAATCCAAGCTGTCATTGGCACAGAGGTAGGGGAGATAGAGTCGCATGTGCATGCCAGACAACCAAGCATTATCTAGTTGAGTAGCCTTTAAAATGACTTTGCGATTTAAAGAATAAAATGTAATACAAGCATGGGAACACCCTCATCCTTCCACATACACAGACACACTTATGGTTGAGTGTGAGATATAAAAAGAATGTATATTTTCCCAGCTGGGCTCCGCTTTGATGTTCATCCAGCTTTATGTTTCATGGGATAGACATTAGGACATGGCTCTCCACACCCCTGGTCTGCCAAATGAAGAAACAGAACCACAGGGCAGGAAGTATACCATCTGCCCATGGCTTGTCTCTGCCTGTACTGGCAACCGCTGCTTGCCAATGCATGGGGTCCAGATGCACACGGGACATGGATAGCAGCTCTCTAATCACCATAACTGGAAACATGAAGTCTCCTGAGACAAACTAAAGTAATTTGGGGAGGCTGGTTACCCTGTAGTGCTCTCACCTCAGATGTGGTGTGTTATAAAGCTTTAACACTTACCATGAGAAAGTAATGAGAACGCCGGCTGATTAACACACATGCTGTGGTCATCATGTGTCTTGTAAACCCTTCAATCATGATGTCCAAAATCTTTACAATGTCACCACAGTCATGCTGGAAAGACAAAGTGAAGCTATGACCAAGCAAAAGTGACACTCAGTAGGCGAGAGACATGCAGCCACACCCATTTGAAGAAGTAATACTGCAAGCCAAGTTCAGGAGAGTGCATTACACTATAACTGCTCCTAGAAGAGTAAGGTACTTTGCCCTGTAAGTACCATTAGCAGATGAGTGGACATTACAAACACAACAGTATTTACAGACATTACTAGAAAGACTTGCACTAGAGCCACCTCCAGTACAGGATGAAATATCTAGGAAATACTGTAAACACCCTTAACTTAAGCAGCAGCATTCCAATCACACCAAAGTAGAACAATATCAACCAATGAGTTGAGGATGGAAATCAAAGTCCCCTGTTTTTTTAATCTTTCTCTAGAATATTATGTGCTGTGGTCAAAAGGGACACCATCACTGACATTTTGCCTGGACTTTGATTTCTACTTTTTTACCTGATTGAGAGTGCCCCTGAAATAATCCTTAGTGACAGAAATTTCCAGCAGGCAAATTAGTTCTAGTCTTTATAGCCCACAGAGGAGAACACAGGCCAGATAAATCCCCCCTGAGAGAATTACAATCATATAGTAAAATTCTTGTTTTCTTTTCTGAATAACACATGCACAGCTTTGTAGTTCTTATACTGTTTGATATAATAGTACAGAGCTTTGTAATGACCTGAATCTTGCAAGGTGATTGTTCCCCACAGTTCACTGCAAAAGTAGCTACAGAACTGTACCAGTGTTGCAATCTGACCTACCTCATGTTCTAAAAGATTGCCTCCCCTCATGTATCTCATAAGAGTGATACACTTGATTCAGCAGAAACAGGAGGAATAACAATTAAAGACTTACAACGTGAGACCAATAAGCCAACTGCTTTTGCTACTTGGATGTACTTGAGAAGTTAAGATCTCCAGGAGTATTATCCTCTGGTTTGGGTGTATTAAATACAGTTTAATTTTACAGGGGTTCATTACCCTAAAGATTTATTCCATGACAAAGAGAATGAAATTTTCCCATTCAAATCAATTAACTTAAATAAAACTTAATGGAAATCTGTAACACCTACCCATCTTAAGTAGTATCTTACGCTTTTTCTGCAAAAAGAGTCAGATTAGTTTAAAATAGATATTAGCTTTATTTTCGCATTTACAGTTTGAGATAGAATTGTACTACTGGACTGGAATGAGATCTACCGTATTTTGAAAGATTTTTATATCATAGAAATAATATTACTATTGCAAAGCTTGTTGCAGAAAAGAAGAATATTTCCTGAAATATTACATACAATTTACTATTAAATTTGAGTTACTTATTCTGAAAAGTTAATTGTTTGGAATAGTAATATATGGAGGTAGAAGTGCTGAAAAAATACAGCATTTTTAATATTATACTGGGCTCATTTTCTTCCTAGATACCCTGAGGTTCAGTAAAATCGGAAACATTTCAGCCGACAATCTAAAACGACTCTAGCCCTTGAAGTTGAAACTGACATTATTATTAGAGAAATATGTTGATTGCCCTTTAAAATGGTGCACACCATGAAATACCATGTTGGCAAGTGATGTGGTAGGCCTTTGAGAGCCCCGTGCATTATGGAAAAGGTTATCTTGAGACTTTGTTTGGTTACTGTTATAGGTACCTGTGACATATCAGTTATCGATTTGTTTAAAAAGAAGAGGGAAGAGAGAGGGAGTGATAGAAAGAATGATGCCTTTGGGTATAAGAGGAGGCTGCGTTATTTTGCATGAGATAAGCTATTAAGGGCTCCTCCTTGGCCAAATGATCAAAGGGTACAAAAGCAAGGCTGGGCATCCAGGTTGGGCAAAATGCAAGACAAATGACACACTGAAGTGCGGCCGACAGATTGTGAAGAGCGATGTTTGGAGGCACGGCTACCTCCATCCATCACACTTAGCGCCTATGCTTCCAGATGTCAGCCGGAGCTGCCTTCGTGGGTCCTGGGAGCCGGCAAATTGGGTAAACAGCCTGGTGTGGCGGAGGAAAAGGCCAGCGCCTGAGAGGAGGCCCGGGCCGTGAGCTAACGAGGAGCCCATCTGCCAAAGCAGCTCCAAGATGCCAAACGAGATGTGAGGAGAGGCGTGGAGCGGGGAGATGAGCGCTCATGCTCAGGGATATATGGGGCTTGTACATTTAACAGACTGATAAATGCCATCACTTGATTAGGGATTTTCACCGGAGAATCATACTTATATATCCATGTTTTGGCACGAATCATAACAAGAACAAGAACAATAATAATAATAATTTTCAAAATAGGGTTATATTTAGACATATTATAAATGCATATTCTGTTTAAGTTCCTTGATTTATGAATGTTCCAAATCCAACTGGAAAAACTAGGTTTATTTTTCCAGCTTTTCGCAGAATGTGTCCAAAATTTGGAGTGAAAATTTCACTTCCAGTACACTCTCGTGCTACTTATTCCTAATTTTTACTGTTGTAACAATTACTATTAATATTTGGAAATATTACACATTTGTAAATTATAATAGCTGAGAATTTACTAAAGCTAACAATTTATGGGCATTATATTGGCATGTCATCTTATGGCAAATGTGCATTTATAATGTAAATAGATGTAAATCAACAATGCTACCACAAATCCTGCTCGTGCATCTCTTAATTCATCCTTCATAATCACACAGGAACCCCGGAAGACCAAATCCAGATCCTGCATGAGTTTTTGAGTATTCACAGCATGTCCCATTGGCAGTGCCACAAGGCAGGTGATACTTCAGGATCAATAAATTAGAAACAATGATTAATGTAACAAAGGGATAAAAAATGCTGGTTTCTTGTTCTTGGCGTATAATCCTTCTGCCTTTACTTAATTTCTGTGTAAATCTGTATTGTAGGTTTCCAGGCCCCCTTTCCACCGCACACTTGCAACACTTAGCAGGATAAGTGAGTAGAAGAAGGATTAATCTTGCTGTTTCTCTTTTTTTACCACCCGTTATTATCATTATTTAGATTTTTATCTTTACTTACTAATACTTTCTTTCTACCTATAAGGGTATTTTTTATTAAAACCCCAAAAAAGTGCAAAGGCAATCAGTGGTGTCTCTCATGCTTTCCTGTGATAGAAGTTGAAATCTTACCAGCCCTGACATCCCTTTAATCACAGAGATATCTAGTGCATATTTGAACATAGTAAAACCTGTACATCACTCATTCATGAATTTGTATTTTATTTACTTGATAAATCTCTCCAATACTTTGAAAGTGTAACATATTCATTATTTACTTTTGATCTCCCTTGTGTCAGGCATAGGGATACCATTTCAAAAGGATGGGAATCCACCATTTGGTATTTAGTCCCAATGATTGTCGGTTGGAGTTTGCAGATGGGCTGTATTACTGAATGCTTTGCGTTGTTATGGATGAATAATTGAAGGGGGTGTCATGGTGATGTTTTGATGCTCCTCTCTTATACCAACTGATCTCCATATGAAACAGCCACAGTATGTCACCTGCCAACATCGTTACCAAACCTTGTGGATGTGAGATTGCTGGTACAATGCAGCACAAAAATCTTACAGGCAGCCATTGTTACAATGTTAACGATTTTTAACATCATTACACACATGACTTTGCATGTTCTATATTGATTGATTATCATTCTTGATTGATTTTCACTCTGCCACTAGAGTGCACTTTTTTCACATTAGTAGAGTAGTTTTTCAAGATAATCTTGCACAGAAAATCAAGAAAACGATTTGTGACTTCTTCCTTCTGTGTATTGTTATGACTGTGGAGCCTGTCCCCAAAAACAGAGAGCACCAGGCAGGTGGCATTGATGAAATGCCAATCCGTAGTGTAGCAGGTTGCCTTTAATCATCCTCTATGGGAAATTTAGAGTAACACATTTACAGTACACTATGTTTTTGTTCAGGTGAGGATACCCTTGCAAAGTCCAGTGAAGGTACAGTACAACATAATTCTAATCACTGTGACAGCCTAAGGCTGGATTGTCCTTCCTGTGTATTCAGTGAACTTTAGAGTCAAAAACAAATAACCTGAGATGTTAAAGACGTAGATTAACTTTTATAATATGGGAGTCTGAGTGACAATCTCTGACTCTATGTCAACATAGTACAAACCTCTTGCGAACTTTTGTTGCAACACTATTAGATTTGAAACTGCTGTCCATCATCAATATACAATAAAGTATAATGAATCAACATTAGAAGCTAAAGCAAATGTACTGCTTGCATTTACCAAACTCATTGCAATTTATCAGGAAGATGTATTTCAAACATTTCCACATGTGATTTTCTATCATTATAATGTTTAGTACAGAAAGTGCAACATAATATTAACTATGACAAAGATTTAAAAAAAAAATTATGAGAAAAGTCTGTTTCTGTTAGCTGGGAGTTCTTCGATGTCAATAAGTTTTTGATCATCCTGCGCAGTGTCATAAATTAAAGCAGGATTAGATGATTGCTTTAATGGGAGTGACTTGTCTCCAGGGCTGAAATAATCAAGGCCTTGATTACAGGAACTGAAGGTAGGAAATGCAGGTAGTTTATGTTTCATCTATGATCATCTGCTTCCATCACTGCTTGACATTCAAATATGGGATCCAGAAGTCTGAGACCACATAATTAAGAGCCATATTTAATTTGGCATTGACCTGACACCTTTTTAGGTTTTAGCATAATGCAGTTATCTGTGTCTCTTTCAGGGAGGACACCTCCTGTGCAATTATTCAAGCATTATCTACCAGCAGGGACAATTATCTGTTTATCACATGTTGATGTTATTATAGACGTGTTCCTGTCATTGTCTGTTATGGCAAGTGCATTTAACAATAATCAAATCAATCCAGAGTACAGACTGTGCGCCAGGAGTGCTACTCTGATTGTCAGTTGGGGTAAATATATGCATTCATAATTCACCATTGATTGTCTGGAATGAAAAATACAAAGGATATGTTTGTCTGATCCATTGTATGAACCATTCTAAATGACAAAATCTAAAGAAAATACATATAACAATTATTAATTAAAAAGGATTTCATGCATGGTGCTTACAGCGCTCTAGGTATTGCCTGAGTAACATGAACTGACCTTATAATGGTGAAATTTCAGAAAACCATGATGTCTCTGATATTGCATAACTGAATAGTAAAAGCATCAACGTTTATTTCATTAAATGTGGAAAGAACCAACAAAATAATTAAATTTTTGTTGCCATCTTTCATACTTTCAAAATTGGACCTCTTGTTTTTGAAAACAGGTGACTGACGTCTAAGGCCTCGGTCTATTGCTGTGATTCCGATGAACCGACATCCCCATTAACCCTAAAAACAACCTAGACGTGCATGAAGTTAGAGAAGAAAGAGTGTGGGAAGTGTGTAATAAACAGTGACAGCGAGCGGCTCCTTCCGTTTCATCTTGTGGAGCGGCAAGCAGGTATATCAAAAGCACAACCCCCGGCCATTTACAGAAATCCAATTTGCGCAAGGTTTTATGAATATGAAAGGTAGCTACGCGCAAGGCGCTAAAGGAGAGGCCAGAGTGTTAATTAACTCGCTATCTCCAACTTTTGTTAATTTTAATAGTTTTACAGGGATCAGGCTGTGGCACCAATAAAGCTCACTCACTGTGGCAGGTGTAATTTCATGGATTAGCTCAGCAAACCCGGCAGCGCTGGATCCACTCGCAGCCTGCAGCCGACCGCTACCTCTTTGAAGATAACTTTTCCCATTATCCTAACAATAGCGGATGGGATGCAACTTAATTTGTGCCGAGGCAGTGAACATGAGGACACTTGTACTCTCACTTGAGGGAACCAGGTTGGCAAAAAACCTTTAAATAACACAGAAAGTTTTCTAGTTCCTCCTCACAAAGTACAGAAACACTCCTGAGCACCTTTTTCTTGCGGTAAAGCTCTGACATTCCTCCTCAGATGTACTTTATCTGTGTGCCGCCCACTCGGCTCTGCTCTCGCCTTGCCAGAGAGAGGGCTGTGACAAGTCCTTCAGACTGGGGGGGGGGAGGGGTGTCTGACTTTGAAGTGGAATTGGAGCCCATGGAACTGTCTGCTGTGTGATTAGTGCGGACAGAGATTGTGCTGTTCCTGGAACTTGTTGCACTAACTTGCAAGTGACCGGTGCATTGAGCCCCACCCCCTGGGAATTTGCCGGATGAGAGAGGACAGTAACTAGGTTAGCAGGATCAGTGTCCAGATGAATAAATGCAGTGAAATACATTTTCTTTGCTAATGCTTGGTTATGTGTTATAGGAAATGAATGTAAGGATAATATTTTTTTAAGCCTTTTATCCAAGGGGAATATACATGGTAAGTTTTTAAAAAATACTCAAATTGGGATAATATGAATAGTATTTCATTTTTAAATTTGTTGAAAGTCCCCATGTTACCACCTGCACTACATATGATAGCAGGAATTCTAATAATATTATACTATTGAACTGGACCACAAATCACAAAAAAGATAATTAACCAGTTTATTGTATGTGGTTATCGAAAAGAAATATTGGATGCTCATGTATCCCATGATCAGTACACATTTAATCCGAAAGTTTTGGTTCTGTACCAAACTTACAAAACGTATTATATAGTGTTTTCAAGGCTAACTAGTGAAAGTAGCTGGTACTTTATCACGATCAGGGTTTGTGAAAACATGGTTGAAAATGAAGGAACTGAGAACTCATGAGAAAAGACTATGGTTTAGAGGCTTTCAAATTTGCACAAAGGAGAAAATTTTCACAGTGTGTGTGGGCCACAGATAAAGCCAAAGCACAGGCCATTTTTTCTGTGCCACACCGTGGGCGACACATGCAGTCAATTTCTCTTTTGGGTGCCACTGTATTGCATGGCTGACGGGACTCTCTATGATCTGCAGGAAGGCGTCTTACTCCCTGTATCCTCTCGGACCCCCCCACATTCATTGTTTTAAAACACAGCATGGGGAGAGTTACATTCCTCAGGTGAGCCAGATCAAACGCACGCCAGCCACACTTATGAAATATTAATGCACCACCCAGAAGGCCCAGGGGGAAGCGGCACCAATTAACAGCAGCTCTGTCATGCGGCTACAGTGATGCATGGCATAGAAACGGCACCGGCACTTTAGCAGGCACACAAAAACAAGACGGAGCACCTCTGCTTTCACTTCAAGCAATATTTTGTCTACGGATCCCCTCCTTCCCATGAGACTGCTTGTAACAGTGGGAGATCAATAACAGCCAGGCTGGATGCTGGATTGGACAAGGCCTCACCCACGTGGCAAGGGATTTGAAGCTGAGAAAAAACAATATCACTAGACAAGGCTGATCAGAACAGGCTTATCTCCCTTGTTGATGTCACCACATCTCACCTGTATACAAGAGGGCAACACAGGAAACAGGGAACATTGAGACATGCTTGTACATCAAGTTAGCCTTGAACTCAACTATAAACACTGACTGCTCTGAATAATATTAATATATTCATCTCTGCTATTTAGCTTCACCAGTGGAAAGTAACTAATCACCTTACTCAGGATCCTTAAATGACCATGGATTATCATTTGAAGCTCGATGGAGAAATCTGCTACATCTGAACTACTGCCAGTGTGCTGGACTGTCATTCACAATCAGTCATATTTCCCAAGAGAATCTGGGTCATTTCAAATGGCTAGTCACTGTGTACTTTATATTTGGTGGATTGGAATGCAGTAACATACTGGAATGCACAGAACATCACAATGGTAATGTACACCATGTATTTACAGAGAAAATCACATATTTATAGAGCAATTTTCTGTCTGTATGTCATTTGATCTGTCCTTTTTTGTGTGTGTGTGTATCTATGGACCTGAGTCTGTTAATAAAAGTAATTGAAATTGAATTGAAAATCACATATCTGTTGATGTTTGTAAAATTAGTAACGTGGTAGGTTACGGAAATACTAAAGGGCCTCATTGCAGTGCCTTACTCCATCTGCTTTTCTCCTCATCTTGCTGTATTTGTAGAATATGTCACAAATGGAAAGAGATGCATTTGGTTCAAGCAAGGTCATCAATGATTGCAATAAACTGGACTGGAATCAGGAAAATCATTTTGGTTGGCCTTGTTTTAACTGTGGTGAACTGAAAAAGCATTTTGGACTTCGGAATGACTGCATTTCAATAAAAGATTTCCCTGTTTTATAATTCCCTGTTTTTATAATTTTAAGGTTTTATTTTAAAACCCAGCCAAAGCGCACGAGGGCGAGCCAGGGGGCAGGGCGGGCGGGACCCGGGCCCGACGCCTGTGTCCCCGTCCCTTACGGGACACTGATAGGCGGGGTCCCACCAGGTGTTGGTCCCGGATGGGCCTGGGGCCAGGAGTCCCGAGGGAGGTCCCCGAGGAGTCCCATTCGAGCTCCTCCTCTTCCCCAGAGGAAGGAGCCATAGTCCCATAGTCCGGGACCTCCTCGGGGACTATAGTCTGAGGCGTGGGCTGGATGGGCTGGTCAGGGGGGCAGGGCTGGACGGGCTGGTCCGGGGGACAGGGCTGGACCAACGAGCAGGACTGGACGGGCTGGTCAGACGAGCAGGACTGGACGGGCTGGACCGGCTTGGGCGTGCGGCCAGCAGGGGGGGCGCCTCGGCCGCGGGCACGGCGGCAATATCAACCGCGGGCGGCACCGGGAGTTCTGGCAGGTCCACGATCTCGGGCAGGTTAGTCCAGTGAATCACCTCCGCTTCCATGGGGAGAATCTCCCCCGTAGCCCCAAGCCTGTTGTAGGGGTCGGTCATTCTGTGACGGTCGGTGGGCAGGCGAGCGGGCAAGAAGGCAGAGCAAGCCAGATGGACGGGGAAACGGGGTTTATTCTAGAAATACGGCAGACAGGCACGAACATCCAGTGACACTGAACATCACTACAACAACAATGACCGACATAAGACTAGGGAAGACGTGGACTCATATACACTGACAAGCAGGGGTTAACAAGACACAGGTGAGCACAATCGGGCAGGAACACCAGGTAATGAGGTGGGCGTGGCACACGGGAGGATCGGACGGAGCGGATCGTGACAAGAAGGGTCATGCTTTTCATTTTTTATAGTTCTGTAGTCATTTGACCACAGTAATTCTCTCATTTATTTCATTTTATTTAAGTGCTTATTTTTTCTTGTATGATTCATATGAAGAACTTTGTGTTGCCCCCAAGACTTCAGTTACCTCACATTTAAGTGCAGTTTATTAACTACTGGGCTGTATGAGCTACCATGATAAGGACTGGCACGGCAATGCAAAATTCACTGCTGCAATTAAAACTTAACAGCAATAGCACACATTTCAGACAGTGTTCTTTGACAAGACCCAATAGTTTGTTAACCCAATAAATCCATCCACCCATTTTCTATACTTTAATTCTGGGCAGGAAGGTCTGTAGCCTATCCCAGGCTGCACAGGCCACAAGGCTAGATTACACCCTGGATGGCAAGTCAGTCCATCAGTAGGCACAAGTACAGTATGAGCACACAATCATGCCAGTTAAAAATAAACATGCAAAATAAATGAAAACTCAAAAATGCAACATTATAAGAATCATAACAAACTAAATACCTTCTAAATCTTGCTCTCTGCTAATCGTACAGGTTGGTGAGTGTGTGAGGAGTATGGATTAAATGGGCAGGTGACGGGGCTGTAAGGGGACAGCTTCCCCTTTCTAATGTGAATTTAGGTTCCTTTCTTGTCATTAAATGTATTCATTAATTTTCTTGTGCTTACCAACAAAAGCACGTAGCGTTATGGCGCTAGAGCAAACCAATGGAAGATGGGAGGAATATCCGAACTCCAATGGTGCACAGTATAGGTGCTGTACGATTATGAGCACCCAGGAATGTCCAAAAAACTAAGCTGTTTTTATATGTATTATTATTATTCTTGCATAAGCAATTTAAAAATAACTGAAAGCATAAAAAGAAAACAGAAAATTGTGCTATTTTCCCATCAAATCTGTGTAATCCATATTATAAACCAAAATGACAGGAAGATCACAAAAGCACAGAATAATGAGTCTCTTTATTTCAGCAAGTAACTTCTTTACTCTGCTGGATGTGGCTACAAGCTAGATGTGAAAATGTCACCCTGGTTTAACTAAACAGCTTTCTGTCATACTCACTAGCCCATCAATCTTTCCTCAGCTCTCCTACTGCACTGGATGGATTTGAGGAAGTTAGACGTAACCCCACATTTCAAAACAATCTCTGTATTGCAAGGACGTAAGGTTAGCTAATTAGCCACACTGCATGATTTACTGGATGAATCCTGTGTGACACTGATGGACCTCAGCTGCTATACACAAAGGCTTCACTTTAAGGAAAATGCCAGAGTGTAATGACAGATTCATTCTGCGAGCGTGAATTAGAGGCAAACTGATGGGTACTGTTGCTGTATGTTACACATGCTGTTACCTGGGGCCAACGTTAAAATGATTATATGTAGTAGATGGATTTATACTGTATGCTATATATCTTCTGCTCCATTTGAAAGGTTTTATGCATCACTGAATAGCCTTTCTTTCTATTTCAACATTAGCAGCAGAAAGATGTTTGGACGAGGGGGTGATATGAACATCATGAGGAATAACCAGTGGCTAGAATAAATGAGGCTCTGGCAAAGACTGGCAGAGATCACAACGACCCTAGTAACAATTCTCAAATTGCCAATTCATGCCAAAGACAGTATAAATGCATTTGAATGTAATTCAAATAGCTTGTTTCATTTACTCCACTGCAAAACAGATTGGACATCTCTTTTACTATTGTCTTTTGAGAGAAATCCCTCAGGTCAATCCCAATCTGGCAAAGAGTGCTAAAGTGCCAGTTGATTGTCAGCTTATTGTATAAATAAAAAAGATTTCTCATTTGACTTCCCCCTGAAACCTGTATCCTTTGCTTTTAAATACAAATACTACACATAAAAGGTCCAAAAACTGTTTTCCTGCCTTTTCATTTGCGGCAATTTGTGTTATATATGAAACACTCATTCTGATACAGAGAAGATACACTCAGCAATATGATGAGACAACAAGGTGCTGCTGGAAAATGGGGGCATTATCTGTCACTTTGGTGCTCTTAGACACAATCTTCATTCAGATATATACTGCAAATACATGAAATAATTTGATTTAAACCAAACTGAATTTAAGTTGCATTTAAAGTAAAATCATTCTCATCTTTTTATCACAGAGCATGACAAAAGGCCTGATTTAATCTCTGCCTTTGATCATGTCTATAAGTAACATGATCTCTGGAAGCAGATGCTTCTTCCACCTGTGCTGCATTGTCATGATGGAGCTGTATGACCTTCCTGTGAAGCGGAAGTAGCTGCCCCCCCCATCCTTTTTAGCGGTAAGCACTGAATGGAATCTCTGAAGCTCAGAACTCGGTTTGGTTTGTGCGGCTGAGTTTAATCAGTGAATCATTGCCAAGTTTCCATCACATTTCTGCATCTCTTTCGTTCAGAGTTCTGCTTACAGGTTTATGGTTAGGCTTATATACAAGTTCAGAGTAATCACTATTACTTTTAAAATGTAGATTTTAATACTGATACAGCCAGACCAAAGCATTCCAGACTCCACCCTTAACTATGTTAAAATGATGTGATTGGCTAATGAATAAGTATAACCAAGACCACATTTATCGTGCGGCAAAAGTAAATGCATATTATCAGTAAATAGTGATTTTCATTTCTATACATCTTTCTCAAGCAAAAACTTGAATCGTCAAATTGATTTGTCTCTCAGTTTATGTGTGTACAATTAAACAAATGATTATGCAAGCAACACCGCAAACTCCATGGTAAAAGGTTAAATTAACGTGTCCTGTTGCGCTTTTAGTTATGGCACAGCGGTCAGTAATATTACTGATCAATAGAATTGTTTGCTGGTGTTCATTTTACTTTTAATTTAAGATGCTACAGTACATGCAATATGGGGGACACATTTCAAGTTGTAAGAAAAAATAGCTGGAATTGTAAGTGTATGTCAGAAACGACTTTGGGACATTCCGGCTAAATCATGCTTTTGGGACATTCCGTCCCAAAATTATGGAAATCTATGCCCATCTGTGTCACTGTATAATAACATGTAAGCTATATATAATTTACGACATAGATTAAGCAACGCCCATTTCTGGTGCCTTCTAATGTAAAATAAAACACTTTGACAGATTCGATCTGCAGTTGAAAAACATAAAAAGCATAATGCTTGTTGATACCGCCTGACGTCATTCTTCTCCGTCTCCAGTTCCTATGCTCTGTGCACAGCAGCACGTTGTGATGTTTATATCTTTATGGTTTGAGTTGTACACTCAATGCTTCACATGTGTAGTAATTTAAACAGAGCCTTAAAGACTCTTATTGTTCATGAGTCCCTATCAATGAGTAGAGGTCAAGTCCCAGTCAAAGAGTCAAGACGGAATCTCTGGTTTAGTTAGCCAGTGACCTATTTCTGGTTTTGTGAGTTTGATCTTTATTAGCTAAAATTACTCTGTTATGGGTTCATAGTGTTTGCTTTGGTTGTCTTATTTTGGAAGTGGCTTCCTGTGGTGTACTGCCCAACGGTCTCAGGAAAAGTCGGGCAGAAATCCCAGCACTGTAGGTGGATTGTCTGGCTCGGGGTGCCCTGCTTTTGCCTTCTGTCGGTCATGGAGGGTAAATGTTTTAAATGAGCATGTGTTCCAAGCATGACAAATGTTATATAGCAACTGTACCGGACACTTAACAAAACAGTGCGTCAGCAATCAGGCAGAAGGTACTGGATGGTTTAGGCTGCAGGCTATTTATCGGTAACCACATGCCTGCATCACACCTCAGGGGGAACTCTCTGTTGTTCTTTCAAACAAGGCATGTAAGCTGTATCTGGCCAAATACCCAGATTTATAAGCTGTCGAAATCGTAATTAATTTGAATGAACACATTACATCATCTTACCTCTAAAAGCTCAGATGTCAGTCTTGCAAATCCGGCCATAAAGCCTGTGCCACCGGAATGCTGGTACTCCCCATACAGTACACCGATCATTTAGGGAACATTACAGTGATATACTATGCTCTGATATTAAGTACTTCAGCCAATTTTAGTATTAGGAAAAGCATAAAAATCAGTCAGTACTTGGTATTATCTGTCTGAAATACTGTGTGAGTCTGAAATACAAAAAAAAAATATGTTATGGAGCATAGACAGATTAAAGATTAAAAAGGCATTTTGCTTCAAAACATAAAATGAAGGGATTTATTTATGATTTTCTCAGCAGTGACCTGGACTAATTTGTTCAGGTTTTATGCGAGCAGTGTGTCTATTACTCTGGGAGGGAGCACCCTGTGTGCTTGTGCTGATGAGGAACACATGTGTCTGTCTGAGAGGGGTGTCCCAATCCCATTAAAAAATCCACAGGTCTTGTCAGATGTAGACTTGTTGTTCAGTTCAAGTCCCGGGGAAATCAGGCTGCTCACCTTGAATTGATAAGTATAAGCTATGCAAACATAAAGCATATGTATAGAAGCAAAAATATAGCCTTGACACAGTATGAAATAAATTTACGTCACTTATTATACCATCTTATAACTCTCAGTGTGTGTGACTGTGTGGGTGTGGTTTTATGCAGGATGTCTGTTTATTAGGGTTTAAAGGTTTCTGTGATCCAATATATTGAGGGATTCAAAACTCATTAAAACACCACTGAAAGTATATGTTGTACAACAAAAGTATCCTAAAATTGGGCTGCTGTGTGGCATAGCAGTTAAAATCCTCAGTTGATCAAACGGCACTGTACAATCTTGCTCCACAGGAGCCGAAATCTTTGCAGCTGCTAATATATGAAAGCTTCTGGACGACCAAGACTGCTGAAATGCGTCCAAGTCATCAACTAGATGCTAAAAATAATGTGCTCTGACCCCAAATAAGCCATGATTATCTACCAAGAATATGTATTAGGTCTGATGACATGTTTCCAATGTCAGGATCAATGTCCTTCCCATTCATCAGAAGCCTGTCTAGAAGGTGACAGAAATCCTGCATCTATTTGTTTCACTAAGCAACTTTCAAATGTACAGCATCAATATAACTTTTTCAAGCATCCGACTATCTGCAAATAGATAAATGACAAATCCCTGCTAAGGATGCTGGCAGAGAGGTAAAGGCGGTATCCCATAATTCAACTGAAGAAAAATGCATTTTCGAGCCGCGTGACTTTATTTTCAGTTTGGCAAGCCGTCGTTTTTCTTCCAGTGTGTGCCGGAGTAAAAAAGGAGCAAGTAGATAAAAGTGACACAATCAAGCTAGAAAAGAGACAAAGAAATCGGAAACACAATCGGGAAAAGAAAACCGTCTTTCTGCCTGCAGACTTGCAATCAGTAGATACATTTGCTAATGCTAGGAAGAGGAGCTCTCTGAACTTATCAGAGCGAAGCCAGGTGTTCTAAGGCAGAGTGTTAATAGTGACGCTCCTCCGCATCAGATAAAGTGCTGCTGCGAATTGAGCATCGCCATGCGAAGCGTACACTCCGCTCCTGCGCAAAAGCGGTGATTAACTGTAACAGCGAAGCTGGAGATTTTAATCATTTAAAGTCTCAAGAAAGTCTTATTTTACAAGATGAGGCCACATTTGTTTTGAGGCATTAATAACAAATAATCCACCCATCCATCCATTTTCTGTAACCTCCTTTCTAATTCAGGGTCGCGGAGGGTCCGGTGCTGACCCATCACAGGGCACAGCCACACGTCATTCAATAATATTGATCATTATTATAAATTATGCATACATAAAGTTGCTTGGTGTATGCAATGTTTAACACTACGTACTAAAGCATAGCACATATAATGTATTTATAGTTTGTACATGCAAATTTTATTCTACGGTTATTTATATTTCCCCAAAAAACATCTGTTTATATCAATACAAGCCACTGGCTAAATGGCACGCAGACTGACCCATACCTTTCATCTCGGAGCTGGTGAGTCCTATCAACCCGAGACCGGCCAAGTTAGGTGGATAGTCCAGCCTCTAGGCATTTGCAGGTGAACGCCACCCCCAGGCCTGGCTCCAGGCGTGGGTCCTGGTATCCCTGTTCCAGGCAAGGTGTACTTGTTCTACAGTACTTGGTAACTTTCACTGGAGGTCTTTCGTTGGATCGTTGTTGTGCTCTGCAGTCTTGCTCATGTGAAAAAGCTGACCAACTCTGGAGATATTGTGCTGGTGGAAAGAACACTCCGGACAGTGGGTATGCTCTCTCTGCCCGGTGGTGGTGCTGAAATATCTATTGGTAGGCAGGGAGTGACAGACAGGGGCGGTGGTACGGGGTGTGTATTCCTGCAGCCTCCCTGGAAAGCTTAGTCCAGCTGTAGCGACATGCCCACCTCAACAGCAGCACCATTCCAGTGTTTGAACAGTGCCAGGGCAGAGGTTCAGCTGTGTAACTACCAAATGCTATTCAGGCCCTAGATGAATGTTGTAAGAGTTCCGTCTGCATCCCAGGCACAAAATCGAAGCTATTTGGAGTGGCTGTTTGCCTCTGGGACATGTGCTTCTTGTCTTTGCTTCTGCTTATCATTCTCACGGACAGGATATCAAGGCCCAGTCATGACTGGAAGTGGGTTTGCTTTATGGGGATAGAAGTGACATTTGCAGATAATGTTGATCTTTCGGCCTCATCTGACCAGGACCTTCAGCAGTGATTTCATGTCGAGTGTGAAGTGGCAGGACTGAGAATAGGTTGAGATTGTATCAGGCTGTGGACCCCACAAGAATCTGTGAAATGAATCCATTTAATCGTATTCAGTCTTTAAGAACAGCTTGCATAAGGCATTGTCACTCGGAGAATACAATGCTTAATGTCAGCCAGACATTCATGTAGAAACTTGCACGATATTTGTTGATTGCACATGCTGGGAAGTAGCACCCAGTGCTGTGCATAAAACAGTCATAAAGCTGCATGACATGATTCACATATCAGTGCTGCATATCATGTCCCTGTAGCTTTTGGCTTTGCACCATGTTGATGCCATGAGAAGCTGAATAGCTAACCAAAGAAAATGGATAATATTGGTTAGAGGGCCACATTATATAGTGTATAGACTGTCCCCGACTTATATCGTAAGCCTCAGATGGTCGCACTTCCATATAATACAGTACTTTGCTGCAATAACATACTTATTTCTAATTTGCAAACTAGTTACATAGATTGAAAGCCATCATATCGTGTGTCATCATTACTAATGAGGAAAATGGGGTTAGTATCACAGCATTGATAGTATATATGTGTGTGTGTGTGTGTGCATATATAAAAATATATACTTTTTTAATTCAAAGATAGGATGTGTTTTTCTTTTCCTTCTTTTTATTTTCTGTGTTGTAATTTGTTTTGGGAGCTTGGTAGGGAGGTGGGTGCCATTTTTGATTGAATGTGCTTTTCTACTGGTTTTGGGTAGTTAGGGAGTATGGGTAGATTCAGTTATATGTGTTTGTTTTGAGGTAAGCTAGATTTATGTAAGTTAGTTGTTGGTTGGTTTGTTGTTTTGGCCTCCCCCATTTTATTTTATTTTAAAAACCTTTGTAGCCTGCTGAGATTTGTTTTTTTTTCTATTATGGTGCCCTAATAACCCCTGGACTACTTAGTAGTAGTGCAGGGTGCTGTAAGAGAGTGGTGGCTCGTCCGGGATCACTTAACCATTGTCTGTTTCATTGAATTGAGCTGTTCGGCTGTGGTGTAAGCCTGTTATGTTTGGTGGCTGTTTTCTTGTGTGGACAAAATGTCTTTTGACCTGCTTAGTTTTATGCTGTTTTCTAGCACTGAGCAGTTTCATCAGTGTCGTAAAGATGACTTGCTGCAGATTATGGATTTCTTTGATTTCACAGTTCCTCGTTATGCAGCTAAGCGTGATATCAAACAACAGTTGTGTCATAGGCTAGTAGAGCAGGGCGTCTTGCCTGAGGAGTCTGAGGAACAGACTGGGGCTACTGCAGAGAGTGTCGCTACTGCTGTTCCACAGGCTGCTGCCTTTGCTGCAAAGGCTGAGGCTGCTGCTCCAGTGGAGGACTCTGGGGTAACGTGTATCCTTACTTTTGGGTCTCCAAAACCTTGCTATGACCCAGCAATGGCTCTGAAGCTCAAGGAATTGGATCTGGAGATTAAGAGACAGGAGCGTGAATTACAGATACTCCGTTTACGTGAGGTGGAGCTACCTTTTAAGGAGTCTGAGGTAGATTCTTATATTATTGCTTTTGACTGTATAGCTGAGAAATTGAATTGGCCTAGAGACGTGGGCTCTTCTCTTGCAGTGTAACCTGGTCGGTAAAGCCCAGGAGGTATACAGTATACTGCTTTACCAACTAGGCAGTCACTGGACTATGATGCTGTGAAAACTGCAGTTCTTATAGCCTTTGAATTAGTTCCTGAGGCCTATCGTCAAAAGTTTTGTAGTCATATGAAAACAGCCCGACAAACTTTTGTTGAATTTGCCAGAGAAAAGAGTATTCTCTTTGAGTAGTGGTGTTCAGCTACACATACTGCTAGCTTTGAGCAGTTGAAGGAGTTAATGTTGCTGGAGGACTTTAAAAATTGTTTACCAGAAAATTTTGTTCATTTGAATGAGCAGAAGGCTACCTCTTTGTCTGATGCGGCAGTGCTGGCAGATGAGTTTGTGTTGATGTACTGCACCAGTTTTGCTTCTATGTCTCAGGACAGGACTCAGACCTCATAACATTTTGTGAGAAGCACCCCCAGAGCATTTCTGCACTGTAGTAAAGCTGAGTCTAGTAAAGCTGGTGGAGGTATGAGCCGTAACACGATTCCTAAAAATTCAGATAGCCGTGCGTGTTTCTACTGCTTTGATCCAAGTCACCTTATCACTGACTGCAAAGCATGGAAACAACGGAACCTTAATGCGAAGGTTAAGCCTTCTGTATTCGCTCTGCCTTTACCTGATAGCCACACCTCCATGTTTGACTCTACTATATATGACCCCTTTAAAATGAATGGTATGGTACAAGCGGATTTCAATACTGTGAGACACAGGTGCTGCACAGTCATCCATTCTTGGGAGTGTTTTGCCGTTTTCAGAAGATGTACAGTGGTACAGATGTGTTGGTCTTTGGCATTGAGCTTGGTTGTGTTAGAGTACCCTTGCACACTGTGTATCTGAAATGTGACTTGGTTTGTCAAATTGGGTGTTTGCACACAGTTGCCAGTAGAGGGCATAACTGTTATTCTGGGGAATGATCATTCTGGTGGTAAGGTGTTCCCACCTCTTATTATCTCTGACAGCCCCTCTAATGTACTTGTGCTGTTTTACCTAGGCAGTTCCCCTCTGTATTTCCAGCTTGTGCTGTGACACGTGCACAGGCAAGAAAGTTTGGTGATGTTGACCTGTCTCACTCTTCCTTGACTTCTCCTGGCAAAGCTGTTGAATGTAAACTATCTATTGCACCTTAGGTTTCTGTTTCTGACCCTGCTGATTTGGCTGTCATTAATCAGTCTGCCTTAGAGCTGGGCAGAGTTAAATTGTGCACCGCACAGCTGTCTGACCCCTCTTTAACACACAGCATTGAGGCTGCTGTGGAGAAAGGTAGTCCCTGAAACTGGGGTCAGTATTTTCTTTGGAATGATGGGGTACTTATGCATAAGTGTATGTCCCAAAACGCGGAGGTGGATTGGAATGCCATTTACCAAGTAGTGCTTCCTACAGGTTACCGAGAACATGCTGTGATGTTGGCACATGATCACCCCCTGTCAGGCCACTTGGTTATCAATAAAACCTTTCAACGGTTTGCAAAGTACTTTTTCAGGTCCGGTTTGAAATCTGCTGTTGCAAAATATTGCTGCTCTTGCTAACTTGCAAGCAAACCAAACAAGGTTATTCCACCTGCCCTACTGCAGCCGATTCCTGCAGTGGCTGAGCCCTTTGAAAGGCTCATTATTGATTGTGTGGGCCTACCCTTACCGATGTTTGCGGTGCGTGAGGCTGTACAAGAATCACTAGGCATCAGTCCTGCTGAGCTCGTGTTCGCCACAGGATTCGTGGCCCTCTAAAGCTGTTAAGTGAGCAGTTGCTGTCTGTCCAGTCCAACCCTGTGTCTGTTGTAGACTATGTGGATTCTATCAGGAAGAGACTGCGTCTGGCCTGTGCCTTTCGAAAGCAAACTTGGAGATGTCTCAGTCAAAGATGAAAGTGCAGTTTGACAAGAAGTGTTGCACACCATTTTCAACCAGGTGACTCGGTCTAAGTTCTTCTTCCTGTCCCTGGCTCTGCCCTACAAGTACTCTGGCCCTTCTTTGATTGAAAGGAAGCTCAGTGATGCAGACTATGTTAAGTACCCCTGAACGTCAACGGAAGACGAGGGTTTGTCATGTTCATATGTTGAAACCCTACATAAGAAATGTGTCTGCATCTAGCTGCTTGTCTGAGTCCGTGCCAGTTGCTTCTGTTGTGTCTCTGCCTCCCTACAGTCCTGAAGATGATGGATTGACTGTTGGTTAGGCTCAGACTCCTTGTGTCCACCTGCAGAACTCTGCTGTGTTATGTGACTTATCTGCACATTTTGTACATCTTCCGGGAGTCGCAGTGTAGGAATGTTGTGTCTCTGATTATGAAATATCCTATGATGTTTTCTGATGTTCCATCACAAACTAATGTACTGTCATGACATTGATGTGGGTGGCAGTCCTCCAATTAAGCAGCACTCTTACAGACTGAATCCTCATAAACGTGACGTGATGAAGACGAGACGAGGACAAAACCTAGAAGACAAAACCAAAACCATCAACGGGAGACCAGGAACAGGACAGAGACACAGAACAGGGACAAGGGCAAAAACCAGGACAGGAGTTGACAGAGGACAGGGAACGCAGACAGACAGATCAGGAAGGGAGACAGAGGGGGAACACCCATAGGCGACACGAAGGGGCCAGGAGTGAACATGGGAGGCACAGGAGGAGGAGGAGCAGGAACAGGAGGAACAAAGGGACGAGGAGCAGACAGGGGAGA